>JAXCMG010000072.1:1651782-1696239 GCA_034642415.1 Podarcis siculus | reverse complement strand
AAACCTGATCAAACTCTGAGGGACTTGCATTTTACGCACAAGCAGCTCATCATCCCATCACAATATGTAACCTGAAGCGTATTTAACCCGAGGTACCACTGTATTGCCTAGATATTGTATAACATGTAGGTGAGATATGCACATACACACACGCACACACACCCGCCTGTCAGGGATAATGCATAACAGCTAGAGAATGTACCAAATTGACTCAATATATGCACATTTCCAAAGGTCTTTTGTGACAGAGCGTTTCATCAGATCGGGACCACGGCCGAAAAAGCCCTGGCTCTGGTCGAGGCCAGCCTAACTTCCCTGTGGCCCGGGATCTCCAATATGTTTTTATTTTGCTGTATGGACAGAGTCATAGAGGTTAGAGGTAAAAAGAGCAGAGAAACAGTAGAAAAAGAAGGTAGCAGGGGAAAAAGAGGACCTGTTTAGTAAGGGAGGGAGGAGGAGAGGGGTAGAGATGGGTTTGAAGAGTTCAAACAATGTATGGTGCAGAGGAAGAAGACTAGGTTTTATGGAGTGCAGAGAAGACAGAGGAGGAGGAGAAACCAAGAGAACAGAAAGAGGAGAACATGCCTCAGGGGTGTGCAGAGAGCATGGGCAATGGGTTAAGAAAAACTTAATCTAACAGAATCTAACAAAAACACTATTCTGCAGTTAATGTAGTGATGAAGCCCTCTTGGATTTATAAAAATAATAATATTTGCCCTCAGAAACATTTGTTGTGCACCCGTGATCTGTCAGGTCAGCCCAGAAAGTCCCCTTTTGCCTGTGAAATTTGAGAGGTGATGCAACTCGTGATGAAAGAGCTGGGAGCTGCGATAATAAAAGCTGAACCCCTGACATATTTTGGATACCCTTCTGCACGGCATCTGCATCTCTTTCAATTATTTCTTTATGGCACATGTTTGCAGAGCTGTGTGTGAAGTGGGTCACAGTCAGTCCTCGAGCACAAATGAAAATTGAAACCTCGATTTTCCTGCCCTTATTTCTGGGTTTATGTCACAACAATGCTGGGCCATGCCTGTAAAATGATGGCTGTGTCAAAAATTCTATTATAAACCTTTACTGTCAGAGGTTTATATCTTGGCGGTAGAAACCACCTGAGTTCTCACACAGTAAATTTTACTTGTGAGCTGAAGAAAAGCCATGCTCCTTGGTTTGAGACGTTGACGTTTTGGTTGCTTAATTTTACAGCAGAGGGGCAGGAAAAGAACTACTTAGCATTCTTTTTCTCCCTTGTTTTTCATGGTTGCAAGAAAGAGAAGATGTGTTCGCAGAGAGACAGCTTCCCAAAGGGTGCTTTAAACACTTGAAATTATATTACAATACCTATTCAAAATTCATGCTATCCTTTTCTCAAAACGCGGAGAAGTCAAAATGGCCACATTGGCATTTTTGCTATGAATTTATCACAGAATTTATTTGTTTGGGTTTCCTTTCGTTGTAAAAACCTACTTGCTGAGGAACTCAAGCCAAGCTGACAAGTCGAAAGAACAGAACAATATTTCAAATCTAAAACAGTCCCCAGGTTTAAACCAATCAAAACCACCATAATAACCCCAAACCCACAGTAATGATTTCCAATGCTGTTAAGCACCAGACCTAAATATAATCGGCTGAATTTTCCGATCTTGCACTTTTCAGTGACAGGGCCTGACAGGGCCAATATCCAATGCAATGCTTCATGTGTTGGGGAGTAACACTGACTGCGCATTCCTTGATGCAGCACCATCTCTCCCCTATCCACAGTAAGTATGTGTAGATATAGGACCAGATAAGAGAGCATGTAATACCTCTGCTAAGTCAGACCAAAGGTCTATCTGCTTTAGAAGAAGAAGAATTTGGATTTGATATCCCACCTTTCACTCCCTTTAAGGAGTCTCAAAGCGGCTAACATTCTCCTTTCCCTTCCTCCCCCACAACAAACACTCTGTGAGGTGAGTGGGGCTGAGAAACTTCAAAGAAGTGTGACTAGCCCAAGGTCACCCACCAGCTGCATGTGGAGGAGCGGAGACGCGAACCTGGTTCCCCAGATTACGAGACTACCGCTCTTAACCACTACACCACACTGGCTCCCAGTGGCCAACCAGATGTCTTAGATGCCTATGGCCCTATCCCATTGTTTGTCTCCCAGCAATTAGAGATACACTGCCTCTAAACTTGCTGATTTTCTCTAAGCTAATGGCTGTTGACCTCCATGAATACGTCTCGTCTTCTTTCGTTCCCACTTAAACCAACAGCTGGAGAACTAGATTCAGATAGGTAGCCTTGTTGGTCTGACACAGTCGAAATAAATAAATAAAATGTCCAGTAGCACCTTAGAGACCAATTAAGTTTGTTCTGGGCACAAGTTTTGGTGTGTATGCACACTTCTTCAGATACACTGAAACAGAAGTCACCAGACCCTTATATATAGTGGGAGGGTCAGGTGGTGTTTTACTCAGAAGGGTAGTTGTCTCATTACATATGCTAAAGCTATTTTTGGTCATCTCCATACTATCCCATGCTTTTTCCTGTAGGACTAATTGCAGTCGTTAACAGTTGTCAACAGGTTTACCATACTCATTGAGTCAATCACCCATCTCCTACTACCCTCCTGAGAAAAACCCCCATCATACCCTCCCACTATATATAAGGGTCTGGTGACTTCTGTTTCAGTGTATCTGAAGAAGTGTGCATGCACATGAAAGCTTATACAGTGGTACAGATGCTTCAGGTTATATGATTTCAGGTTGCGCGCCACGCCGAACCCGGAAGTACCAGAACGGGTTACTTCCAGGTTTCGGCATTCACGCTTGCACAAAAACACTAAACCACGCTTTGCGCATGCGGAGAAGCGCCAAATCACGACCCGTGCATGCACAGACGTGGCGCTGCGGGTTGCGAACGCTACAGGTTGCGAACGTGCCTCCCACACGGATCACGTTCGCAATCCGAGGTTCCACTGTACCCAGAACAAACTTAGTGGGTCTCTAAGGTGCAGCTGGAGAGCTGTGTTTGAAAACCTGTTTCTGTGTACAGTGGTACCTCGGGTTACATACGCTTCAGGTTACAGACTCCGCTAACCCAGAAATAGTGCTTCAGGTTAAGAACTTTGCTTGAGGATAAGAACAGAAATCGTGCTCTGGCGGCGCGGCAGCAGCAGGAGGCCCCATGAGCTAAAGGTTAAGAACAGTTTCAGGTTAAAAACAGACTTCCGGAACAAATTAAGTACTTAACCCAAGGTACCACTGTGTAGGTTACACTTGCTGTAATGTTAACTATATTGACGGTTGCCTTGGACGGTTTCCCCCTCCCTCTGCTCCCACCTGCCTGTTTGCAAAGCAGAGCACCAACCAGCAAGCAGGCAGTGGCGTCTCCTGCCCCTCCTCACCGCCAAACAGGCATGAGGTTTGACTTTGCAACAGGTTGGCTCTGTTTAAAATGAATTAGTTAAATCATGTGAAATTATAAGCAGAGGCCGAGGGGAGTCTGAACGTCTAATGGGTGATCATGCTTGAAGAGTCATGTTGCTGGGTTTTAGCTTTTATTAAAGATTGCAAAGCTTTGGAATTTGAAAAGCATATTCCGTATTAAAGATGGGCACACCGCTAACTTGAGCTTCAGGGGAAGAGGATTAGGGTTGAAGTTGTGGGTGCATGGAGCTTAAGTTGTAAATGAGCACATATGCAAGGCTCCCCCACCAAGAGACCTTTTGCATATATGGTGCAGAAGTTAAGATAAATACCTTGTGGCAATGTCTATTATTTTTAGATCCTAATATAGCCTTGTTTTTTGAAAAGGAAAGTCACCAAATTATACCTGTATGAATAATCAGGGTTTATAATAGTAAATAGATGTCCAAAGTTTTAAGGTGCTGAACACAGTTTGCTTACATAATCCCATTGTCTTTATATCATGCCTGCAGGGGAGGCCATCCCCCCCCCCGCCCTGCTTTTATTATCTTCACACTGGTGGTTTAAGATGTGTATTAAGCATACAGTGCAGTCCATTGTTGTTATCCTCAAAGTGCACTGAGGCAATGGGATAAAGCTGAGAGAGGGGGTGGCTGACAGAAATCCTGGAATGCGGAGTTAAGAGCTATCTCAGAAACTCAAAACACATGCAGTTGAGATCACCAAACAAAGCAAATCAAAGTCACATGCTGCAACCGAAATCACAATATGGATTGTATAGACAAATAATTAAATAAGCATAAATAAATAAAATGTATGCCTTATCCATTTTGGCTTATACCCCTTGTTTTGCTTATACGCCTCTCCCTGCGTCAATTCTCTGACAAACTGCAAGTTTGCTACAAGTTTGCATTTCATAATTGTCAGAGACTGCCTCCAGGTCCCAGCTCACAGAGGACCAACGCTAGCCAGTAGAACTGTACAAAAGTCTTTATTGAAATATAGTTTCCATTTCCAAACCCTAGCGTGTGTCTCTACGTCTAGACCCTAGATCGGCGAAGCTCCGTCTGAGTCTCCGCCCCCTGTACACCAGCTTAAGACTCTAGCCTTACCCCACCTCTTGCGTCTCTCCTTTCGCCTCTGGGTCCTACCACCCCCCGGGGTCCCTTCCTTCCTGGACGCTTCGGATGCGGACCCCTCGGACTCCTCCCCCTCCTTTCGGCGGGCTTTAGGACCTGGCTCCCTTTCCGGGCTGCTCATTGCGCCACCCTCTTGTACATTTGAACTTGGCGCGCGCGCGCTGTCTCCGACCCTCCTTTCGACCGTTTCCTCGCTTTCTGACGCAGGCGTGGCTAACCCCGACTCATGTCCTTCCGCTGACGGAAAGCTGCCTGGTGCCGATGCCTGGGACTCCTCCCCCCTACTGCTCTCCGGTGGGGAAGCTGGTCCCGATTTCCAACTGCTGCTCTCTGAATCCCCTCTGGCCCCTCCTTCCTGGGGTGTTCCCTTTGGCAACCCCCTAGCTCTGACCACTGGAGCCCCTTTCTGTGAATCCTCCGATTCGCTGGAGAGACTTAGAGACCTCGGGCGGCTATCATCGCTAACTTCTCCCTCGGATTCCTCCCCCTCGGTCTCTAATCCCTCCCTTTCCTGCCCCTCTGCTCCTGAGCCCCTGACAATAATGAACAGAATTTTCAGACCACATAGTTATAGCATTTTGGGAAGAGTTCGCTTGCCTTAAATGCTAGAAGCTGCCCTTCTTGCAGCCTTATAACTGATCACTGTCTAGTCAGTCACTTTGGATCATTAGTCACTTTCAATATTTGCTGCCTCACCATGATTTTACTTGAGCTTAATTCCACTAGGCTGCATTCCTGCATTCCTTCCCCCCCCTCAATGAATCGACCTGATTCACCACTGCAAGACACTCTGCTGCATGCGTTTGCCCTGCCTATATATGCATATGAAAGCTTTAGCCATAGCTGTCAACTTACAGATTTGAAAATAAGGGACCAGCAGCCTCAAAAATAAGGGATCAGCAGCCAGAATAAGGGATCAACAATTACTTTGATAAAATACATATTTTGTTGCATGCAAATGGCTTTAGATGCCTATTAGGTCCATAAATTACCATATAGCACATATTCAACACAAAAAAACCGCAACAATTTGTTATTGACAAAGGACAGCTAGACATAGAAAGGGCCCCATTACCTTCAGTAGCTTATTTAAGGGACATCATCAATAAGGGACAGCAGCGGGACATGGCGCTGGGATAAGGGACTGTCCCGCCAAATAAGGGACGCTTGATAGCTATGGCTTTAGCACTTGCAAGAATTAAACGTTTCCAGAAAGAACTGAGAATTAAGCTGCATCGTGCACCAAAGTGCAGCATGTATTGACATTTCTCAATTAGGTTCATGTAATGAGTGTCTTGCCAGAATAGGAATAGAAGGCCTCATACTGATATGATCTGCTCCTATGGGGACAACTTCATGTATTCACATTGCTTGTCGTGTTGAAAGGTTTCTCAGATGACTGCAGAACTCTCCAACCTTTTCACATCTCTGAACTTCTCAGCATTTCTAGCCCTGCTTTGGGAGCAAGCGCAGCCTGGTGGAACGACTGCCATGACACCGGTGAGTAATGTAGAAAGCATCTGACTACAGAAAAGAAGCGACTTGCAGCATATTCAGGCTGCCTATCTATTCTAAACCAATTTGGGCTTGGCATTTATGCCCCCTAATTAAACTGGCAAGCTACTCTTTCAGCTGGCATCATGCCACACCAACAGATGGCTAGGTTGAGAGCTGGGCTGGGACCATGCCTTGGTTAAGGACAGAATTTCCAACTTTGACAGCTGGAATTTAGCAAGCCTAAGACTTAAGAAAATGCTGTACTATGCTCTAGTCTTGACAGAGATGGAAATTGAACATGGAAAGATATGAGCACCAAATAAGGCTGTGTTGTGAAACCATTTGAGATTTCTGCAAACAGTTCACATTTCAGGATTCATTGATTTTTTAAAAAATCAAATCTGCTGGATCTGGACTGCACCAGTTAATTTTCCTCTTATAAGGAATATTGCATTTCCCCAGTACTCTAGTATATCATCTTTGCATTTTCCCAGATGCATTTGTATGACACTTTGATACATAAGCTCTTCCTTTGTTGTTTTAGCTGTCTAAGGCTGCAAGCCTAACCCCACTTACCTGGAAGTTAGTCTCACCTAACTTCTGAGTAAACATGGATAGGAGTGCAATCTTAGCTTCCTACACGTGTTCCTTAAATTTGATGTATTAATTTATTTCTGTGCCTTGGGATGCTGATTTTATTATCTTCTTCTAGCTTTGTTTTTACATTTGCACGTAAAATACAGTCATACCTCAGGTTACAGACGGTTCAGGTTGTGTTTTTTTGGGTTACGGACTGCCGAAACCCAGAAATACCGGAACGGGTTACTTCAGGGTTTTGGCAGTCGAGCATGCACAGAAGCGCTAAATCGCACTTTGCACATGCGCAGAATCGCATCCCGCGCATGTGCAGATGTGCCACTGCGGGTTGCGAATGCTGCGGGTTGCGAACGTGCATCCCGCACGGATCACGTTCGCAACCCGAGCGTCCACTGTACAGTGGTATCTCAGGTTAAGTACTTAATTCGTTCCAGAGGTCCGTACTTAACCCGAAACTGTTCTTAACCTGAAGCACCACTTTAGCTAATGGGGCCTCCTGCTGCCGCCGCGCAGCCAGAGCATGATTTCTGTTCTCATCCTGAAGCAAAGTTCTTAACTATTTCTGGGTTAGTGGAGTCTGTAACCTGAAGCGTATGGAACCTGAAGCGTATGTAATTTGATGTACCACTGTATAGTATAAGTCCTGTTGTTGAATTGCAAGGGTGCAATAGTTGTTTAGCTTTTTATTCTCCACTGTGGTGGGGCAAGGCCATGCGTGGAGGTGGAGAGGAGCTGCGGGGACCAAGGTGACGCCATTGTAGCAGTCAAGGACAAGGCACAGGCAGACAAAAAGGCCAGCTGCAAGAGAGACCATCATGAGCTGCAGCTGACTTTCACTTCTGGGTAGACTGCTTGCCTTCAGGATCCAGGCTGACATACATGCAGGGGTTGTCAACCTTTTTGGGCACATTTGCGAACAGGAGAAACAGTTGTGGCCACACAGAGACATACATACCATAACCAAGCATATCCTGCTACCTGCTCTATTGACTACAACAGAATGCCTCTTTCAAAACTAATTCGGGGGTAGGGAGGGCAGCCTCTGTAGGAACCCACATGCACGAGATTGGTAACTGTTGCCATACAGATTGCTGGTGCAATTCATGAATACCAGATTGGTTTAGATATCACTCATCCAATATTTGATCATTGATGAGGTAGCAAACCTAGGCTGGGGAAGGAGAGGTGAGCTGGCTAGGCCAGTTATTACCCAGATGGGTAATGCACTTGGCTGTGCAAGCTTTGGCCCACTTTAGTTATTTTTTGGCACCAGTTTTTTTCTCCTGCCTGATCTTTAAGAATAGAAGAAGAACAAGCTGTGTATCAGTTTACAAGGCCATGTTAATTAAAAAGGTTTAATCAATGGAGGAGGATGGTAATTCTTAATTGAGTTTTGTTATTTGTTCTCATTGTTTGTCGTTTTTTCAATTGTTGCAACCCACTCCAAGATCACAAGTGATGTGGGGTGGAATATAAAACATACAGCTAGCTATGCAAGTAAATAAGTAAAGGCAAGCCTTATTTGATGGCATCACTGCTGCACAGTAAGAACAATCATGTGCTTTAACCAGTAACTGGGTTTGATCACCTTCATGACAACATTTATGCCACCTGTGCTGGAAACTGATGGGGTAGCTGGGGTTTCCACAAGTCTGCAAGAGCACCTGAGAGTGATTCTGTTGATGATCTATTCTATTCCACCATTCCACCCTGAGTGCAGGGCTTCAACTGGATCACCAGCTTTGTCAACAGGAAGATCCCACTCCTCACCCCAGCATTTGAGTATCCCTTGGATTCAGTGGGAGACTTTGGGTTTTAGGATTTCAGCAGCACCCTGTGTGATGCCAAAATTTGGCGCACCCTGCCTCTTGCCTTCCATCGTTTGTCATTGTTGCAGCAGCCTCTCAGCTCAGTGCCCAGTTGCACTTTCCTAAATCTGCCTCTGCTGGGACTCCATAAGTCTCTGGGGAGGACCATTACAATATTCCCTCCCCTTGGGAAAGAAGAGGTCTGACCATGTCAGTGGAGTTATTCTCCTTCCCTCAGTTGCATCAGTCCACCACCCCCTACCCCGCTTTTTGGGACAAAAACTAAATCAAGGACATGAGCTGTTTTGTGTGTTGGGTTGGTAACATATTGAGACAACCTCATGAAGTCCCAAGCTGGACCAGTTTCAGAGGACTCAGCATGAATGTTGAAATTTTGGGGCTCTCCAACACCACCCATGCCCAGGCTGCCTCCATCAGCTCAGATAGGAGGTTGCTTGCCATAGGGTGGACGACACACTAGCAACCAACCTAGTCTATGTTTTGGGCCCAACAATAGGGACAAGCCCACTGCCTCAGAGTGGAAAGTCCTCTTGATAATGGAAATGTAATCAATGTGATTTAATTTAATCAAGAGCACGTTATTTTTTTACAAGTGACCTCCAATTCATTTATATTAGGAAGCCAAAGTCACTCTTCAAAATCAACCAATCTCTTCTCATTCTTCAAATTAGAATTCACGACTGACCCGATCAAAATTTAGTTTGCTGAGCTTGTTTAGATCTCTGGCTGAGCTATTTCTGTAAGGCAGCCTCTTCTCCTTGTGGTGGGTGGTTTCTGATGCTTCTTGGAGCCCATATGTGCAACATGCCAATTACCAGCCATTCTGGTGAGAGCTAAATGAAATTGCTACTCGGAGGCACACAGATCAGATTGCACAAATTGCCTTAGGTCTGGTGAATCTTAAACAGATGGGCAGCTGTGTGTTATCCTTTGCCTACACTTAGCCTTTAAATAAAATCCTCAGGGTGGAAATGGAACAGACGGCAAAGAGTGACATTTTAGTGTCAAGAAGAACACTCTCTTTGGAGACAAACATTGGCAAATATTAAAGAGACATTGCTGGGTTTCCAAATTGAGTTCATTAACAAGCATGTGCTCAGAACAGTTCATTGGGAGGTGAAGAGGACGGCCATAAAGCAAAGACACGCTAAAACAATGGTAGACGTAATCACTCCATCATTATAACAGTGATTCAAGTCAAGGAACATGTATGTAAAGCGCACAGAACCCCCAGATGTGGTTCAACTCCTGGCTTTCATCAGCACTAGCCACCGTTGTCAATGATCAAGAATGGTGGGAGTTGTCCATCCCTAATGTTGTTGTTGTTTAGTCGTTTAGTCATGTCCGACTCTTCGTGACTCCATGGACCAGAGCACACCAGGCACTCCTGTCTTCCACTGCCTCCCGCAGTTTGGTCAGACTCATGTTTGTAGCTTTGAGAACACTGTCCAACCATCTCGTCCTCTGTTGTCCCCTTTTCCTTCTGCCCACCATCCTTCCCAACATCAGGGTCTTTTCCAGGGAGTCTTCTCTTTTCATGAGGTGGCCAAAGTGTTGGAGCCTCAGCTTCAAGATCTGTCCTTCCAGTGAGCACTCAGGGCTGATTTCCTTAAGAATGGATACGTTTGATCTTCTTGCAGTCCATGGGACTCTCAAGAGTCTCCTCCAGCACCATAATTCAAAAGCATCAATTCTTCGGCGATCAGCCTTCTTTATGGTCCAGCTCTCACTTCCATACATCACTACTGGGAAAACCATGGCTTTAACTATACGGACCTTTGTTGGCAAGGTGATGTCTCTGCTTTTTAAGATGCTGTCTAGGTTTGCCATCACCTTTCTCCCAAGGAGCAGGCGTCTTTTAATTTTGTGACTGCTGTCACCATCTGCAGTGATCATGGAGCCCAAGAAAGTAAAATCTCTCACTGCCTCCATTTCTTCCCCTTCTATTTGCCAGGAGGTGATGGGCCCAGTGGCCATCCCTAATATTTTCCATCCCTAATATTTTCAGTAAATAGCAAGACAATATGATTTTGCACCTACCCAATAGAAAACCAGAAATTCTGGACAGTAGGAATTTCTACTGGGGGACACACCACATGGACCCAAGAAACAGGGCCAATTAGCATCCAGTTGCCAGTATCCCCTTTGGGGGGCAAGATGCAAGAATAAGTGGGTAGCCATTCCAGACATGAATGCTATTTTTTATCTGCAAGGTATTTGGAGCATTTTTCTTATTAGTGTCCTTGTTGCTTTGATTTTGTAACGTTCATTGAGATCTCTGATAAAAAGCAGCATATAAATGTTTTCAATATATTATTTATTTATGTCCTAGACTAAAGGCACTCTATCCGCAAACACACATTCTCCTTAACTGTGTGAAGAATATTTTCTTCCTTAAATACCTCTCGTACTCTTCAGGAGGGGAAGCCAAACGCAGGCGGGCAGGCGCGGGTGGGGAGTTATATTTTAAGAAGCTTTGAAATGAAACAGTGAGGAATCGTGGCTGATATTAGTGGGAAGAGCATGCGGTGAAGCTAAAGCAAAAGGATGGAGATGAGAGACAGAGCAAGAAAGCTGAGGTCGAACATGATGACAAAAGTGGAAAGAGCGAAGAGCACAAGAAGGAATGTAACAAGAGATCAAAGATGACAAGTACAGAGGGGCCAAGGCATTCGAGGCTTTACAAGTAAGAAGCAACAGTCTGAATTTCGTATGAAAGATAATACAGTGGAGTGAACAGTAAAGAGGCGAGATATGATCAAAGCACCATGCTGGATGGATAATGTGGGCAGCCAAATTCTGAACAGCAATGAAAAGGTTTAATGTGTGAGAGAGGAAGACCAGAAAACAAAAAAAAGGCAATAATTCAAAAGTGAAACAAATCTCAAACCAGTATCTTTAGCAGTGAAGAGATAGAGAGATGTTTTGTGTGTGATTAGAAAGAGCAGGGATAGCTTAAATTTGATAAGCAAAAAATAAAAATAAGTAAATAAAAAGACACCAAGGCACCGAACCTTTGCCAGAGGAGTTAGGGAATTGATCAGCATCAAGATAAATATAAGTACAGAGAGACAGAATTTTGGTTTGTATGTATTCAGCTTACGATGCCTCTGGACCATGAAAGTAGAAATGGCCCGGCTTACAAATCAGCAGTACCAAGGAGAGAAAGGGGCAGAAAGAGGGCTTGTTGTTGACAGCACAGAAATGACAACAGAGACCGGCAGAAGAGATGAGTTTATCAGGAAATAAGAGAGTGCAAACAGGACCAAGAATAGAATCCTGAGCAATGCCCATAGGGAGAACGAAGGGGAGATGAACTGAAAGAACCTGAGAACATGCAATTTCGCTGGAAATTGATGTGTATCTGCGGTATTCTGTATTATATCTGCACACATCTGAAGACTCTGGTAAGCATCTAGGGCAAGAATGTTGGGCTCCATCTTCCCTCTGTCTCATCAAGCATGGCCAGTGGTCAGGGTTGATGGGAATTGCAGTCCAACATTTGGAGGGCCACAGGTCCCCCATTTCTGATCTAGTGTACATGGAAGGTTACTTTGAGAGCATGGTGGAAGACCGACAAACCAGTGCCGCCACCCCACCCCCTCATAGATGGCAGGAAGACTCTTTGACACAGTTGTTTCTCCCTTTCCAGTTTGCCCCTGTGTTTGGGGAAGGGAGTACAGTGGTACCTCAGGTTACATACGCTTCAGGTTACATATGCTTCAGGTTACAGACTCCGCTAACCCAGAAATAGTGCTTCAGGTTAAGAACTTTGCTTCAGGATATGAACAGAAATCGTGCTCTGGCGGCGCGGCAGCAGCAGGAGGCCCCATTAGCTAAAGTGGTACTTCAGGTTAAGAACAGTTTCAGGTTAAGAACGGACCTCCAGAACGAATTAAGTACTTAACCTGAGGTACCACTGTACAGCTGCCCTCAGAGGACAGATTTGCTTCAGGCCAGCTGCTGACCTCACCATGAGCTGGCATCCCTGTGCCATTGGGAAAGCCATCTTAAAGCATATGGAGAAAAGTTTTAGAAGAAGAGCAACAGCTTATGATCTCTCCTGAAGAGTGGACTCACTCAGAACATGCTGGTCTTGGAGCTCTGTTCATATGAAAATTATGTCTGAGATGAAAGTTTGTACCCTTACTTTCTTGGTAGGATTCAGTACATCGGTAAAAAGGAAATAAAACCAACCTCCCTGGCTCATTCGTCCCCCCCCCCCTTATGCTGAGCCTTTTACTGTCCTGGTGACATCAGCAGACATGGCTGCCATTTTCAGCCTCGATTGAGGGCATGAGGACACAGCAACATCATGAAACCAATCAGAGTATGGGCAATAGTGTCTTCCCTCGCTCCCTGCTTTTTAGAACAACGGAAATGGCATAAAAATAAGCAAGCTACAATCAAGTACAGTGGTACCTTGGGTTACATATGCTTCAGGTTACATATGCTTCAGGTTACAGACTCCGCTAACCCAGAAATAGTACCTCGGGTTAAGAACTTTACCTCAGGATGAGAACAGAAATCGTGCTCCAGCGGCACGGCAGCAGCAGGAGGCCCCATTAGCTAAAGTGGTGCTTCAGGTTAAGAACAGTTTCAGGTTAAGAACGGACCTCCGGAACGAATTAAGTACTTAACCCGAGGTACCACTGTATAGCTATTGGAGTTGTTGTTTTTCTGAAAAAGGAGGTCACTTGGCAAACTTGGGAGGAATGAAGTACCAGTAGCAAGTTACACTGAAGAAGCCATATTAGAAACACACAGAGTAGCAAGACAACAAATATTCCATAGCCATAGTCATATGAAAACGATAATATACAGTATACAGGTAAGACCTGCAGGGGGGGGGGCAGAGATTGCAAGGAGAAAAGCACGTAGACATGGTTAGAAATGCAATGCTAGTCTCTTAAGCAGGCAATCCAATGCAATGTTCAAAGCCTAGCTCTGCATAGGCTTGGGCTAAAAACAGAGCTAATTCCTTCGTATGGTATTTATCCTCCTCCCATCGGCAACACCAAAAGCCACATCCAGACAAATTACCTGTGTGCAGATGCTTAATTCTGACAATCATTGCCTCCTTAATCCTCCAGACAAATCTAGTTAACTGCAACACTGAGGATAGGAAGAAAAGCCAGCACCTGAGCTGCTTCTTGATTCTGATTTACTGCCAAGAACAGAGGTGTCAGCTGTTTGCAAAGTCTTCCATCTGTTGCCTTTGATCAAAGGGAAACCCGCACTGAATGAAGATGCTCAGTAGCTGAAGACTTTTTTTTCCATTTTAATAATAATAATCACGGAACTTGGTGAGAAATGAGAGCACCCTAATTAATAGGGGTGTCACCACCTGGTCTTCTGGCAGGATGCATGTCTTTAATAGGAGCATGGAAGGTGGAAATTCACAGGTGATGTTTCATCCATCACTACAAATTCTACCAGACTCCTTACCTGCTGGATTCTTTTGTTACGCTGTAGATGATGGACTCTCGTCTTCCATAGGATCCTGCTCCCCACCTTTAAAATCTGCTTCGGAGACACTCCTCTGGGGTTTCTGCCATCAGAGTTCAGGCAGCCAAGGACTTCTCAGTGGTGGCACCCTGTTTGCAGAATACTTTCCTTCAACACATCAATGGCATACAAACATTAGTGCCATTCCAGAGGCCAGTAGATGTTTTATTATTCTCAAGGTCTTTTCACTGGGTGACTTGCACCCCTGTTGCTTTTCCTCTGCTTTTATCATTGTGCCAGAATACAGTGGTACCTCGGGTTAAGTACTTAATTCGTTCCGGAGGTCCGTTCTTAACCTGAACTGTTCTTAACCTGAAGCACCACTTTAGCTAATGGGGCCTCCGGTTGCTGCCGTGCCGCCGGAGCACGATTTCTGTTCTCATCCTGAAACAAAGTTCTTAACCTGAAGCACTTTTTCTGGGTTAGCGGAGTCTGTAACCTGAAGCGTATGTAACCTGAGGTACCACTGTACTTGTTTGTTGGTGAGCTGCTCTGGACAATTTTTTGAACAACCCAGAAATGAACAATTGTAAAGGATCCCTGTGCGAATAAGCATGGTGACCCTCCCTCAAAGCCTCAACTGAAATAGTGACTTGGTTCTTTGGTAGTGGGAATTGCTGGCATACAAGTCACAGGTGAGTGTTGGCTGCATGCTGGATTCTCACCTGCCTGTGCGTCTTTGGGTTGACGGTTGCAGCTGAACAATAAATCCATTAATCGTTTGCCCATGAAGACAACTGCTTGCCATTTAACATCCCAGTCCTCAACAATGTTTACTTGCAAATAAGTCCCATTGATCCATTTCCTTGAACCTTACTTCCAAAGCAAGGGCACTCTGGATTGCAGCTTAAGGACGTGTGATGAGGGAGGTGGAGAGCAATGAAAGGAGATGTCACTCAGTTAACAAAGATTGAATTGACCGCAGCATTGTACAGATGTCTGAAGGGCCTGCCTAGCCCACATTCCTTAACAGGGAAAGGGCAAAAGACTCAGGAGGAGCAATAAACCATCCACCTCCTTTAGTCAAATGAAGAACCTATACAGTATCTGTTTTCCTGGCTAAAACCCAGTTTATAAAAGCTCTGATGTCCTGTGCTGTGCAGTATCCTGGCCCCAGATGAGTCCAGTTATGGGGATGACGGACTGCAGAAACCTGCAATGGGCATGTATTGCATCAAGTGTGACATCGCGAAGCCATCAGGAGCCTACCTCTGAGTCGTCATAAGAGAGAATAGTCGGAGCAGAGCATCTTAGGTAAAGGTAAAGGGACCCCTGACCATTAGGTCCAGTCGTGGCTGACTCTGGGGTTGCGGCGCTCATCTCACTTTATTGGCCGAGGGAGCTTCCGGGTCATGTGGCCAGCATGACTAAGCCGCTTCTGGCGAACCAGAGCAGCGCACGGAAACGCCATTTACCTTCCTGCCGGAGCGGTACCTATTTATCTACTTGCACTTTGACATGCTTTTGAACTGCTAGGTTGGCAGGAGCAGGGACCGAGCAACGGGAGCTCACCCCATCGCGGGGATTCAAACCGCCGACCTTCTGATCGGCAAGTCCTAGGCTCTGTGGTTTAACCCACAGCGCCACCTGCATCTTACTGTGCATTACATATAGCCATCAAAAGGTGTGTCATTTCTTGTTACAAGCAGCTAGTTGGAATGCCTCAAAATTTCCCATGTAGGAAAAATAGAAAAAGGCCCAGGGCAGCAACAGCAGAAAAAAATATTGGGGGGGGGGGGGGAGAAGGGACAAAGTGCATTTCAGCAGCTGGAAGGGAAGATGATGAGACATTTTATATTGAAAATCCCATTCCATCCAAACATATGGGTTGGGTTGAACACGCCAATGCCCTCTCTTTAGTGCCTCCTGTGAAATAAATGACCACTGACCTATTCCCAGAGCTGTATTGTTGCAAAATAACCATTCATGTCATTCCTGATTCCTCTCTGCTGGTCTTGTTGGGAAGGGAGTGCGGGCACAATTTGCTGCTCTGCCTTAGGTAGCAAAATGTCTTGGGCCACTCCTGGCCAAGAAGGGGCAATGAGCGGGAGCTGCATACAAAAGCCCCCCCAAAGCCCAGAATGTTCATTCAGAACACTCTCCTCTGTGGTTGAAAAAGAAATCTCTTCATTCTCTTATTGTTCCTTTTTTTCTCTGAGCTGAAACATGGTGACCATGTTCCTACCAGGCATAAAGGAACATGATTATTCTTTAATTTTCTGAGGCTATGTCAATGTCTTTCATTCCTGGTTTATCTGCGAGAACCTATTGAATGAAGGTAAACTATAACAGGAGGAGAGCACTGTTTCATTGTTAAATATGCATTGTAAATATTGTGATGCTGCGGCTGTGTTTTAATGAGTTTAGTGCACCTCTATATCAAGTGAGCTATAACAATGAGAGAAGATGATACAGAGAGCACTTAACCTGATTAAACATGCATACTTTAAATATTTTACTAACTTTTTTTAGATTCAGGTAATTCAAGTCTGCATGCACAACAAGCAGATATTTTGGGTGGAGGGACCAGAGAGCTTTCTGGTTCAACTGCATTCAGTTGCCGTCTCCTTTTCCAGCGTGAGGATATATTAAAGGGAAAAGGCTGTTTGCTTTCTTATTCTTCATGGTTAAATGGGAAATTTGGTTGCACAACAGCTCAGAGTTTCAAGCTGGTTATGAACTGACTTTGCAGTTTCTGAAGTGAGGCATGGAGCAAGGTAAAAGAGAGACTTGCATTCCTTTTCAAACACCACCTGCCCTCTGACCTTCTCTCTGAGGTCTGGGGAGAGTAGGCATCAGCTGCTTTCTAGAGGAGTATTAAATTATGAATGGTATACAATTCCACTCCTTGCACTGATGACATGTATGTTTCCAATAAAACTGCACATTAGCAGATTAGATCACGGAAGGCACAGCGCTGAACGTATTAGCAGAAAGATCCTAGAAGAAAATCTTTGTTAATGAAACTAGGGAAGCTTCGTCCCATCAATAAATGAAATGAGTGGCATTTGCACCCACAATGCATTTTTGCTTGTTGCCCCTTTCACACTAGCAAGAGTTCAGAAATTGAATCTGAAATACTATTACATGGTTCAAAAGGAGAGAAATAAACAGATGACTACTGCAGTTCTGTGCATGTACACTCAGAAGTCAATGCCACTGAACATAATGGGGCTTACTTCCTCGTAGGTTTCGTCTTTTGGAAGTTCTATCTCGCCTGTTGATTATGCTTTTTAAAAATCCTCTTGCTGGTTGTATTGCATTTAATTCATTTCATTATATTTAAATTGTTTTATTAGGAGCTGGTTTGGAGGTTGCTAAAATTATTACATATAAAATTTTGTGTAAATTTATTACATATAAAAATGCTTATAACAGGTGTATTAAGGATTCCAGCTTGGGGCTCGAAAAGGTATACACTTACCTGGGAGTAAGTTCTACTGAATGGAATGGGATTCCTGAGTAGACATGCATAGCATTGTCCTGCAAAGCTACAAAAAAGTTGTTTGAGTGGAAAATAAAAAGTTCCCCCTATATTTTTTTTTTGTAAAGTAAATATTTTGCAAAGTTTTTTTTTACTGTACATTTTATTTACAGTTACAGATAGGTAGCCATGTTGGTCTGCCATAGTCAAAAAAATTTTTTTTTTCTTCCAGTAGCACCTTAAAGACCAACTAAGTTAGTTCTTGGTATGAGCTTTCGTGTGCATGCACACTTCTTCAGATACACTGAAACAGTAAAACAGTAAAACAGCTGCTTTGAGATCTTGTATAGAATGTCCTGGGAGACAAGACAGAGAAACCAGTAGGAGAACACTTCAATCTCCCAGGACATTCTATACAAGATCTCAAAGTAGCTGTTTTACTACAAAGGAATTTCAGAAATAGACTGGAAAGAGAAGCTGCTGAATTGCAACTCATTACCAAACTTAAAACCATGGAGAGACCTGGTCTGAACAAAGACATTGGATTCTTATCTCATTATACATGACAAAGCCATTTTTCACCTTCTCACCCCTTGCTTTTTCCTGTAAGACCTATTGCAGTCGTTAAGAGTCGTCAACAGGCTCATCACAGCTATCTGCCAATCACCCATTCCCACCACCCTTCTGAGTAATACCCCTCCCCACCTTCTCACTATATAGAAGGATCTGGCAACTTCTGTTTCAGTGTATCTGAAGAAGTGTGCATGCACACGAAAGCTCATACCAAGAACTAATTTTATTTACAGTAAGCAATTGCCAATATTGTCATATCTCCACTTATGATAGTTGTAACTGATGAGTCGAATATGTTAAACTCAAAGCCAAACAATTCAATAATTAATTCAAATGTATGGAAGGCGCAGAGAAATGCCTTTTCTGCTCCCTTTCAAGGAATAGTCAAGCCCATGGCAAGGCCACTAGGGGACATTTTAAGAGTTTGAAAGGCAGGGAAGAAACATAACATTCAAGCTGGTCATTAGAACTAGCAAAGGGAAGTCAACTTTTTTTTATTGACCCACAATAAATCATCTAGCACAATGGCAGAGAGCCAATGATTGGCTATAAATGTATCATGCATGAGTGCAAGTAACGTAGTAAGTGACAGCTTGCAAAGATTTATCCTCTGCTAATGTTCTTAAAGCACTTTCAAATACAGAAGGTGGAAAATGGGCATGGCTGGTGTGTGTGTGTGTGTGTGTATTTTTTTTAAAAGCAAAGCAAGGAAGAAGAAGAGGAGGAGGAGGAGGAGGAGTTTGGATTTGATATCCGGCTTTATCACTACCCAAAGGAGTCTCAAAGCGGCTAACATTCTCCTTTCCCTTCCTCCCCCACAACAAACACTCTGTGAGGTGAGTGAGGCTGAGAGACTTCAGAGAAGTGTGACTAGCTCAAGGTCACCCAGCAGCTGCATGTGGAGGAGCGGGGAAGCAAACCCGGTTCACCAGATTACAAGTCCACCACTCTTAACCACTACAATATTGCTGCACAGATTCTAAGCATCACTCCCAGGGTACAAGGTTCATTTCCTAGCAGGTTTGAGGGACCTAGTGCCCTCCAAAGGGTGTTGGGCTCCAGACTAGTGGCCTCTTCGTTTAGGAATCTCCACTGCTCAGGAAAGCAGTTTACACTTGGAGAAGAAGCCAGGGCTAGAGAGGATATAAAGGTTAACACAAGAAGGGTCTTGCTGGACCAGACCAATGGCCCATCTAGTCTTGCATCCTGTCCTCACATAGGGCAACCAGATTCCTGCGGGAAGCTGAAAAGCAAAGCCTGGGAGCAACAACACTTTCCCCCACTTGTGATTCCCAGCAGCTGACATTCAGCTGTGTTCAAAACCTCGGAGCAACAAGTTGCCACCTCTGAGCTGTCCAAGGTTCTGCAACTGCATCTTGATCCTACCTGCTACCTACCTGCACTTAGCTAGTGCCCTAATATGTGGGGTTTTTTGGCAGGTGTTATTGGATGGTTGTTTTTATTTTGATTATGTAATAATAATAATAATAATAATTTTTATTTATACCCCGCCCTCCCCAGCCAAGGCCGGGCTCAGAGCGGCTTACAAGCAATAATAAAAACAAGTTGAATGATTACAACTTAAAAACAAAATTAAAATGCAATATTAAAATATTAAAATATTAAAATGTAGCCTCATCGCAGGAGGAGAAAGGAAGAAGAAATAAGAAAGAGGGGGAGGGAATCAAACTGGCTCCAAGCCAAAGGCCAGGCAGAACAACTCTGTCTTACAGGCCCTGCGGAAAGAAATCAGATCCCACAGGGCCCTGGTCTCATGAGGCAGAGCGTTCCACCAGGCCGGAGCCAGAGCTGAGAAGGCCCTGGCTCTGGTTGAGGCTTCCTTAGGGCCCGGGACCTCTAGGGTGTTGCTATTTATGGACCTTGAGGCTCTCCGTGGGGCATAACGGGAGAGGCGGCCCCATAGGTATGAGGGTCCTAGGCCGTGAAGGGCATAATAATAATAATAGTAATAGTGATAATAATAATAATAATAATAATAATAATAATAATAATAATAATAATAGGTTATTCCCCCATTCCCACACAACTCTTGCCCTCCACCTCAGTCTGCCATCCGCTTGCTGTGAGATCAATCATAAAAAAATTGCTGTAGGATACAAGAATTAAGTGATAAATTTTAAAAAGTATATTGATGTGTATATGCCTTTATCCGGAACATCACATATAAACAGAAGCTTCTCCCTTTTTCTCCTTGTAGTGGATCACTGGACAGGGCACGATAGGTCAGTATGGAAAAACACTTAGCATGGATGACTTGCTGCAAATCTAGCAATACAAATTATATATATTGTCTTCTTGTATTCCTTCACTCTCTGGGAAAATCAGCTTCCAGCACTTTAACTGATAAGAGAACAATTGTGGAAGAAGACCTATTTTTGAAACAAGCATAAAGAGAGCTATTAATAGAATGCCTTGCTCACAACAAACCAGTCACTCAGTAAACTTTTAAATGGATTAGGGTCCACATTTTAGGGATGGGAAAGGGAGAAAACAGGATATCATTCATTGTCTGACAACCACAGGATAAACAGCTTTGTGCCTTGACCTTCAAAGGCCCATGTCAGGAACTGTTTTTCTCTGTTTAAAACAAACTATACACAATAGTAAAATTCCTAAAATACCTGCAGAGCAGGTTTATGAGAATCTACTGCTTAATGGCAGGCTTATCCTACATATTATTGGGAGATTTAATGCATGTCTCAGCAAGGAGGCAAGCAAAAATAGCGTAACATCATGGTGGAGTATGAACTCTGAACCGGGATATCTCCGGTTCAAGTGTAAGCTTACCCAATAAGAGGCTTTAAGCAGCCACTTGTTCTCTCAGCCTGGATTTGAGAGAGCAATAAAGTGCAATGTGGATGGCTGAGAAACATAAGCCAGAGGCTTACTTCTGCAGCTATTTATACTAGGACATACATACAGGGACCCTCTGTAAATTTGAATGCTGCTACAGAATCTCAATGTGTTTTGCCAAGTAAGAACAGTTAACAGTAAGAAAAGTACACAACTCACTATGTGCAGTGTCCTAGCTGGATTCCTTACCCGAGAAAGCAAAGTGGAAAGGATGAGGTTGGGACATAGATGTTCTTTTTTATGAGTTTCAGTTTTATACATTTCAATAATTTTACAATCATTTGAACAATTCAAAACTTGACTTCCTTCCCCCTCTTTCTGCAGTTCCTTAAATTTATTTTTAATATTTTCTGCCTATCCAAATTAACTTAATTTGCTCATTTATTCATCTACTTTAAATATATACTCTTATAAAACAGCAGGTTATTACAGTTATCCTGCCAATGTTCTTATCTGTTTACAGTTTGTTTGTAAATATTCCGTAAACCATTTCCATTCTTTTATAAAAAGTTTGTTATCTTGATTTCTTACTTTTCCAGTAAGTTTTCCATTTCTGCATATTCCATAAGTTTATATTTCTATTCTTCTTTTGCTGAGAATTCTTCTTCTTTCCGTTTTTGGCCAAGTAACATTCTTGCCACTGTAGTCGCATACATGAATAAATTTCTATACAGTTTGGGTAGTTTTGTCCCTATAATTCCCAAAAGGGACATAGATGTTCTTTAGTGGAGAATTATTGGAGATGGCAAAAATATAGCAGAACATGGATCCTGTCTTCTTAGTTTCCATCAATGGCTACTAGTCACGATAGCTACGTTAACCTCCTCTCCCTGAGGCAGTAGCCACTGAATACCAGTTGCTGGCTTTGCTTAAGCTTCTGTTTGGCTACTGTGAAATCAGGATATTGGAGAAGATGGACCTTTAGCGTGATACAGCAGGGCTTTTCATTCTTAAGATCTTTTCTCTTCATGGTCTCAAACCAATATGGCCATGGATCTTAGCAGAGGGGCGTAGTTTTGATGACCAAATAACTATGCTAGCAGTGGTGAAGAAGTAGGTCAATCCCAAATCTGCTAAGTGATCCCTGCTGCCTGTAAGGATGAACAAAAATGTCTACCCACATAATATATCTTTCAGTAAACCAAGACATCCCCAGAGGGAGATGGCAATTTGACTCGCCGGGAGGCTGGCAGCAGCAACAGGCTGTAACATACGAGGTGCTAGTTGGCTCCTGACCCCCTCGGCTCCCCGGCCCGTAAGAAGAAAAACTCTGGCTTCTTGATCTCATCGGCTGATTATCCCATGGGGGTGTTGGCTTGGATGAATAATGGATGGTAAAACTTCAGCATAACCCTATCACAAATCTCTCCCCCTCCCACGTTCGATTGCTCTGCTGTGATCACATTGTGCCGCCTGCTGACTTTTTAATATTTACGCTTGAAATTCTCCTCCCCGTAGCGCTGTCCAAACAAACAGTAAAATCAACCAAAGGAATTTTCTGCATTCGTTTCTCATATTTCACACACACACACACACACACACAGAGAGAGAGAGAGAGAGAGAGAGAGAGAGAACCTGTAAAGAAGAAAACAGGCAATCTGCAAAGTCAGCTTCAAGAGAAAAGGGAGAGGAGAGGAAAATGTATTGAAAAAGAAGACAGAGAAGAATGATTTACAAGGGGAAGGACAGTTTTTACAGGGATGGAATCCCATGTGCAGCAAGACTTCTGGAAAACTGGATGCCATTTTCTTCTGGAACACAAGGTCAGGTTTTTGCAAACTAGTTTGTACAAAGGCCAAGAGGAAATGGGAAAAATCTGAGCAGAGTTCTCAGTTACACCCGTATTTGCAATATAATGCAACATGTTCAGCAGTTACTCGTTGAAGTAAACACAGTAGAAAGCAAGATCTGCTCCAAAGATATAGCAGCAGAGAAGATCGTATGAAGCCCAGCCTGGAATTAGGTTAATTAATTTGCTGTGAATGTGCACCTTTTCCTTCTTTTGGCCTGGGCTCAGTTACAGAATTTCTCATGATTGTACAACTGTGTGCACAGTTACTGATGGAAAAGTAAACAGCTTGGCAATAGAAACATTGTGGCAGTAACAGTGCTATAAGCATTCTATTTTTTAAATAAATTTTATTAGATTTTATAGCGATACAAAGATTATTATTGAATTTTTTTTTGTCCAGACTAAAACATTAATATAAGTAAAATAAAAACATAGATCCGGAGGAGAAGAAAGAAGGGGTGGTAGAAAGAGAGAGAGAGAGAGAGAGAGAAGAAGAAGAAGAAGAAGAAGAAGAAGAAGAAGAAGAAGAAATAAAAAGAAATACAGTTAAGCAACCAAGGAACTTCCAGTTCTTCATCTGTCGGCTATATATAAACATCATTCAACTCATCCACTCCAATATAACACCCAGCATGACTACTGTCTGTTATAAACATTCTGGAAATAATGTGTCATGTTTATTACCCCAAATCCTGTTTTATTACATGTGTAATATAGCCGCATGTAACTAAAAAACAACCAAGTGGATACACACAGAATCTTACATTTCTCCTGAAAATGGGTGCACGAAACATGTTCTCTTCCTCGCCTGGTAGCCAGTGAGATTTCTGTGAGGATGGGAGTTATTCAGGAAGGTAATTCTGAACATTCATTCTCGTCACATTCTCTGTCAGATCAAAATATATAAATAAATAAATCCGGAAGCGGAGCAGTTATCTAGACGAGGGATGGATGAAGTCTGGGTCATTGAGGACTGCTCTGTTCCCCAGACATTGTTCCGGGCGCTGAAGGTGTATTTTATCACACAGAATTGTTACTGATTAATTTGGTTCAGCTGCAATTCCATACAGGCTCCAAAACTATATGTGACCACTCACTTTGCTCTGAGCAATGAGGGTGTCATTGGGGGCAAATCAGGGAAGGCTCCTGTTTGTCCAAGTCACCACTGATCTCAGCATGTGTCAGTCACAGGTTGAAAGCTGAAATTGCCATATCTAATGCAAGTAATGCCCTATGCTGTGTCCATTGATTATTCCTTGTGGGCGAACACTTTCCCAGCAAACAAGCAATTAAACCAAGTGTGTAGGTATATATTTTATATTTCCTGAGAAGCCCAAGATTGTGCCTCATTCAGCAAGGGCAAGATTGCCTTGTTAGAATAAATTCTGAAGGCGCAGACATGCCTCTATGGCTTTGTTTTGCCCTGTGGCATGACCCTTACTTGGGATGACATGGGATGTCCAAAGAAATTTTCCACCTGTGTCCTTTTGCCATCTAATGAAGCTTAAGTCCAAGCTTGGGTCTTTCTTTCTTTCTTTTTTCCTTTTTGAAAAATGTCTTTGAAATTCAGGATTCATGTTGCAATCCCAGTTTGTTCAGCTTTGGGGAATGAATCTAGAACATTTTTAAATCTTGTGGATGGCAACGAAAGCCAACTTCTCTTCCCTGTTTCTTTAAACTTCAGCTAGATTCCGTCCTTGCTTCTGAACTATATTTGTGATTTTGCTTTGGGAGTAGTTAGGATTCCTCAGTGGAAAGGCACCCAACCATGGCTTTCTGAGGGGAAAAATCGGTATGTTTCTAACTGAATTGGAAGTGTTCTAAGAACATTTCAGGATAGCATAAAACGACGGAGTTTTTGTCAGCCTCTCTGTGGTTCTGACAGATTATTGTAGGCAAAGGAAGACCCTCTTTGACAGTAACAAAAAGAACCAATAAGAAGCCACAGTCAGCTCCATAGTAAACTCCTAGTCCATTCATGGTAGTGCACTTCTAGGTAACAGTGAAGAAACCGAGCTTTATTTTGATACAATTTCTCTTTACTGTTGGATAGTTAAATATTAGCACGACAGCTTTCTTACTTCTTTCTTTTTCTTTATTTTCATGACATCTCACCTATCTCTGAATCTTGTGCAACTGGAAAAACTATAACTTTGAATGTAACTTCTCCCTTGTGCTGCTGCTTCCACCTTCTGCAAGGCAAAGCTGTGTCAATAAGACACGGCCCCATAACTCCATATTCGGCACTTGTCTGAATTTGCAGGTGTTTGTCCTGTCCTTCTGCTCTGAACATGCACCACCCACCCCCAATTTCTGGGAAGGCTCAAATTGACTCCCAGACAGACAAACAATTTAATTACATGGTTTTCCCAGTAGTGATGTATGGAAGTGAGAGCTGGACCATAAAGAAGGCTGATCGCCGAAGAATTGATGCTTTTGAATTATGGTGCTGGAGGAGACTCTTGAGAGTCCCATGGACTGCAAGAAGATCAATCCTATCCATTCTGAAGGAAATCAGCCCTGAGTGCTCATTGGAAGGACAGATCGTGACGCTGAGGCTCCAGTACTTTGGCCGTCTCATGAGAAGAGAAGACTCCCTGGAAAAGACCCTGATGTTGGGAAAGATGGAGAGCACAAGGAGAAGGGGACGACAGAGGACGAGATGGTTGGACAGTGTTCTCAAAGCTACCAGAATGAATTTGACCAGACTGTGGGAGGCAGTGGAAGACCGAAGTGCCTGGCATGCTCTGGTCCATGGGGTCACGAAGAGTCGGACACGACTAAACGACTAAGCAACAACAATTTGCAACATTACAGGAATTATCATCAGCAGAGTACTGACAGTTCTTTTGGCATTCTTGGCCCAGGAACATATATTTTACCACCCAAATAACTCATGAGTTATTGCCTATCCACATTTGGAAAATGATATCTTCTGTATTATTGTCACAGAAGGAGCATGTCAGTTTTGTAGATGCAAAGTTCAGAAGCATATATTTTAAAAAAGCACTCTCAGTACTCAGGTTTTTAAAGCAAAACACTGTTCTGGATGTGGATTGGGAAGAAAGGTTTTCAGGGTTTCAGTTGCTAAGAGATTTTGGGGTATTTGATATGTAGTTAAACACTGGTAATAGCAACATTGGTACTTGTTTGTGAAGTGAATTTTGTGTGTAGATTGGTTTTTTAAAAAATCTGGTAATCTGCTCTGAGTTTTTGAGAAAGGAAGGAAGGAAGTGGGGAAAAATCAATACGGTTTAATGCTGCAGCATGATGCCTGCACATAACCTGCCTACCATGAATAAGGAGGGAGCTCACTGGAGAGATGGACAACTTTGCCAATTTTGGTCTCTCTGTGTGTCTCTTTCACATTCCCTCAATTCTTTTTTATTATAAAAATAATAATTCAAAGTCCTAGTGAAAATTAATCAGCCTTGTAGGGTGCATTTTTCCTAACATACACATTTTTGCATGCAATTTTCCTTAATGTACACATTTGGCAAACAATTTCTCCTCATCAGGAACAGCCCAAGGCATTTTCGCATCTGAGGTGAACTCCAAAATGCCTCCCCCCGCCAGATAAGAAAGGTTGAGTGAAGAGCTGCATCAAGAATAAGAAGAGAATAAAGATCTACAAAGGGACGTGGGTGGCGCTGTCGTCTAAACCACTGAGCCTATTGGGCTTGCCGATCAGAAGGTTGGTGGTTCAAATCCCCGCGACGGGGTGAGCTCCCGTTGCTCTGCCCCATCTCCTGCCAGCCTAGCAGTTTGAAAACAAACCAAAGTGCAAGTAGATAAATAG
The DNA here is from genome assembly GCA_034642415.1 of Podarcis siculus. Lineage (NCBI taxonomy): Eukaryota > Metazoa > Chordata > Lepidosauria > Squamata > Lacertidae > Podarcis > Podarcis siculus. Next base: position 1,669,800 of record JAXCMG010000072.1, on the reverse strand, counting down.
GTACCACTCCGGTGGGAAGTTAAACAGCATTTCTGTGCACTGCTCTGGTTTTGGTGTTCCGTTGCGCCAGAAGCGGCTTAGTCATGCTGGCCACATGACATGGAAAAGCTGTCTGCAGAGCGGGCAAAACGTCAGCTCCCTCAGCCTGTAAAGCGAGATGAATGCCGCAACCCCAGAGTCATCTCCGACTGGACTTAACTGTCAGGGGTCCTTTACCTTTACTTTTTAAAGATCTACAACAGGATCTTATCGGTCTTTTGAATTCTGCCACCTGAGGCCAGCCCTGCCTTTAATATAAGCAGAGGTGAGATGGCCATCTGTCAAGTATGATCTAGCTGAGATTCCTGCATTGGAGGGGGTTGGACTAGATAATTCTCGCAGACTCTCCTAACTCTACAAATTCTATGAATCCATGGTTCTACAATGCATTTTTTTGTATATTATTCTCACGAATGGACTGCAAGAAGATCAAACCTATCAATTCTGAAGGAAATCAGCCCTGAGTGCTCACTGGAAGGACAGGTCCTGAAGCTGAGACTCCAATACTTTGGCCACCTCATGAGAAGAGAAGACTCGCTGGAAAAGACCCTGATGCTGGGAAAGATGGAGGGCACAAGGAGAAGGGGACGGCAGAGGACGAGATGGTTGGACAGTGTTCTCAAAGCTACCAGCATGAGTTTGACCAAACTGCGGGAGGCAGTGGAAGACAGGAATGCCTGGCGTGCTCTGGTCCATGGGGTCATGAAGTCAGAAACGACTAAACGATTAAACAACAACAACTCACGAATAGGTGATTTTTATGCAAGCTTTACCCTGACACACATTTTAGTACTTTTTTGGGTAGGAGAATGCACTGCAAAATTCAGGGAAGAGTGAATTTTGAAGGCCGGTTGCGCTCTGTGCACACAAATGTTTTCAGGAAGTGCAAGTTGGGTAGAGTTGCATTAAGATATGAAGTGGACTGAACTACTTCCTATCACTAGTTCACACTTTGGTTTCTAGGGTCCATTTCTCACTAATATGCAAAGAATCTCAGATTCAGGTTTCCAATTCAACCCAGAGGGGTATATGAAATTTTGTACATAAAGGGAGGTGCTTCTCTCTACTGATGCCGTAAGGGGGGGTGGAATTTCAGTGACTTTCTGCCGCTCTTATATTATTTGTCCGATCTCTTAACAGCCCTATTCCATAAGGTCTGTGTCACGCTTCATGAGAAATGAAAAGAGAATTAAAACAGATCAAAAATCTGAGGAAGCCTAATCTTAAGCAGCTCATTCCATTTTCTGCTTAAACTCACCGATGCATGTACATTATTTGAGCTAATCTAAAACTAGTAATAACTTTCAGAGCATCACTACACCCAAATCCTTGTATGAAACCTAGAAAAGGAACTCAGGTGATTTAAAAAACAAAAAACGGAAGTTTTATATACCATCTCTGTTTCTTTCATAGGTCTACTTCTCGGTTTGCATGATTTTATTCATTTTCCTTTGGGGGGAGAAGAGGCCAAATTGTAGATCAGGCTTATGGATGTATATGCCAACTATTTCCACATATCTAATCTAAGTTTGAGGTATATCATCTCTAATTAGTACCAGCAACTATTTCAGGGGTAGACAATGTGGTGCCTTTGGATGTTGTCAGATTACAACTCTCATCTACTCAGCCAGTATGGCCAAGGATCAGGAATGATGGGAATTTTGAGTCTAATAACACCTAGAAAGCACAACATTGGTTGTTCCTGAACTACAATATTTCTGGTATACGTGTATGTGTCTATTAAACATGGCGCTCTCTGTTGTCAGGGAAACAATCCTCTGTTAAATTTTTAATTCTTTAATTTAAAGTGCTATATTCTGAGCAGAGAAATTCATGAAAATTGTATGAGGGAGGGCTAAAAAATATCTCCGACGAAGTAGCCCCTCTACTTGTGGCAAAATTGATGGGGCACTGTAATTACTCCAGGTTACAAAGGGCAGTTGGAAGATGTAGCTTTCATGTTAAGACTGTTATTAATGTTTCTACACATGAGTTATGATGAGAATTGTGTGAGCCATTTATTCTTCCCATGTACATCTGTGGTAAAAGGTGCCAGCTGGAATCACAATTTACCTTGTGTATTGCAATTTTTATGTAGGAGGCAGGAATGATCACCATGAAAATGGCTGCCACGTGAAGGCAAATTCAGTTATATAAATGGTAATTTGAATTGCATACTTTAGCAATTTGAACCCAAACTTAGTATGTTCAGACTGATGCGTAGGTGAATTGTGTACATTGAGAGTTCCCCAATTCAGGGATTTGAAAAGTTCTGAAAAATGCAACTCCAAAACACTCCAAGAAAGACAGTGTACAAATGGCCTTAGTTTTTTCAAAAAATTAGGTGTGGATCAAGCCCCCACTTTTTGCTGTACTCAATAGTACAATTATACACATAGTGTTGTGACAGGGGGAATTCAATTTTGCCAGGGGTCAGGATGTGAGGCTTGTATGCTTGTAAAATAGTTCTTTTTCCGCAACAACAGAGGCACAACTTGATAGAAAATGTCTATATTCCCAATCAGGAAGGGATTACAGGAGTGCCTTTGTCTCGCCCACCCCAAAGAAAAGTGACATCTGCACACATCACTGGTTACAGGAACATAAATACTCAACCAAAACAAAAGAGACAAAACTGGAATCTCACCCTAGATTATCAGTGCCCCATTGATCCCTTGAACTGTTGCCTCCATTCCTTCACACAAGCTGCATTTTTGTTTACTTTCAACATATAATTGATGTGCATGTGCATGACAGCACAGCAGGAAAAGAACTGTAAAATGCAAAGAGGTTTGTCAGAAGTTTGGCTCTGACTTTCCTCGCACAATAGACTATAAATCCAGGAAGCCCCTGACATATGTGAAATATTTCAGGCCTGGATGCCAAATGTCTCTGTAAATTTGCAACGATCTACTACCCAAACCTAGTAAAAGCTAACGTAGGAGTTAAAAATAAAAATGAAAAGCGCACTCTCACACCTTAAAATTATATTGACTCACTGGCTTTAAGGGAAAGCTTTAACACTAAGGGAAAACATGTTTCTGTTTTCAAATTCATCTACACACTAAAAAGTCTGACTTGTATTGAATTGGGAGTTGCCAGGTGTGTCGTATCATGTAATTTCTGGGTGGACACATTTTTTTTTTAAAGATGCCTGTGTTGCTTGGCTGTTCTCTGAGTGCATGCCCCATTTGTACAAAATAATCATTTTTGAACAAGCAAATTGGCAGGCAGGGATTTCCTATTGGTATAGGCAGAAACAAGTGAATTTGAGCTTTAACTGAGAATGCAAATATACTCATACCTTAGAAGTTGAATGGAATCCGTTCCGGAAGTCCATTCAACTTCCAAAATGGTTGAAAACCAAACTGCAGCTTCTGATTGGCTGCAGGAAGCTTGTGCAGCCAATCAGAAGCTGTGGAAGCCCCATCGGACGTTCAGCTTCCAAAAATAGTTCGCAAACCAGAACAATCACTTCTGGGTTTGCGGCATTTGGGAGCCAAAGCATCCGAGTTCCAGGGCGTTCAGGATCCAAGGTACGACTGTACGTGTGTGTGTATTTGTCTGGACTAATGAGGTAAACTTGAATGGAGATAGTGTTGAGTATGTTGAGTAGAGACATCACCTTGCCAACAAAGGTCCGTATAGTAAAAGCTATGGTTTTCCCAGTAGTGATGTATGGAAGTGAGAGCTGGACCATAAAGAAGGCCGATCGCCGAACAATTTATGCTTTTGAATTATGGTGCTGGAGGAGACTCTTGAGAGTCCCATGGACTGCAAGAAGATCAAACCTATCCATTCTTAAGGAAATCAGCCCTGAGTGCTCACTGGAAGGACAGATCCTGAAGCTGAGGCTCCAGTACTTTGGCCACCTCATGAGAAGAGAAGACTCGCTGGAAAAGACCCTGATGTTGGGAAAGATGGAGGGCACAAGGAGAAGGGGACGACAGAGGACGAGATGGTTGGACAGTGTTCTCGAAGCTACCAGCATGAGTTTGACCAAACTGCGGGAGGCAGTGGAAGACAGAAGTGCCTGGCATGCTCTGGTCCATGGGGTCACAAAGAGTTGGACACGACTAAACGACTAAACAACAACAACAAGTGTTGATCCAAATGAGACCCAGCATAAACCCTCTGTTCATGTGCAGAATTTCATTTTTCCAGCTCACTTAGTTTCTTACAGATGCTATTTGCATGGATGCACTTCCACTGTTCCTGTAACAACAAAATGGACTGCAGTCATTGAGAGCTTAAGCCACATTAGATCGATTAGTCTTTAAAGTACTGATGGAGAAAATAATGATTTCATATAACTATCATTTTGACGATTCCATTTTCTTTGGAGTCTATGGCTTAGCTAAACTGAAAAGTCCTGTGCCTGCATTTTACACTACAGAACTAGTTGCTTTCAGGTACCGTATGTAGCGAATCTTCATTCCATAACACTGAAAAGAATAAACTTGTTAGAATCCATGGTGACCACTGCATGCATGAAAAGAAAATCAGCTAGGCATAGCGGTTCTGATTCATCTTGAATTGTTTTGTAGATAGATGAAAGAGGATATTGGGAGACATTTAATGGATAGGAAAATTAGTCAAAAGTTTTATTTTTAAAAAATTGAGAAATGATTATATGTAATCACACAATATTATGATCTGGAGAGCTAAATAGTTTTGATTGGTTCAGGATGATGACACTGGGTTGCAACTGCTAAGATTGCTGTAATCTTTTGATTGCCAAATAGAAATCATGTGTGTAATCTGGGAATGTATAAGAAACATTGCTTTGGATGTGGTTCTTTGCAGCTGCCTCCTTATTTATGAGAAATTGCTATTTCACTTGTAACATGCATCCTTGTCTGTTGAGGTTTCTGAGACGGATATCTCCAGTCTTAGGGACCCCTTTTCAATTCCCCCAACAGTACCACAAGACTCTTTGCTGTTCCCCCCACAACAAACTTTCAAAGTTACCTCTGTTGAAAAGATTGTGATGGATATTTATTTTCTTTTTCTGCCACAGTTCACATTTCCCAGAGTCACAATGCCACTCCCTCCTATGTGAACCCAGCATTTGGTTGTTTTCAAATTATTAAGATGAATGTATCTATTCCTTACTATGAATAGAGAGCACGTCTGCTTTATTACTCTGGGACATCAGTTGTTTGGGGATTTAACCCATTTCTGGCATGGTAAACCCTCCACTGTGGTTGCTAGTCAGTCCTGAGAATTTTCCAGCCCTATCTCTTCTCAGTAGCTATGGGGTGGGAATTGGGGCAATAATACGAAAAAAAAATTATGACAAAATCCAGAGAGGGGAAATGTCTCAGCACTCCTCACAAGCCTAGAGATTTTATTTATAGTCCATTTTTCTTCCAAAGAGCTTGAGGTGACACACACAGAATCTTGAGCCTGTGGGAGGACTGGCTGTTGACAGGCAGTTCAGGAATCCTTCACTTAAAAGTGAAGTTATATCTTAACCTTAATTATATCTTATTTAGAAAGACTGACTTATGCCCTCAAACACATGTTACTAAAATCCATTAATTTCAGCTCTGGTCCAACATTGTCAAATTTAGGGATTTAACTGATAAAAGAACAAGAATCAAAGTCCTTTGTTCAAGCTTAACCAAAATAAGGAATAAAAAATGTCAAAGCAATGATTTTTCAACATCAGCTTTGTTGGACTGGTCGTGTTGTTCAGATGCTTGAGTATCGTCTTCCAAAGCAACTACTCTATTACGAACTTAAAGATGGAAAGTGTAACGCTGGTGGTCAACAAAAGAGGTTTAAAGACTCAAGGCAAATCTAAAAAAATGTAGTATAAACACTGACAACTGGGAAACACTGGTTTGCGAGCGCTCCAATTGGAGAACAGCTTTTACCAAAGGTGTCATGGGCTTTGAAGACGCTCAAACTCAGGACGAAAGGGAGAAACGTGCTAAGAGGCAGACATGCTTGGCAAACCCTCACCATGATCAACTCTTGCTCGGAAAACTCTGGCTCCACTGTAGAAGGATGTGTGGATCCAGAATTGGCCTCCACAGTCATTTACAGACTCACTTTTAAAAACGTGTTCATGGAAGACAATCTTACTCGGCTACAAGTGATTGCCAAAGAAGAAGGAGGAGGAGGAATAAAAAAATAAAAATCCACAAAGAGGCATTTAAAAGGTCTTGGACAGTCCATGGATGTGCTATTGTCAGTTGCCCAACAGCAACTGTACTGAGTAAAGTTAAGTGCATTATATATTGTTGAATAGGGTTAACCCCTTTGTATCAGGAGGTTAGGTGCTACAGCAACATTAGTTTGATAGAGGTAAAAATCCTTGACATTTTGATCCAAGGGTTACTTTGAAATGGTGAAGTTACACACATAGATAAGGGGAGGAAGTATCTGGGTCATCTGGAAAATAGACAGAGAATTCTACTATACCAAGGTGCAAAAACAATTGCTAAGACCAGGAAACAACAATCATAATTTTAAACCACTTTTATGTTGCTTTTCATATATACAAGCAGTCAGCAAGTGCTGGGCCTAAAAGGAGACTGTGGGCATCTTATTGGGTGATTATTAACATTCAATGTATGATTCAAGCAGTTGTGGCTATATAGAAGCAACATCAGTTTCTGTGATCTTCATGGATGCTTCCCACCCTCCAAAATCATGGAGGCAGCTATAAGCTGAGTGTCCAACCACAACATTAATTTTAAGTATCTGAGAAGAATCCCTAGGACAACTTGCTTGAGCTAGAAACGTGACAGTCAAATCTGGTGCAACTTTCAAATATTTTATTTTAAATTAAAATAATTTTAAAGTAAAACAATATACTGCCTATTATTAATAATTAAGGCAGTTTACAGCAATAATAAATGCAACAGAAGCAGCAGCAACAACTATCTAAAATGAAACAAGTCATACTAACCCAAAGTCCTGAGTGAAGGAATAGGTTTTCAATAAACACCAGAAATAAATGATCTTGGTGTCTGATTTCTTAGCAGTTTTGCAAGCCATGCCTTGCTGTGTTTGTCTATAGAGTACCACACTGAAAACTGTTGAAAGAAGATTATTTGGGAGATAAACTCTTTTTTTTAAAGTCCAGCGTGATGTTTCTGAAAGTTCTATCTAACTAACTCACACTGAAAGCAATCTAACAACATAGTTATAACTAACTTAGGTGATTGATGTCTGTGGGTTTGAGCATGACTTACTTGGATATTTTTTTAAAATGTGGAAATTAAGAGTTTTCTCTTATTGGATGTGATGGTTACATCTGAACATTTAAAAGGCATCATGCAGACTGCAAGAGAAATTTTAGGACACAGAAGGGGTAAGACATTCACGGTTAGGTGAATTATTTTTAACAGATTTTGCAAGGTTAAATGAAACCACATAGGACTTAGACATAATCCCTCACAAATACTTAAAGCTATGTTAATCTCTTTCCAAGTAGTGCCTGATCTGCTTTCCCAAACTGTGACTTTCACCAGGACCCTTAAAATCAAACATTTATTTCCTCTGTAACATTTAAGCCAATTACGTTATCGATCACTTTATTTTATGCATAAAATTATATGCATATATTGTTCTCTGTCCAATAATCCCCAATTATTTTAGGCCTAACTTCCTCCACAAATCCTTACTTTGTATTTCATTAGCAATTTAAAACGTTTCCCACACTATCATTTGCTCCCCCCCCATCTTCACCCCCCCCCTAAAAAAACAAACCTTTGGTATTCTAGTCTTAAACTAGTTGCATTCCAAGATTAATGTGGATTCAAAGTTGAGGGACAACTAACACATGCTTTTAATTGCTTATTGGCTCAGTCACAGAGACATTCTATGGATCAGGATCATGACAAGAGGGGAAAGTTATTTTTTAAAAAATGCTTTAAAAATAACCCCTTTTGATTCAGTTGCCTTCTTGCTGTGGCTCTTTGCCCTTAAAGCAGCAGTGGGAAATCTCCAAACAACTCCAGCCCATCAGGTCTATGAATCTGGCCCAGGAACCCAATTTGAGCAAAGCACACCCACCTGACATGAGGCACAAAAAAATCTGTTTTCTCTCATCTAAGCACTTAGTTTGATGATTGGAGATTTGGGGTCTCTTGTCTACCTTAGTGCTTAAGCACCACAACACTAACATTGGAGGCTGGTATCTCCCCGTTCAAACCTAGATAGCATCTTAAAAAGTAGAGACATCACCTTGCCAACAAAGGTCCGTATAGTTAAAGCTATGGTTTTCCCAGTAGTGATGTATGGAAGTGAAAGCTGGACCATAAAGGATGATCGACGAAGAATTGATGCTTTTGAATTATGGTGCTGGAGGAGACTCTTGAGAGTCCCATGGACTGCAAGAAGATCAAACCTCTCCATTCTTAAGGAAATCAGCCCTGAGTGCTCACTGGAAGAACAGATCCTGAAGCTGAGACTCCAAGACTTTGGTCACCTCATGAGAACAGAAGACTCCCTGGAAAAGACCCTGATGTTGGGAAAGATGGAGGGCACAAGGAGAAGGGGACGACAGAGGACGAGATGGTTGGACAGTGTTCTCGAAGCTACCAGCATGAGTTTGACCAAACTGCGGGAGGCAGTGGAAGACAGAAGTGCCTGGCGTGCTCTGGTCCATGGAGTCACGAAGAGTCGGACACGACTAAACGACTAAACAACAATCTCCCTGCTCTTTGATACAGGCTTGTCTCCAATCTTAGTGCTGTGGTGCCACAGTGCTAAGGCTGGAGGCAAGGGATACATTGCATTATACTGTCAAAGGGAAGGTAGAGGCTTACCTTCTATTGTGCATAGGAAAGTGCTAAGTGAAATTATGAAGTCTGGAGCAGGATGTCATTGTGTGTTGACGGCACCAAGGCACTTCCGCCAAATCCCGCTGTGGTTTCCTCTGACTCATCTCCTGCATTGCTAGTGCTAACGTAGGTATCTCATTATTTGCAGGCACTGAGGATATGTAATGACAACCACAGCTGATTTCTAGGCCTGCGATGTTCTTATCTAGTTGTCTGTGCCTTGAGCTCCAGGTTGTTTGGATCTTGAAATCATCAGGTGCACATATACTGATAACGAACGAGTTTTGGAGAAGCCTTTCAGGTGCAGTCAAAGTCTAGAGGGAGACATAAACTGAAGTACAGAACACATTCCTTTTATAAGTGAGGTCCTAATGACTACATGAATGGGGGGGAAGGAGTGTGGGGGCCACACTATTTTATTATATACACAAAGCATGTGTTCGACCACCAAATCACACACAGACAAACACACACACACACAGTTTCAAAGTTTGTTCATAAAGCTATTGTACTACCAATCTTACCGTATGCTTGTGAAACATGGACCACTTATAAACGCCATCTCCAACTCCTTGAAAAATTCCATCAATGGTGTCTCTGAAAAATTTTACACATCACTTGGGAAGACAGGCAAACTAATGCCTGTGTACTGGAAGAAGCAAAGATCACCAGTGTCAAAGCAATGATTCTTCAACATCAACTTTGTTGGACTTGTCATGTTGTGTGGATGCCTGATTATCGTATTCCAAAGCAACTACAGTGGTACCTCAGGTTAAGTACTTAATTCGTTCCGGAGGTCCGTACTTAACCTGAAACTGTTCTTAACCTGAAGCACCACTTTAGCTAATGGGGCCTCCTGCTGCTGCCGCGTTGCCAGAGCACAATTTCTGTTCTCATCCTGAAGCAAAGTTCTTAACCTGAAGCACTATCTGCGTTAGTGGAGTCTGTAACCTGAAGCGTATGTAACCTGAAGCGTATGTAACCTGAGGTACCACTGTACTCTATTCCAAACTTAAAAACGGAAAGCGCGATGCTGGTGGTCAACAAAAGAGGTTTAAAGACTCTCTTGTGGCAAATCTTTAAAAATGTAATATAAACACAGACAAGTGGGAAACACTGGCCTGCGAGCGCTCCAGTTGGAGAGCAGCCTTTACCAAAGGTGTCATGGACTCTGAAGTCACTCAAACTCAGGACGAAAGGGAGAAACGTGCTAAGAGGAAGGCATGCTTGGCAAACCCTTACCATGACCAACTCCCACCTGGAAACCTATGTCCCCACTGTGGAAGGACGTGTGGATCCAGAACTGGCCTCCACAGTCACTTACGCACACACTGTTAAAACTGTGTTTATGGAAGACACTCTTACTCGGCCACCAGTGATTGCCAAAGAAAAGAGAAAGAGAGAGAGGGGGGGAAAATATATATTTAACCACTGAACAATGACTCCACTCATATATAGCCTAACTCAATTTATTTTTGTCAGCCTAATTCAGCTGGAGGCTGTATGTATGTGGGAAGCAGGCATTCGTGTGATCAAACATAGCCACAGGCAAATAGGTGCCAAATACATTTCTCCAGGAGCTGCATAGGTGTAGCCCTTTTTCTTTCTTTCTTTCTTTCTTTTTTTTTAAAGCCAAAATCTCACCGGATGGTTTAGAGCAGTGTGTGCATGCATGCACAACACGGAAGATGACGTTAAGGAATTCAGTCCTAATATTGCAAATTACGCAGATCCATCCTTCAGAGACAGCAGATACCGTACTTTTCAAAGCTTAGCGAAGCAGGGCTGGATTCTGAAAAATCTGGTCCAGCGTAAGGTGACGACAGAAGGAAATCTATTCCTGCATTGCCAATTCACTGCATTTCCTCATGGCTGCCTGAAAACTGGAGACCCCGGGCACTTCCTGCACGACCAGATTGCTGCATTTCCCTTCTTTGCACTGAGAAAGAGGCTTCCCTTATCAGCAGATGGAGAAGTAAAAGCTGAAAAAGGATTAGTGTGTGCATGTGATACAAAGAAAGTGGGCTGTATTTAGTATGCATATAAACCCTATAGAATTTTTTTTGTGTGTGATGTGCAATAATAATGTGTGTGCTTTGGTCCCACTTGCAAATAACATGCAACTTGCAACTTTTCTCCCTTCCTGTAATGGTTCTAGGGGTTGCTCGTGCGTAAACCAGTGCCAACACCTGGCTGGGTTGCCTGAGTGAACCTTTTCTGTCCGGACAGCCACTCACCCATGGCTGTCTCAATCGCTGGCAGAATCTGTCAGTGGGCGTTTCTTGAACTTCTTCCAGCAAAGAAGTTCTTTGACGCCTAGTCTCCTCCTACTCTCCCTGCGTGGAAGCCTTCTGCGCAAGAAGGGTGTGGGCAGCGGAGGACCCTTACTCTCCCCGCTGGTTCCCGGCAAGGAGTCATGGGACTGCCTCGCCGATTCCCCCATCCGCCCCCCTTCTCCACTGGTGCTACGCTGATTCCCTTCCCTAGAAGATGGGCTGCCTCTCCCCATCCCCGGACGCTCTCTGGAATCCCTCTGGAGCCCACTCTCTCCCTCCGGCCCTGATGGCAGTTCCCTGACACTTCCCTGAGTAAATTTGGCTGGTTTGGGGGAAGGGATAATCCTCACCCCTGTTGTAAAAAAAAAACAGTGTTCTGGTTCAAACTACAGTGAACTGTAAGGATCTAAGGATACTGTCAACTAAACTATACATAGATGTATGTACAGGAGAGACATTGCAAGGGCAGTTTCAGGTGCTTGGTGGGCCTGAGGAATCACAAAAGGAGTATTAGAAAAGGAATCTGTTAATGGACATCATGTTTTTCCACATAAGAGCCCTTTTTGGAGTAGCAAATGAATTAAGAGATTCAAAGATGCAGCAGGCATTGTCTTCAATAGACACTTGGCATATGATCCAATTGGCCTTGGAATTAGGGGGTGAGAATGGGAACCGATCTTTGCCTGGTGTGGTTGGCAGATCATCTAATATGTGGGAAATTTGATGTTGTTGAAACAGCAGGGAAGAGGAGGGCAGATAGACAATGACACACACAGAGCGAGCATACATAAATGAAAACAGACCCCATTATGTTTGTTTAAAAAAGGGTGGGTGCTGTGGGTTAAACCACAGAGCCTAGGACTTGCCGATCAGAAGGTCGGCGGTTCGAATCCCCACAGCGGGGTGAGCTCCCGTTGCTCGGTCCCTGCTCCTGCCAACCTAGCAGTTTGAAAGCACATCAAAGTGCAAGTAGATAAATAGGTACCACTCCAGCAGGAAGGTAAACGGCGTTTCCGTGCGCTGCTCTGGTTCGCCAGAAGCGGCTTAGTCATGCTGGCCACATGACCCGGAAGCTGTACGCTGGCTCCCTCGGCCAATAAAGTGAGATGAGCGCCCCAACCCCAGAGTTGGCCACGAATAGACCTAATGGTCAGGGGTCCCTTTACCTTTTTTAACTAACTAACTAAGAGCCAGTGTGGTGTAGTGGTTAAGAGCGGTAGTCTCGTAATCTGGGGAACCAGGTTCGCGTCTCCGCTCCTCCACATGCAGCTGCTGGGTGACCTTGGGCAGTTACACTTCTTTGAAGTCTCTCAGCCCCACTCACCTCACAGAGTGTTTGTTGTGGGGGAGGAAGGGAAAGGAGAATGTTAGCCGCTTTGAGACTCCTTAAAGGGAGTGAAAGGCGGGATATCAAATCCAAACTCTTCTTCTTCTAAGGTGTTTAACTGTTGGATATGCAACAGGGATAATGCTTCTCTAAAACATGTTTTTTCATTGTCCTATATTGAAAGATTTTTGGCAGAAGGTAACTGAAACCATCAACAGGTCTGTATGGAACAACCTTACATTTACAGAGCAAAATATCCTCTTGAATTACATGCCCAGCACATGGAACCTTACAAAAGGACAATACAAGTGGACTCTCCGTGCCCTTACTGCAGGAAAAAGACTGATACTGATGAATTGGAAAAATAAAAATACGACTCCCTTCTACAATTGGATTGAAGACTTGTACAAACTCGCAATATATGAACAACTTGCATATAAACGCAGACTTGCCGTGGACAAATTCAAGGATATATGGAATCCATTATTACAAATACTGTAATAGGTTAAGATCTGGTGAAGTATAATAACAACCTTGTAAAAGAGAGGGGGGAATGAAAACAGGCTTGCATCAAAGTCTAATCAAAAGTCTAAGATAGGGAGGTGATGAATATGGTATTCTCAGTCGTCATCATTGTGACTGCAGAGTTCAGCCTAGAAGACGTATTCTGGATAGTGAATGGAGGGTCATTTGAAAGAGATATCTAGCGATCCAGTTCTCCAACACACACTTTTAGATTCACAAATGAATCTAGAATACTCTTTTTTGTAGCTCCATCCTAATGGGAGAAGTTACCCTGGAAACTGACTTAGACAGCCCAATTTCCTTCTGAACAGAACTCCTATTATTAGCACTAATACAACTATGGAATAAAAGTCTATGAAAATCCTACACACAGAATCCCTGCCTTTTGTAACAATAAAATCAAGATTAACTTCTTCTGCCTAATACTAAGAAATCTTTAAGGCTCAGTTTTGATGAAACGGAGAATCTTTATTGTACTTGAAGATACAGAGAGAAAGAGAGCGCTCACAAATGAGTTTAGCAGTACCTTGAAGATAGTTACAGTCGGTGGTTTTGCTTTTTAAAATCTTTATTATATACAGAGTATGTACATGCCTCCATTGTAGGTCATAATATTTTTTTTCAATTTGTACTTCTACAAAATGGATATTGCTGCCTCTATACATGTGCAATTCTAAATAAGCCCTGAGTAAATCTTAAAGCGCATTGAAATATTCTAAATTCTTATTTTTGCAACTAAGGATCAGTCAATGATAGCGTTATACCTTTATGGGGGAAAATGAGTTTAAAAAGTAAGATTCCATGCTGCATTTCTTTTATGCCTAGCCGTGAGCACAATATGAAACATAATATACAGTAACAATCCATATAATTAGAAAATGTGAAAAGAAGCTGGCCTCATTCCCCTCCAAAAAAAGCTGTTGCTTCCTTTTCTTTTGAATTAATGGCAAATGATTCACTCAAAATCTCAAGTCTTCGGATTACAATGATATCCAGTTCTCTGCAGATTATATTTTGTAAACATTCAAATTTAAGGTAATATGCGGAAGAAAATGCTATGATCAAATAGATAAAGTGCAGTTCTTGAGATACACAACGCATGATGCCAGTATTTTTTTAAACGGAACAGGAAACCTGCTTAAGATATAAGCTTGTCTGCCTGCTGAAAATATAATCAAAATAACTTGGAAACAGTAATGGAAGGCTGTATCTCTCTGTATTGCAGAGAACATGTGCAAAGAACTTTGGCCGTCAAGTGGTCTCAACCGCGTGTGAAACTTGCATTGTTTCTCAGACCAATGTAAAGTAGAAAACCTCTAAAGTAGAACCCAGAACTAGGCAGAAGAACCATTAAAAATGCTGTTTTCAACAGTCAATCGTTTGGGTGGAAATTTTCCAGGAATGGCAACCCAGTTTTGTTGCTGAGTTCATGGAGCAGCAAGGAAGACAAGATAAAGTGTATTCTTCGGGTGGGAAGTGAGGCTCCCAATGGTTAACTTGTGCCATGGCTGCTGTAGTCAAAAACACCTTTCTTGAAGAATGACGAGAACTCACAGATAGCATGTTTTGAAAGGGCCAGACCCTCTTTGTTTACATGCAGTGGCGATGATGGAGAGTTGAGCATCACAGCAAAGAAATTTCTGAGGTATTCCTATGGAGGGAGAGAAAAACAGAATCACAACTGTTATGGAGTGAATACTGCGCTTAGAGAAGCATTACAAATCACTAGAAAATTAAGAGAATCATACCAACTGAAATACAAAACCTTTAAAACTATTCATCTTGACTAAAATCTTAAACATTGATTAAAAATCTATCTTCCTTCTAAACATTTCCCAATTTTCTACTAACAAATGTATTGCATGTTATATATCCAACTAACAAACCACTGAAATCAATGGACTCCTATCCACCGATATAAATGGGTCTTCTCTTCAATCCTTTATCAATGTGTTCTGCTCATTGTTTATTATTTTAAATATAACAATACAATAACTCATACTCCAAAACATGTGGCCCAGAATTAGTGAAATATTTTCCTTTCCCAACATTTTTCTCTTCCCCATAAAACTGGAACCCCTTCAAATATATTTCCAGTGTCCCAGAATCCCAACCTCTAAATGCTCAAATCACATAAGACTAACTAAATTAACAAAAACAGAGGGGGAATAGGGGAATACATATTTTCAGAGTGTCTCTGACAGTTGTCTTGGGTAATCACACACCTTTGACAAGAGCTTGAGGAAGTTGTGCCAGATATGTTCAAACTTATTAAGATTCTCTCTTTCAAAATAAGCTGCTTTCTCATTGCCTGCATGACTCAAGAAGTTGTGAGACCTGTGATCTGCAGCTAGTCCCCTTTGGGCCCTCCATTTGTGAAAGATCATTGTCTTGGCAATCTCTACTGCCCTTTGAAAACGCATTGTTCGATTCTTGCTTAGGCCTCCTCTTCTGCTTGGTCAACCGTATAAATCACTAAATAGAATCTTAGTAAATACTTATTGTCCACTATATAGATGAATTTTATTAAGTACATTGGGTGCAATATGGTTTAATATTTGGAATGCCTAACCTGCCTTTTTCCTTAGAAATCCTTTGATTACCTCTTTTTTTTGCTATTTTCACCAAAAAATGTACATGAAAGAAGTGTTTGCCACTTTGTCAAAACAACATTCTGAGCTATAAAATGAGATTTTTCATGTTTTATTTTAATAGCTCCATCTGTATTCATCTTTACTGTATTCTTTATCTTCTGAGGTAAATATAGCTTTGTCAACTTTAAAACAACATTTACCTCAGAAGATAAAGAATACAGTAAAAATGAAAACAGTATTGAAAAGTCACAATGTTTGAGTTTTGTGAGGTATATAAAGATGCAAAATATCTAACAATGTGAAGTACATAAAGATTTGCAGTACAGTGGTACTTCAGGTTACATACACTTCAGGTTACATACGCTTCAGGTTACAGGCTCCGCTAACCCAGAAATAATGCTTCAGGTTAAGAACTTTGCTTCAGGATGAGAACAGAAATCGTGCTCTGGTGGCACGGCAGCAGCAGGAGGTCCCATTAGCTAAAGTGGTGCTTCAGGTTAAGAACAGTTTCAGGTTAAGTACAGACCTCCGGAACGAATTAAGTACTTAACCTGAGGTACCACTGTACTTCTTAACAGTGTTAGAAACTCAGATATATAAGCTTAGGTGCAAAATGGCTCATTAAACAATTACAGTCAATGAAACAGAATGGATAGAATTCTAAAGGATGGGTTGTTAGTGTGTGAAAACAGTAAAGATCCGAGGATAGTGGAGATATCAGGTACTATCCTGGCGCCCAGGCATCTTCATTTTGTCTTGTGGCTGATTGCCAGGTGCAAAATGTGCAATTTTTGAACACTGTTTCTTAATAGAAATTACTGTAAAAGTTGCATTCAGGGTTTTTTTTTATTGGTAGAATGAAAATTTTATGTCTACTATCTATCAGTTACCTATCTTCCAACTTTACAATATCCTGTGGATTTCATACACTTCAAAATGTTCTAGTATCTTTATGGTGATCCCACTAACCCCCCCCCCCAAACACCACATCTAGTCTGGCCCTATGATAATGTCCTGCATTTCTCTTCCAATGCTTCAAGCTTGGGTTACAAGTGCTTGGGAAATATCAGTAAATGACCAGAAATTCCATGAGTTCAGCTTTTGCAATATCAAGACCTGTTCTCTCTTTATTATAGCTAAATTTAGAAGAAGTTCGGACATTTTTTCATCTCTCATCATTGCCCCCTTGCTATGGGTAGCTTTGAGCACTGCAGGAATCCAGGAACGCTAACATCTGAAGAGGGAATTTGAAAAACTGCCCTACAGAAAGATACAGAGACTCCAGATACGTGGGCATTTTACTATGGGTAAATTATAGAGGATATACCAGAAAGTACAGATGAGCCTATCATTTGTGCATTTGCTCCCTGATACTTTTTGTGGCATCCCGAATAGTGTGTAAAATTCACTATAAATAATACCTTAAGAATTGCAAGTGACCAACTGTCATGGCATGAGGAAAATTTATGCAAAACGTATCTCAAACTCCTGGTGAAAACAGTGGAATATCTGAGTGGAAAACGAGAGCATGTGAAACGCCCAAATGCACATAAAACGTATGATGGAGAGTAAATGAAGAAGTGAAATGTAAGCAGTGGTGATGGAAATATTATGTACAGTAAAAAGGATCAGGCTTGCTCAGTAACAGACTGGATAATAACAGCCTTGCTGTATCCCAGTGACACTGCACACTGTAATTGTGGACTCAGGGGAGTCCACAAGGATACTAAAGTATCCTTTGAAAAATGCACAGTTCAGAGAGTTACATGGAACATCAAATTTATTTTGAGCAGCTTTCCCCAATAAAGTATAAATTTCATCTTCAGGTGAAGTTTTTCCATGTAAACATGACTGACGTGTCTAAATACTGCTAAATTTCTCAGAGGTTTATTACGCAAATACTTCAAAATGTTAAGCAAAGCAAAAAGCTATTTTATTGGTCTTTTTTTTTACTGACTGTACTAAGCTCCATACCAACGTTTTGCTTTGAGATGCACAACAAAATCCCTGTAAAATGAATGTCAACAGACAAAACAGTCATTTAAATCAGGGAACAGATGTGTCAGCCTGAGTTATGACTAGTTCGCAGAGCAAGGTCTCCTCTGTTTCAAGCTCATTCCCTCTATAAGACAACGAAAACACAAATGTCGGGCATTTCAAAAATAGGTACAGCTGGGTAGAGAGTTAAAGTGGCTAAACTGCAATAATAGTTTGATTTATTTATTATTTAGTTAAATGATTTTTATCCCACCCTCCTCGCAAGAAGCATTATAAACAACTTAGTTGAATGCACCAATGTCTTACTCAGAAGATGTATTTACAACACCAACATTTTAAATATTATAGACTGGCGTTTTGTCTCAATTTTCCTTATATACTACTACATTTTTTTAGGGGGGGAAACCCTATTGTCAGAGACTGCCTCCAGGTCCCAGCTCACAGAGGACCAACGCTAG
>JAXCMG010000072.1:1594116-1651772 GCA_034642415.1 Podarcis siculus | reverse complement strand
GGGCTTTGGGACCTGGCTCCCTTTCCGGGCTGCTCATTGCGCCACCCTCTTGTACATTTGAACTTGGCGCGCGCGCGCTGTCTCCGACCCTCCTTTCGACCGTTTCCTCGCTCTCTGACGCAGGCGTGGCTAACCCCGACTCATGTCCTTCCGCTGACGGAGAGCTGCCTGGTGCCGATGCCTGGGACTCCTCCCCCCTGCTGCTCTCCGGTGGGGAAGCTGGTCCCGATTTCCAACTGCTGCTCTCTGAGTCCCCTCTGGCCCCTCCTTCCTGGGGTGTTCCCTTTGGCAACCCCCTAGCTCTGACCACGGGAGCCCCTTTCTGTGAATCCTCCGATTCGCTGGAGAGACTTAGAGACCTCGGGCGGCTATCATCGCTAACTTCTCCCTCGGATTCCTCCCCATCGGTCTCTAATCCCTCCCTTTCCTGCCCCTCTGCTCCTGAGCCCCTGACACCTATGTTCTGAAGGGGTGGCATAGTTGGTAGAGCATGAGACTCTTAATCTCAGAGTCATGGGTTCAAACCCCATTTTTGGGGAAAGGGGTTGGACAACAAGAACAACAACAACTATTATTATTATTATTATTATACCTCGGGTTACGAACTTAATTCGTTCTGGAGGTCCGTTCTTAACCTGAAATCGTTCTTAACCTGAAGCACCACTTTAGCTAATGGGGTCTTCCACTGCTGCCGTGCTGCTGCTGCACGATTTCTGTTCTCATACTGAGGTAAAGTTCTTAACCCAAGGTACTATTTCTGGGTTAGCGGAGTCTGTATCCCAAGTGTTTGTAACCCAAGGTGTTTGTAACCCGAGGTACCACTGTATTATTATACTCCGCCCATCTGGCTGGGTTTCCCCAGCCACTCTGGGTGGCTTACAATGCATCAAAAATTGTAAAACATTAGATATTAAAATTTTCCCAATACAGGGGACCCTGTGGTCTCTTCCAACTCTACAATTCTTTGAAAAGATCCATATTGCCTTGGAATGAGGATGGATTTATCAGGTTAATCAATAAATGAATTAGGGATGTCTATAGTTAGATGTTCTTCAATTCCTCTGACATGCAACATCAGCTTTGCTGGTTTTTCCTCGCTGCCCCTTTTGTTTTACGGCAACTTTTCTTTTTAAAGCGTTCTATCCACTTACAAAGACGGTTGACAATCTACAAAGAGGTTTTAGCGCCGAACGTGGACTTGTTTCAAACTTTTATTTGAGGCTCAAAGCTGCTGCTGCTGCTGTTGCACAGAGCGTCTGACCCAACATTTGAAAAGGTGACAGCAGTACTGCCCTTTTGGTTTGTCCCACATAATTATGCCCTTTAGACAGCCAAACCAGATCCATACGGTGTGAGCTATGCTTAGTTCAAAGCTTTAACCTTCCAATTCAAACACCCCTGAGAGGAAGAGAAAAGAAGCCTGCGAAAACTCAGACCTGCTTCTTTATTGACTGGGCTGAGCAACTTTGCTCAAGCGTTAATTAAGGCAAGAGTGATATTGTAGCCATTTAAAAACCTTATTGGAAGCTATTTTAATAGACCTGTACTCTTTAACTCTAGCCTGGTGTTCATGTGATAGGCAATATTTCAGCAGAGAGATGTCATTCTAACGTTTTCTGCACCATCTCACATCGTAGGGGCTCGGGTTTTCAGGGTATGTAGCATAAATCCTGGTTTAATTTAAAGTTATTAAAATTATAAAAAAATTAATGGCGTTGGGCAATTCAAAGAGGAGCCGTAATTGCTCTTCTGGTTGTGACATATTAACAGGGAACGTGGCTCACTGGCACTGTTCTCATAATCTATTGCAAATCTTTGAAGTCAACAGCACAGTTTAACTAAAAGTTTTCTTTTTTTAAATCATGATTACCAGTTCCTGCACTGTTTTAAAGCTTACGTGGTACAAAGTACTCTGAAGAAAAGCAAAGTTGGGTTTGCAACTGACAAAACCAGCTCTCTGAGGTTGGATTAATTTTCTGCCTCCAGTTCACAGAAAGCATCAAGGAAAAATGAAAGGAGGTGGGGAAATTGAGGGTTTGGATAGATTTTACAAACACAACATGCATGTGAACATATGAAGCATATGAAAATGAACGTGTGAAAAAAAACAGAGAACTCTTTGTCCTATCTCTAGCTGATTAGGAACCAAGTATTTACAACATGAGCAATACATTGAAAAGCTCTAGATTTACATTTAGGTATGGTATACGTGCCCACCAATAAGAAGAATCAGAACAGTAATTACAGTCGTACCTTGGAAGTTGAACAGAATCCGTTCCGGAAGTCCCTTCAACTTCCAAAACGTTCGGAAACCAAAGCACAGCTCCTGATTGGCTGCAGGAAGCTCGTGCAAGCCAACTGGAAGCCGTGGAAGCCCCGTCGGATGTTCAGGTTCCAAAGAACATTTGTAAATCGGAATACTCACTTCCGGGTTTGCAACATTCGGGAGCCAAAATGTTTGACTTGCAAGGTGTTTGGGATCCAAGGTATGACTATATTATTTCTACAGTACTTTTAAGTCTGTATTTCTACCATCGATTGTTCTGAACTGGAGAGAAGCCATTGTCTGTAACAGCATAGCTGAGAGCTTGCTTTTTCACATCCAGGTAAAACGTAACATTATAATCTGCAGGTGTTTCTTGCACGGATCTCTGCTTTAGTGAGTTTCCCAGTGCACCTCACATTATGTTGAGCCTTACGAAACCGACTAAATGTCCAAGCAAGTAAAGTTCAAGCTGCAATAATTATCTACAGTAATGTTACTACACCCATATATAACATTAAATTCATTCAGAATCCCTAGGATTTAATATTCCTTACAGCACACACAAGCAATAAAGCTTATGTTCTTTGCCACAGATGAAAACAGCAGCAACACTATTTAAACTGTTGGGGGAACCTAGAATTTACAGGGGTTTTGTAGTTTTGTGAATCTGTGTGTTTTTTTTTAGGGATGTGTTAAGGCCCTGTTTGAAAAGTTCAGAATATGCCTGGCTAGTGAAGGAAATCCATCTTTCCTCTTGAGCACTAGCTAAAAGAAGTCTTGTCAAAATCCATTCGCAGACAACAACAAAGGAATTGAATTTCCTACGCATCTCTGGGTCAGCAGTGACAGGATGTCATTTGCTGGAGTGGTCCTGGCAAACGGCTAACCCAACTGCTTGACATGCATCACCCTCAACTTCCTTTGGCGAAATCAAAAACTGAGGGATGATTGATAAGGTTGCTCTGAAAAGGGACAAGACCAAAGTGCATCTTGCGTCCTTGCCTGAGTGGTCGCTTTATTGATACACTCGAGCTCTGAACGTGAAAATCACAGTTTGAAAGCTATACAGGTACCACAGCCCCGGCGCAGACTGGCGAGGACATTTGAAAAATTTGCTCTGATCTGACAGCAAAGGAAATTAAATAAGGTTAAACTGGAAAACAATGTATTTCCCCCCCAGAAACACACCAATATTAGTCACTTCATCCTCCTTTCTCTTCTAAAATGAAAACCATCTGCGGCCAAGTTGAGATTTCTAGCATATAAATCATACCGTGCCAGTTTCAAAAAAGTTAATATATGACCAAAATGAAAAAAAGTAGCAATTTAGTAATCTTTTAAAACGTCAAACTGGCTGAGTCAAAGAAGCATAAATGAAAGGAAAAAAAGAGGAGCAGTAACAACACAGGCCTAAAACTGGAGAAGCCAAGATAATAAGGTGCTGCCTTAAAGCAATTCTTGCAAAACTCTGGAACTGGAAACACAAACAATTTTCTTAATAATTTTTTGTCAACTGACATCTAACTAGCAGTTTTGACAGCTCTTCCTAACTGAGCACAGTTGCATAAAATCCCACCAGAAAAATATAAATGTTTCCCTTACTACTGTTTTCAGAAGAGTTTCCCCTCTCCTTGATTTGACTGGATTCCCCCCCACATTTTATCTGAAGATAAATAAAATAGGGTAAGGCATATGAGCAACTACAGTGATTAACATCTTGCCTAAATGATTGTATTTAGGGAAGAGCCGTGGCAAGTTTGTTCCTGCAAATGCCATGTGCCGCTCAGTGCTTCAGGATAGGGGGCCGCTTTGAATTGTTCTGCTTCAGGCAAGTCTTCTCTTTGCACCTGGTTTTCTGAAGCTTTGGGTGTCTCCTTACTTGGTGTCTTAAAAGGCACATAGGGGGGCAAGTGTCCAAGGCAGGAGGAATAAATGCTTCACCATAGCCCTACTAAACAGCGCTGACCCCCACTGGATTTCTGAAGGCAGCAGCGACATCTTTGAAGGCACATATTGGGGTTTGGGCAGCTGATATGATACCTACAAAGCTCTGAAGCTCTGGGATCAGCCCAACCCCTGGCCAACCCCTACAACCAACCATCCAAGTGCTAAAGTAAAGGGACCCCTGACCATTAGGTCCAGTCGTGACCGACTCTGGGGTTGCAGCGCTCATCTCGCTTTAATTGGCCGAGGGAGCCGGTGTACAGCTTCCGGGTCATGTGGCCAGCATGACTAAGCCACTTCTGGTGAACCACAGCAGCTCATGGAAACGCCGTTTACCTTCCCGCCAGAGCGGTACCTATTTATCTACTTGTACTTTGACGTGCTTTCAAACTGCTAGGTTGGCAGGAGCAGGGACCAAGCAACGGGAGCTCACCTCGTCGCGGGGATTAATACAAAAGGGGCGACCAATAGGCTTGAAGAAACCCCAATGATTCAGATTATTAAATGACAAACTGATAATGACAAGCTGATAATCTTTGGGTTACAGAAGTGGACATACAGTGGTACCTCGGGTTACATACGCTTCAGGTTACATACGCTTCAGGTTACACACTCCACTAAGCCAGAAATAGTGCTTCAGGTTAAGAACTTTGCTTCAGGATAAGAACAGTAATCGGGCTCCGGCGGTGCGGCGGAAGGAGGCCCCATTAGCTAAAGTGGTGCTGCAGGTTAAGAACAGTTTCAAGTTAAGTACGGACCTCCGGAACGAATTAAGTACTTAACCCGAGGTACAACTGTTATCCAAAAAGGGTGAAGGAGTCTGGGTAGAAAACAATATTGCCTTACTCCCCCCCCCCAATATAAAAATCATTCTGCGGTGTGCTTTGTTATGATGGCATGTCACCGAACTGAATCCTGAGGATGAAATTCCATTCGTTTCTGCAAGCAAGCCCCATTGCACGATCTTCTTTTACAACTGTCTACTGCTAGGCATCAATGTGATGCTGTTTATATAATAACTCGACTCTTCAATCTGATAAAACTAGTAGCATATGCCCTTCAGAGCCTTAAGCAACTCGGTTTGATGTACTGCAACATTCGTGGCATTTGTTTATTCCTTTATCTTGACGTGTAGGCAGCAAATGAAAGCCAGGATAGAGATTCAGGAAGTCTAGTGTTTCAAAGGTCAGGATTTTTGTAGGCTTTATTTTTACACCTAACACGGAACTGAGGCACAATACCTGGAACACCCTTTTTCTTTTAACCTCATAAGTTTCTGTATAGAAACCCGACAAATCTTGTGTTTTTCAGGCAAGTGTTGTAAGAATAAATGGCCATATGCTGAATCCCTTTTGCAGGCATTAAGCTGCACATGCAATTCCAAAAAGACATAACTTATCTGAAAAGCACCTAATGACAAGAAATGGCTGTGTTAATTAGCACTAAATACAACTGGGCAAAAGGAAACAGGAAAGTGGAAAGTCATTAAGACAAAAGAAGTTTATTGTTATGAGTTTATGTTATGACTTTGTGGGTGCTAGGCACTTAATCCCCGGACCCAGCAAATGTTAAAAGCTAAAAGCTAAAGACAGGCTAGTTTCCTCAAAAGGTAATCAATCGCCTAAGAGATGAGCCATTAAGAAAACAAAGGAAAAGTAATGAGCCATTAAGAAAGCAAAGGCTCTGGGCCAGACGGCCAAGTTGAGATTTCTAGCATACCGTGCCAGTTTCAAAATCATACCATGCCAGTTTCAAAAAAGTTACCTAATATATGAGTTGCTTGGAATAGCCAATACTGACAGCGTGCCCTTTGTTGTGGTTCTGGAACACACTGAACTCCACACTCTGGAGCCAGACTTGGGGAGGAGAAGAATATTTCCTAGGTAATTTCCTTTGAAGGTAGCAAATTTGCGATGTCAGCCAATAAATTGACTCACAAGCATGTTAATTTAAACTGATGTATTTTCTGAGAACACAGGAGTCAACAGTAGCGGAAAGCTATGCTTGTGAACTACTGGGCACAAAGTGTGCTTCATCAGTGCAGTACCACACTTTGTGGTGTCACGGTGGCCATACAAACAGATGCAGGATAAGCAGTGCCTATCAGCAGTACAGACAGAAGTCAATTACTGATAGATGTGCAATGAAGCAATAATTCAGCATTGCATGAGCCACAAAAATGTTGGAGACGGGTTACAGTGTGGGCCGGTATAACAGTCACATGCTGAACAAAGGTATCTTTATCAACAGGCTGTGAAATACCCTGCAAAACCCAACATATATGGTGCCATATATGGTGTAATAAGATGTTATAATGTAGATTTACATGTTCCATTTGTCTCAGAATGCTGTAGCCATTTGGGATGACTTTTATAAACAGTAGCTACACATCCACAGCCATATCCCAAGCCCAGAGTTGTTCAGTGCTCATTTTGTGATGTCCAAAAGACTGCATCTTAACAAAGCTGGTGCAGGTGTCCAATGGCAGCTAAGTTGCTACTTTTCAAGGGGAGTAATTTTAATACTAAATTTTGGCATGCTTTACTTTCCCTTCTTTAAATACACACACCCGCACAGCCAGGGTTTTAAAAACAGTCAAATAATGACAGCTTTTCCCTATTTATAGTTATCAAATGGCATGAATGGATAAACAACATTAACTTCTATTCATTAACTTTAATCAACAAAATTCTTGGCTGTGTCAGTCAAGACAGATTTAATTAAGCAAGGGTGGCTTTAAAGTTAAATTGCAGTACTTAAACTGCTGAACAATTAATTTAGAGTTTTACCATGCAACAGGCCCTCATAGACCACTATATTAAAAGTTGACAAAATAAGCCAGAGATTTAGGCTTAGTTCTCACTGAGCTGGAAAACTCATGTCTAGGTGCCTTCACTTCAGACTGCAGATGGGGGCAGATATGATGAATGCTCCACCTCACCAAATAAATAAATCCATGCATACAGAAAACTAGGGTGTCAGGGAAAAGGATAGGCAAGAACTGTTCTCCCTAATGTCTATATTCAGGGAAGTTTTTTGCGAAGAGGAGTGCTGTGTGTCCCTATCTGCAATTTGGACTGATAAACCACAGATATTGTTTTGCTCGCTCAGTGAGTTCTTTTAGAAACTTTTTCTTCAAAGTCTTATCTAACTACTGTGAACAGTAGTAGCGACAGAACACATTACTGCATAACTATTTTCTGACCAAAAAAATCTCAAATCTTTGAGAAATCTTACTGTTTATATTTCATTTTAATTTCCAGTTGAAATACTTTTAACTCCCATATGGGGAAAAATACCTTTCGATGCTCTGTGCAGTCTGATGTGAGAGAAAGCTTTTCACAGAAAGCTAAAAATGAAAGAACTATACCAGTTAACGGGATTCTGTTTTACCATGGGCTATTTCTGAATCCACACATTTCCTCCAATAACAACTACCAAACCACCTTTCACTGAGGTTCACATCCCACCATGGATTCTCCTGCACAGAAACTGGTTCCTACACATGCATTAAATTTGCTGAAGCCAGATGCTTGCAAACTACCAGGGGAATGCAAACAATACTACTAGGCTACTGACTAGGTGAGAAGCATCCTTCATCAAAGCAATAAACATTTACTGACAGGGATGTCATTCTCTGCTTCCCAGCTGCTTGTGGATATCTACAGTTGACAATTTTCAAAGCCCAGCAAACCTTGCTTCCTGATCAAGGAGCAGCGCTCAAATTTTACAGCCAGCCACCTGGTGCTAATGGCCTTTTGCACTATCCCTCGAGGTGACAAGCAGAGACAGTATCTCAGCTGCTGCCAGCCCGTTCCACAAAGAAAATCTTGTCTTGGCCTACTGACCTCAGACGAATGTGATCGTCTGCTTATGGAATAAACTTTCTATGTGAAACGAAGGGACCAGCCGGGCTGTTTGATGTAAACACAGTTCATTTGGTTGGCTTCCAATTAACCCCCCCCATCCCCCTGAAGTTTAATTTGCTTCACTTCTATTTTATTTCCACCAGTTCCTCCTAACCGGACGGTGTTTTGCTGACTGCTGTTAAGCTGGCTCTCTAGCACTGAGATGCCTTCAGAAGTAGTCCACAATGAGAGATATTTTTTGTCTGAATGCTGACCTAATTATGCTGATTGCTGTGCTGTTTTCCTGCTGGGATGCCTTTGGCAGCAATCGATGTGAGCGTTGATCTTCTGGCTGCGGCATAGCAGGCACCTTCAGACTGGTACTATTAATAGTGCACTTGGAAGCGGCAAGACACACTTTAAAAGGACGTGTTTTGGGGTGTTCTTAGGAGCTCCAGTTCAGAACAAATTGCTGAAAACTTGGGGAAGCCCAATGATGATATGCAACTGCTGGGGGAAAATGTAAAAGGGCGGGGGGAATGTGCGGGAGATGGGGAATTAAATATATTGCCTATTTGCTGGGGGTCCCCATGTTCTTGTCGTCCCCTCCCCCTGAGCTCTTGGTGGGTCATATGCAACCCTCCTCCAGATCTTCCTGCTGAATGAGAGAACATTGACGGGTGAGGCAAGCCCATGTGGTCCTGCACCTCTACATAGCTGTCAACTTACAGATTTGAAAATAAGGGACCAGCAGCCTCGAAAATAAGGGATCAGCAGCCAAAATAAGGGATTTCCCCAGCACAGGTATGTTCGACTTCTGAGCCCCTCCAAGCCAAAGGCAGAAAGCCCAGCCAGCAGCCAAACGAAGCCTCAAGCTTCCCATAGCGCAGCAACCTGGCAAAGGGGATGCAGCAAGGAAAACCACCGTCACCTCTCCACTGGGAAGCACTGAGCAAAGGCGAGTCCCCAGGCAACGCGGCCGATTTGATCAGCACAAGGCATGCAAGCTCCACCCCCCAGTCATTCTTAGACTCCTTATTGGGTGAGCAACGCAGCCAAGCAACACAGTTGGAGCCTCCTCCTCCCTTGCCGGCAGGGAGGGAGAGAAGCTGTTTCCTTTGAAATCTGGGGAATTTAAGGGACATCATCAATAAGGGAAAGCAGCGGGACATGGCACTGGGATAAGGGACTGTCCCGCCATATAAGGGACGCTTGACAGCTATGCACCTCTACCATGGTTAGACATTTATACTGCTGAGAGAGGACTGTACAGTACGCTATTCTAGGTTGCATCAACAGAAGTATAGGTCCAGGTCAAGGGAAGTAATAGTACCACTGTATTCTGCCTTGGTCAGACCACACCTGGAATACTTTGTCCAGTGCTGGGCACCACAATTTATGAAGGATGTTGACAAGCTGGAATGTGTGCAGAGGAGGGCAACCAAGATGATCAAGGGTCTGGAAACTAAGCCTGATGAGGAGCTGGGCATTTTTAGCCTGGAAAAGAGGAGACTGAGAGGAGATATGATAGCCATCTTCAAATATCTCAAAGGCTGTCACATGGAAGAGGGAGCAAGCTTGTTTTCTCCTGCTCTGGAAGGTAGGACTTGAACCAATGGCTTCAAGTTACAAGAAAGGAGATTCCGACTAAACATTTGAAAAAAACTTTCTGACTGTAAGACCTGTTCGACAGTGGAACAGACTCCCATGAGAGATGGTGGACTCTCCTTTCTTGGAGGTTTTTAAGCAGAGGTTGGATGGCCATCTGTCATGGATGCTTTAGCTGAGATTCCTCCATTGCTGGGGGTTGGACTAGATGACCCTCAGGACCCTTCCAACTCTAAGATTCTATGAGAATTTTGTTTTCTTTATTCCGAGATACAGTAGTTAATAGTTAGTGCCTGTCCCATGCATGAATAGTCAATGCATTAAAGGGAAGTACATATAGTAATATTCTCTCTGTGTGTGTTTGTGTGTGTAATGCTGGCATTGAGGCCACAGAGTCTGGATCTGGTCACACTTTTATAATGAGAATTCTGGAGAACTTGAAATTTTGCATACTGTTTTGTGATATTTTGGTGGTCTAATAAAACTATTGCCCTTATACATATTTTGGTGGGGCGTTCTTATGGGTCTATATAGCTCCCTTTACTTTTGATGTGAGCTGAAACAGCAAGTTAATAATTCAGAATCGAAAAGATCTATAAAATCTTCCCTCTGTTCTAAATACTCATCTCATTCCCAACCTCTTAGCCCTCTAATGAACATATTTCCTACAACTCTTACGATGCTTCTTTACAAGACCATAAGAATATTTCTGATCTATGTGCCACATTACTTTATGATATACTGTTGCCATCTTCCATGCCAAATGAAGCAGTCGCGATTGCCCATTTACCAATGGGCTATTTAATTTCTAACACATGGAAATGGTTCCTATTGGTCAAGCAGACAGAACCGTGCAAATATATCTAAAGGAAGTAGTTTTAAAAAAATAAAAATAAAATTCTATTACCTCTAAGTGATTCCGACGCTCTGCGATGACTCGTTCATCTTTGTTTCCAAAGAGCTTCTTGGGAGGAAATTCTAACATAGCCAGCTGCAAGACGCAACAGAGAATGAATCAACTGAGAAAGGTTCTTAGCAACTATGAAATAAGATACAGAGGGGAAAGGATGTACATGGGTGGCTTGCTTGTATAGCATTAATGGCAATAGCATTCTCAAACTCATTTTTAATACAATTGTGGGCAGAACAAGCCTATGTCAGTCAAACTATCACAGAGTCTTGTGCCTTAAGGTTACTTAAGTGTAAGTCCCACTGAACCAGGTATGTCTGGCATATTATTGCACTACAAATGTTTTACAAAAGAACTGAAGAGGTCATGCGTATACTAGATTATAACCTATGGTTATAACCCAAACCTAGATTATAACCATAGG
Organism: Podarcis siculus; assembly: GCA_034642415.1. Classification (NCBI taxonomy): domain Eukaryota; kingdom Metazoa; phylum Chordata; class Lepidosauria; order Squamata; family Lacertidae; genus Podarcis; species Podarcis siculus. The sequence goes on along the minus strand of JAXCMG010000072.1, from coordinate 1,640,772 downwards.
TTATATAACCATAGGATATAATCTAGTATACACAAGACTTCTTCAGTTCTTTTGTAAAACATTTGTAGTGCAATATTATGTCAGACATACCTGGTTCAGTGGGACTTATACTTAAGTAAATGAATTCAGCAGTAAGGCCTTAAAATGCAAAAAAGCAATTAGGAGAAGGAATTCAACATTACAAATGTTTCATCAGCCTAAGCCCAATGGAGCGAGCTCACTTCTCCTCCCCCTGTGTGCTGTTTTGGGGGGTCTACCACACATACCCGAGCCAATGAGGGTCATGGGGGGAGAAGTCCTGTTGCGCTTGTGTAAACCCTTGCATGGGCTTCTGCTAGCGGGACCAGTTAGTTGAATCCGACCCGATATGCTTAACAATCCTTCTTCCATTCTTTGGAGACAATTTTTTAGAACTGCCTAGAATTCTAAGCCACTTTGTCATAGACTCAAAACAGCTTCCAAGCAAGCAAGCAAGCAAGCAAAACGGTATATAAGATAGCAGGGGGAATGCAACAAAAAAACCCACCCCAAAGCAGTTTTTACTAACTCAGGCTTTGTTCGTGCCACCCACAGAGCCACAGCAGTTAGCTGAAATAGGTGTTCCTTGCAGCCTTTCTCCAGAGGCAGCTACCAAGTTTGGTTTTAGAACTCCGCAGGAAGATTGTTCACAGCCTCTGGCAATTATGATAAAGGCTTTGCTTCTCCTTGCACTGATGAAAGATGAAGCAGGGCACCATTTGAGGAATGTAATTATGATAGCAGCCAAAATAGGCAGAGGTGGTTTCTACGATGTCTTGATTCTATGCTTTGAAGGGCTTTAAAATTCAAAGTCAGCATCGTGAACCGGAAGTGCCTTGGCAGTCGGCATAGATAGACGTACCACAGATTGTATTCAGGAGGCAGGTAGGCACAATGTGGAGCAGCTGATGTCTCCAGCTCATCACACAGAACACATGTATTATAATACAGTGGTACCTCGGGTTACATACGCTTCAGGTTACATACGCTTCAGGTTACACACCCCGCTAACCCAGAAATAGTGCTTTAGGTTAAGAACTTTGCTTCAGGATGAGAACAGAAATCATGCTCCGGCGGCGCAGCAGCAGCAGGAGGCGGTGCTTCAGGTTAAGAACAGTTTCAGGTTAAGTACGGACCTCCGGAACGAATTAAGTACTTAACCCGAGGTATCACTGTACACACACACACACACACACACACACACACACACACACACACACTACCCCTCAGGTATTATGATGGAAGAAAGGTGAGAAAGGTGGGATATAAATGCAACTATAAATAAATGAAATAATAAAAAGCAGTGCCAGTTTTTTTTCATTTTCAAAGTAGAAGAAAGTCTGTTTTAGTGCCCCCAATACAGATTGTGAGAGGGGGAACTTTTAAAGAAAAGAGAAGCAGAGTATGAGCAGAAATAATTTTTAATCTTTCATTATTACTTGATTTTTGTGCATTAGCCTTTCAAATCTATAGAGAGAAATATTAAAATAATGTCACTTTAAGCATTAAGGTATTTAACATTTTCAGGCCTAGATTTTCTCAGTTTTTCAAGGGCTATGTCTGACTTCTGATCCTTTGTCCTGGTTTTCTATGTCTGATTTGAGAAAAATCAGAAGTGGTCTCTTTCTGTGGATAGTCAGGGGCTGCTTCACTTACTTTTGAGCTTATAATGAAAAGGGGGGAAAGTGTCCTAGTTTAAAGTTTTTGAAGTTTAAACAAGTAACTCAAGCCTCATCTTCTAGAGAAGTCCTGAAACTCCTCGAGTAAAGGAACTGGACAAAAAAAAAAAGTTCTTAAGTTGGAAGTAGCACTATATATTTGGAAATTTGACAACTCTTATCTTTCTTGCCTTGGAAGATTTCTCCAGTAACTTATTTGAGGATAAAACAGCTTTTGCCTACATTTCTACAGAGCTTTCAAGAGGCACGGTAAGAAAGGCAAAACTGCCTTACTTATAGCTTCTTACAGCAAGCAGCTCTAAAACAGGTCAGAAGGGGAAATATAATTTGAACAAACATTTGATTAAAAAAGCCAATTAAGGCAAAGTAAAACCCTTTTCAAACTTTTTACAAGGGGGAAGAGTATCACCTATTTCAGGTCAGGTCATATTTCTGAAACACAACAGTTCAATCAAATCAAGGGTTTCTTTCATCCGTTTGCTGTCCTTGGTTCTGTTTGAAGAACACCAAATCTTGTGGCCTAGGTCCCTGAACTGCTGGTACTGTCTTGGCAGGTCACAATGATGGGATGCAGGGCTTCCTATTGTCACATCTGCAATTTAAGTAAGTGCATGACTGGCTACGACCTACCGAATGGAAACCGATCTCTTTCTCCTTGCCAACCCCAAAAAGTCGGGGTGCTCTTTTTTATATTGGGAATTTGTTCTGTTAAATTCCATTTCCTGATGTCATCATGCTTAATACCTGGTCTATAAATTATGGTAGAATATTTCCATCATAGGCTAAGTAGACATTAATTAAACTAAAAATGACAGCATGGCTTGATTTCCGTAGCCAGAAAAAAATGAGCAGAATCCCACCCACTTCTACATAGACTTGCAGAGGAGATCTAGACACCATGGTTTATTGCATTATTATTTTAACATCGGTCTGCCCGATGTTATTAAGGAAACAAATTAAATTCTGCAGAAAAATTTTATCCAGATTAGGGACATCTTTCATTCCCAAAAGCAATTTTTGGGGGGCCTAGCTGGATATAGCAGTAAACACTGGTAGTATCATGGATGATAGGTAACATCATTTGATAAATGACTTTACCGTTGTGTTCATTATAAGTAGTCTAGGGTAGTGTTCATACGCAGAATTCTAATAAAAAGTGAGTGGAGTGCAATTTAGAAGTTCATGCAAACCTTTTATAGTGCTATAAACACTATGGAGCCTTAACTGGATTTTAAATTGCTTACAAAAAAAATCAGGACTAGTAAAGCCACGGGCTATTTACAGAAATAAATTTACCATAGAACCAAGTTTACTCCCTCAAGTCATACCAGTTTTATCCTTATGTGTTCACTGCCCCAGCCCTTTTTACTTTGCTTCATGATAAGGTAAAGATAAAGGTAAAGGACCCCCGGACGGTTAAGTCCAGTCAAAGGCGACTATGTGGTTGCAGCGCTCATCTCGCTTTCAGACCAAGGGAGCCGGCATTTGTCCACAGACAGCTTTCCAGGTCATGTGGACAGCATGACTAAACTGCTTCTGGCACAACGGAACACTGGGATGGAAAACAGAGCGCGCGAAAACGCCATTTATCTTCCCGCAGCAGCGGTACCTATTTACTGTATTTTTCCGTGTGTACGACGCCGCCATGTATAAGACGAACTGCTGACCTTCAAATCAGCAAGTCCAAGAGGCTCAGTGGCCTCTTGCCACCCACTCTTTTTACTTTGCTTCAGGATATGCTCAGCTATATCCACTGGATATCAAGATATGCTATGCTAATACATATATATTAGGTATATTCAAATTTATGTAAGAATCCCACGGATCCAAAAAGTGCAAGCCGGGGATCAGTAAAAGCTTTCCTGGATCTAACCCATAGCCTTTATAGTCAGCATCTTGTTCTCACAATTGCCAACCAGATACCTGTAGGGAAGTCCAGGAGCAGAACATGGGCACAAATGCCCTCTCCTACTCATGAACTCCAGCAAAAGGTATTTAGGTACACTGCTTTCAATGCTGGAGGTAATCTGGCCACCATGACTTGTAGCCATTGGCGGCCTTTCCTTTTAATCTTTTAAAAGCTGTCCAAGTTGGTGGCCATCAACACATCTTGTGGCAACAAGATTCCATACCTCAGCTATGAACTGTGTACTACTTTGACTCTTCCCAACATCTGGTTCCTCTGTTCTCTAGAACTGAACATAGCTTTTCTATATGTGGCCATTTTTTTTAGAATCTTTCCTAGATAATGATAAATTTCTCTTTCCAAATACTCATCCAGCATAGTAATGAATTACCGTATTTTCGCTCTATTAGACGCACCAGACAATTGGACGCACCTAGTTTTTAGGGGAGGAAAACAAGAAATAAGAAAGGAACGCAAAGCATCCTGAGCTAAGAGGGAGCACTCCTCCATCTTCGCTCAGGAGGCTTTGCGGGGCTACCCCTGAAGCCAGGAGAGCAAGCGGGATCGGTGCGCACCGATCCCTCTTGCCCTCCTGGCTTCAGCGAAAGCAAGCCCATTGGCTTTCCTCCCGCAAGAGCCGCACGCTCTTGGGGGCTTTTCTGGGAGGTGGGGGAAGGGACAGAGCCACGCGCTCCGTCCCTTCCCCCACCTCCCGCAAAAGCCAGGGATAGCCGCACAAAGCCTCCGCAGGAGAGCGGGATGAAGGCAGGGGAGCGGAGGCTTTGTGTGGCTAAGCCAGAAGCTAGAACAGCCAGCAGGATCCCGCTCGCTATCCTGGCTTCTTTAGCTGCATGCAGCCTCTCCGGAGTGTGTGCGCGGCTCTTGGGGGATTTTCCCAGAGGAGGGAGAAGGGCAGCCCTTCTCCCTCCTCAGGAAAAGCCTCCAAGAGCTGCACATGTGCTCCACGCGGCTCTTTAAAGGGAGCGCTGACAGAGCCTCCCGCCTGCATTTGCTCCATAAGACACACACACATTTCCCCTTACTTTTTAGCAGGGGAAAGTGCGTCTTATAGAGCGAAAAATATGTTAACTACTACAATCTGAATATATATCTAATATATCTATAATGACGATCATCTGTTTTGTTTTGTTTTTTCAACGTAACTTCCAGCTGTTCACTGAGGGCCAGAGAACACAGTACATTACACATACACTTTTTAAAAAGCATGTGTACAACAGGCTACTGCTCAACTTCCTGCTGGGTTTTTTTGTTTTTTGTTTTACTTCAAGTGCAATATTATTATTTGTTTATGTGCCTCTTCTCTCAATTTGACTTACATCCGATGCCCTTTTAAAATGTGGCGGTTTTTTGAAGTTGTTTTTATTTCGATTATATATATTATGGTTTTATATTCTGATTTTGTTCTGTGAACCGCCCTGAGACCTTCGGGTATAGGGCGGTATATAAATTCAACAAACAAACAAATAAATAATACTGTCGTTTTTTCTTTTTTGCAAAAGCTGTTGCCGGCACTCCAATCAGAACTGGAACAGCAGATCAGCAAATAGCTTCTCTGGAGTTTAGGAGTTATACCTCCCTCCTGCCATGCTCTAATCTGGGTCAAATTCCTCCCATCCCAGCAGCAAGGGAATGCTTAACTTTATCTGGATTGTACTATTTATCTGAGCAAAATAATAGAGAAATGTTTTTTTGGGGGGGGGCTGAAACCTTCCCAAATTTTTACACTTAACCTAATTTACGCTGAACTCCATTTAGTTCAAATTGCACTAATCAACTGCACTACACAAACAGTTTTCAGGGATGCCAACTAAAGAGGACAGTTGAGTATTTACATGCAACAGTGCAGGTTATATTTCCCATTTACAATGGAAATGCTACAATTATTTTACGCTATTGGTTTTTAAATACCAATAAGTAAAGTAAAGGTAAAGGGACCCCTGACCATTAGGTCCAGTCGTGACCGACTCTGGGGTTGCGGCACTCATCTCGCTTTATTGGCCGAGGGAGCAAATAAATAAAGTACCAATAAATACCAATAAAGATGCAAACAAATGCAGAAGTAAATAAATAAATAATCTTCATAAAGCCTGGAATAGTTCTTTCGTGACCTAACACCTTGAACACAGTTGTAGTAGAATTTTCCCCGCTCTTTAATGCCCCAAGGAGTGTTTTAAAAGCAAAACAATTTTAAGCAGGGACCAATAGGGGAGGACAGAGGACGAGATGGTTGGACAGTGTTCTTGAAGCTACCAGCATGAGTTTGACCAAACTGCGGGAGGCAGTGGAAGACAGGAGTGCCTGGCGTGCTCTGGTCCATAGGGTCACGAAGAGTCGGACACGACTAAACAGCAACAATACTGGCACTCTTCATACCTTAAAACATTTGCTTGCGGCTCAGTTTGTAGAGCATGAGACTCTTAATCTCAGAGTCATGGGTTTGAGCCCCACATTGGGCAAAATATTCAGGGGGGTTGGACTAAATGATCCTCGTGTTCCCTTCCAACTCTACGGTATTCTATGATTTTATAAATGTGATTATCAAAGGAGAACAGGCAAGAATTATAAATTATTGTAAGGCTATGCTCGCACAATCCTTTGCTTTTTAGTCGGCTTCCCCCACTAAATTGATAAGAATGTATTGACTAGGTTCTGGTCATTATGTATTCCAGTCACAGTCCTGAAATTGACAGGGTCTCACACTCTGGCTTCTGTGTGAAACAAAAATCTCCATAACCACATTAGCAGGCCCCTCCAAAGATGATTTTACAGTCCCCTCTAAAGACGATTTTCTCACTGCACAGAAGCTCAGCTGGGTAACATCTGGCAGCATTTATGAAACCTTCTTGTCTTATGAGACCAAACAGTGCTGTAAATTTCAGCCACCATTGCCTCTGAGAAATGCTAATAATGAAAACTCATCAAAGGATAGCAATAATTCTTAGTGTTGATGAGATGGATGTGTTTCTGACTTCTCAGAATTAATAGCAGGCCCCAGGGCCTAAAAGAACAGCTGTCACATAGAAATATACCTGCAGACAAACAAACAACCTCCCTTTAAGTTAAATCTGGTGCGAGTAGTAGCAGCAGATCTTCAGAAAGGGAAAAGGGAGGGGAGTGCAATTTCTGCTTTACTCCAAAGCATTTTTAATGGTATTTAAGGATAGAAAATCTATACTGTGTTTATACAAATTGCACAAAGAGCTGATTAACCAAAAATATAACAAGCAAATTTCAGATAAGCCTAAGGTCTTCTGCACTGAGTATCTCTTTGCTCTTTTTAGAGCTCAAATCACCAACATTGGCAATACACCCCAAAACCAGGGAAATATTGTCAAGAAGGAGATCTTCAACATCAGGAAATAAAGGAACTGAGAGACAAGCAGCAAAGGCAAGAAATAAATCTGTACCAGCTGGAATTTTATTGTTATTATTGTTACTATTTAAATTTATTAATCACTTCTCTGACATAGATGTTAAGCAGCATGAGAGATAAAATTGAACTGAAGGCTCCATGGGGCCAAACATCAGTCCCCAAGCAACACCTCATGAAAACAACATCCAAGTAGACCTGGAAACACGACTGAGTGATGCCACCCCACCCCCCGGGGCCCTCATCCTGTTTCGCCACTTGAGGAGAAATGGAAAGTGACTTCCTGCCTCGCCGCACGGGTACTGGTGCTGATTTCAGGCAAGATCTCTCATGCTCTGCAAGATCTCGCATGATCTTGACGAGACCTTGCTGGAAATTGGTACCGCTTCTCTGCCCCGAGACGGCGGCCTCACCCTACCCAATGGCTGGGCTGACCCTGCCACCCACCTGTCTCTCCATAAAAATGCCACAGTCATGGTATTGAAAGCCACTGAGAGATCAGGGCTAAGAGGGACATGCTTCTTCAGATTCTCTCCTGACAGAGAACTTCCTACAGGGCAACTGAGGCGGTTTCCATACCCAAGCCGGACCTGAATTCAGCTTGAAATGGATCTAGAAAATTTGTTTCAGCCTGGATTTCTGGTCTGTGACCACCCATTCAAGGACCTTGCCCCAGTGAAGGAATGGGTTTCCCAAACCCCAAAACCTGACTGTGCAGTCAGTCTGAAACGGGCCCCAAAATCCCCATTTTTCATTCTCCAAGGGAGCATTTCTAAAATGCATTAACCTGAGCTCTTGAGCCAATGTATAAACAGAAACCCAGCTGTATAAACAAGTGCTCAAAGCCCTTTCCTTTATCATTCCGTGACGGCAATGGATGACCTTGTCAGTTCCGAGTGGAGCAGGGATGGCACATCTGGGTCTTATCTTACATCCTGACCACACTGGCGCACAGACCTTGTCAGCCCGGGAACGGAGCCAGGAGTGCTCTTAGAGTTGGTGACCTTCTTACCCTAATGTAAGGAATACAGGAACAGGAACACCCTTTTATGGTTAAGAGTGCAGGAACAGGAACACCCTTTTATGGTCAAGAGTGCAGAAACAGGAATATCTGTTTATGGTCATGGATGTCAACTTACATGTATAAGCTGACGTGGCTAGATTCCTGGGGAAGGGGGGAGAGGGTGCCTGGAGGATATATATATATATACTGCATGAAATTTCTCATTTCTTTGGACTTGCTGTGGACTGACCACGCAAGTGCCTTTCTGCTGCTTCGGAGAGCAGAAATAAAGAACTCTTTCTCTGAACCAACCCTCGGTGTCATTTGACTTCCTTCCTCCTGTCCGGGAGCAACACAGACCCCACCAATCGGTAAAGTCTAATAAGGCTACACCAGAAGGAGGGAGTTGGTGACCAGTCAGTAATGGCTTCGATTTTCTAGATCCAGTGAGGGTTTCTTAAGGAGGAGGAGGAGGAGGAGGAGGCTTGGTAAATATACACTATATACAGCCCTGTAAATAAATAGAATAAAATAACCGAGTGTATTCTGCTATTAATTGGTGGAATTCATTAACTAAATTATATTTATAAGCTCTTTGCTACTGTATGGAAATATAAATAACAAACCACAACAGTATGACTCAGTGTGTATCCTTAGGGTCAACAAAGAGCTTAATTCCGCCCCGCCCCCCCGTCCTCCATTTTATCCATTTCTATTTGCAGTCCACTTTTCCTCAAGTGTTGATTCTATGCAGTCAACATGCACATTGCTTCTTTATAGCATTAGGACCGTGTTGTGAAGCGCCATTTTAATCTAACACGCTACAAGGTCAGGAAATAATGAGTCCCTAAATGCCAGCAGACATTTAGGCATGATTTAATACCAAATGCATAATTAATACCCAATGTTTAGTGTTTGACACCACCAACATATTAGTCTCGAAGTGAGCATGTCCAACATTTTGACTGGATGCATTCATGTGGTCATCAACAACAACTTGCTTATCTGACTCGACAAAATAATATGCTGCAAAATTTCAAAACTGTAAGATGACAGCATTTCTCTTTTAATAAACTGTTGGAATTTTACCTCCCATGATAAATCAATATTTCAATACACTTCTTTTGGAAATGTGGTGGTGGAAACATGAAACACATCTTCAGATTAAGAATATAGAGGCAGTAGCCCAGAACTGAACAGCTAATGAGCTATAAAGTTCACCTCTACAGGACATTGCATAAATTAAGCAAGCATGCATGCATTTCTCTATGTACAATAAATATAAATCTGGAGTTAGAAAATTGTGAAAAAGAGCCCTGCTAAAATAATGAGCGCACAGGATTTGGGATTCTGCCCCCCCCCCCCACTTTTGACATTAGATATTTGAATTTATGAAACTTTAACCATTCTTCTACTTAAATAGCAAGAGTGCTATTTTAAAGCTCACCAAAAACCTCTGTAATCATGGGGTTGGATCAAAAAGTAAACCAGGGATTCAGAAAATTGTTAGTGCCCAGTAACACAACAACAGAAACATGGGAGCTTCTACAACGAAGCATATATAGAAACTGAATTTAAGTACAGTGGCACTTCGGTTTTTAAGCATCTCAGAAGCCGAACATTTCGGTTTTCGAATGCCGAAAACCTGGAAGTAATTGCTTCCACTTTCAAACACGCCTCAGAAGTCAAACAGCTTCCGCTGTGTGTTTTTCTTCTATTTCCATTGACTTTGCCGACCGCCCTTTACGCCTCAGTTTTTGAACATTTTGGAAGTCGAACAGTCTTCCGGAACGGATTACGTTTGACAACTGAGGTACCACTGTACTGTTAAATTAGCACATTTCCCTTTAAGATCTGCTTCTCAACTAATTTAGCTACAAATACTCAAAAAGACACCTCAGTCAATTACAGTATTAAAACATTGTTGGCAGGGGAGGGTGTGTGTGTGTGTCATTTTGTAGTGAAGAGAGAATGTGCTTTCTGTTGTAACTTTAGATCAGAAGACATTTGTGAACTTCCGTGGTGAATGTACACAACTGATTTATAAACCAATACTAGAAGAGGCAGACAGTTGAATAGAGCATCATGCAGTAATCCTCTAATACTCTGAAGTTCACTTCACTAGAGTTATGAATAAAATGTCCAAAGAAAGATTACCTCCAAGCAACTATTGTTCTTAATGGATAATACACCTGTCCTGAAAAAGAGGACATAACTGCATCATTGTGCCCTTTTTCACTCTTGAGCTCTACAATGATCATCTGGAGGCAGCCATCCTTTCCCCTTTAAGATTCTCACACTGACTGGGGAAAGCTACTATCATATCATATGACCTGCACTGATCTCCCCAAGTTTTCCCTCAGCTACTAGGAAACCAACAGAAGCTGTGGAATAAAGAGGATTACAGGCACTTTATGATCGACTGCTTGCTTTTTCTTCTGCACTTTTTTTTCTTTTTAACCGAGGATGTTTCCAAATCCTTATTTTATGCTGCAAATCATCGTATTTATATATTAAATGCATGTTTCCAGAAAATTACATAGAATTGTTCACAATTAAAAACTACAACAGAATGCTGGGAAAATACAAGAACAACAGTAAAAAGGTAATGCAGAGAAAGATTCAGTATGTTCATGAATTCCTCTACACTCAAAAATTTCGGAAGGAACCAACACCCCAAATATCTATTTTGAACTTTTGTTTCAGTGATATTATAAGAAACAACAAAATCCTTCTGTAATTTTGGTGGGCTTCATAGTGAAACACACACACAGACACAGCCTTGTAAATGATAGCACAAAAATCCTTCTAGCGCTTTCTCCGACAAAAGAAGGAAAAGGAACAACATGTAAGTAAAAGACTGAATCATGGTAGCAGATCTTGAAAGGATCATTTGTAGTGAAAATACAATAAATTGTGCGTTCCTGGAGCAGAAAAGGCAAGATGAATACAAATGTAGATAGAATTTAATTAGAAACTTACCTCTGGGTATTTTAATTTTAATGTTTGATGCATTTCCCTAAACCGACTGTACCGCCTGAATACTGTCCACGTCTCATCGAGGACTGATATCTGTTATGCAGCGGTGAAAAAAGAAAATACCAAAATTAAGATGAATGAAGCATATATCGGAACACAGATACTATGGCTCCCTGCAATGGACAATTTTCTCCCATCAAACTATTATTATCGGGGCTGGCTCATCTTGTACATGGGGAATAAATGCACTTATTGATACAGGATTTGCAAGAGAACCACATCCGCACAATTGACTCAGTGGGCAAAATGACAACAGAACGCAGAGCTGATTTTATAATAGTAAAATCCATAGAGAGGGCCCGTGGTTTTAAGCTTCCTATAATAAATGCATCCAGCTTAGATTCTTCGTGAATCCCTGTAGTTCTCACTCCTCCCACTCTAACACACACACCTTTCATTTTAAAAATAAGTTAAATTTCTTACCTTTATTTCATATTCACAGTGCTCATCCATCCCTTGTCCACAAAGGACATAGCGTGGAATACTAATTTTAACTGGATTCTTTAGATCATCTGGGTTTGTTTTAACAGAGCGGCAGATCATTCGCTATCAAATGAATATCAAACAGGAAGAACAAATTAAAACCTGCATCACTTCATGAACAACAGTCTGTAAGGCCAGAAATACGTTTTCTGACAGAAAAGTAAAATAAAGTAAGATTGTTATTATTACTAAATGGAGGGTTTTTGAGAAGCAAGTGGTAATCCTCTTGCGATTGTTCTTTCAGGGGCAGAGAGGAAAATGGAAATAATCTCTGCAAGTGTTGCTTACTCTTTTTGCAACCTTAAGCACAATGAAAAACAGATAATAAAACTTTATAACCACATTTATGATCACGTAAGAAACGCATCTAAAAGCCTGTCTGTTGGAAGGGGGTGGGGAAACAAATTCTGACAATTCCTCTTTCTCCTGAAAATCTCTGACAGAGGTTCTGAGAACCTCTGGAACATTGTGGGAGATGTTGCAGGGTCTTGAAAGGAAAGGGGGAATTGGTGAAAATCACTTTCCTTGCCCTCCAATAGGAGCCTCCACTGGAATGCAGCCTCTTCCACAAAGTGGATCCTCTCTATTTACAGAAGGAATGCAATCCGTAGTCACAAGCCTTTCTGATCAGAAATAAAGTAATCTTTGCTGCATCAAGGAAAGCTTAAAGAAAGCTGGCAACTTGCTATTCCTTAAAACTGATCATTCAGTTGGTTTTTCTATGATTTTACTAACATATTTATTAAATATTTCAGCATATGGTGAAAGTAGCAACCTGTACAAGATTACGAAAAAAGACTTCCTATTATTATAAAAAACTATTTTAAAAAAATCATACAGGCATCAACAGCTTTATCAACTGATGTAGTTTAAGCAATGAAATCAAGGCCTATGCTTACTGACACTGCAAATTTTAGTGCTTCTCATCATAAAACCATGTGGGTTTTGAAAGTTCTCACTATCTCCAGATAGCACTTGGGTAGCTGCCCTAGACAATGTAAGCAATCAAACGCACAATAAATTCAGTGGTTTTACTTAACACCACCTATAGAACATCTCTGTATAGAACGGACCTCACTCTTGAGGAGTCCCTAAAATCTTACAAGCAAAGCTTGACAAAATAACAGCACACAGAAATGTTAACGTAGCAAACAACAAAAGAATTGGTTAGATAGTTCTGTAGAAGTAGTGTCTTGAGGATGGATCTCTAAAAATAAATCAAAGCTGCATGGACTCAGAACGTATGGCAGCCGTGCAAGATTGTATCAACAAGGTTGTTTGTTTTTAAGGAAACAGTGATAAATAACAAGCAGCAGGAGGAAACCTATATAGAGTAACACTGGAGGGAGATGCACCACACTCTCTTTAATGGTGTTCTGGGAGGGATAAAAAACAGCAGAGACCTGTGCAGTGAGAGGGTCAGAGAAATAGTGCAGACTATGGCCAAGGTGGAAAGTCACATTAAATCACATCTTAAAACAAACTATGTGTGTGAGCCAGTCTATGAACGACCTCATATAAGGCTGGAGTGTACCAGGGAGGGCAGATCTATCAGCCAGCTAGACTCTGAGATGAGCGGAAAACATGGATTTTATCACTTATTCAGTCAACTCTTCTCCAGCTAAATCAAACATGATGAGCCCTACTTGAGCCATGCATAGCCCCCAACTTATGAGCACCTACCTCCCCTCATATGCAGAGATAAGAAGTCTCTATTCCCAGTCTGTGTCGGCTAATAGTTTGCAAATCCATCCAAACAACCAACGATGGTTTGTGCTTGCTTGCATACCTGGCTTGTGGCCCTGGCTTGCAGGCAAGGACAAACCATCTTTGCCCGTTCTCTGCATGCAAGGGAAGAAGGTAGCACAAAGACTAAGGAAATGGTTCCCAGTCGTTGCCTGCCCACAGACTACTTGAAAATTGTCCAGTGTCTTGATGGATCATTGTAGCAATCGACGTTTTTATCATTCAGGAACAGAAACACCCTCATTTTGGGAGGAAAAAGCTCCCAAATATTGTTTTATTTTGTATATGCTCTTATCTTTTCTTTAAAAAAAATCTCAATAAATATATTATATATTAAAAAAAAGCTCAGGAAATAAACACCCTTTTATGGGCAGGTTCCATACACATAAATACATACAGTGAGGGGGAAAAGTATTTGATCCCCTGGTCTTGGTCACGGTGGCTACTTTGGAATCTGCTGGATTGATTGCTTCTGTCGACAGGTGTATTTTGTACAGGTACTGTAACGAGCTGGGATTTCAGGCAAGACCTCTCCCTTACAGCAGGTGCTTCTAATCTCAGCTCGTTACATACAGTGAAGACACCAGGTAGCCTGACATCTGGCTAGTTGATAGGGGACCAAATACTTATTTCACTCATTCTAATGCACATCAATCTTCTGGGTTTCTGCGGGTTTTCCTGTCGTTATTCTGTCTCTCACAGCTACAATAAACCTACCATTAAAATTGTGGACTGGTCATTTAAAATTGTGGACTGGTCAGAGGGCAAACGGGCAAATTTAGCAGGGGATCAAATACTTTCCCCCCCTCACTGTAGCATGCATAAGAACAAAGCATTTCCACATTATTATTATTATTAGAATTTATATACCACCATCTCAGGGCAGCTCACAGAACATGTATGTAAGAGGGAGGGATATTGCCTCCCTCCTCCCTCAGTTTTGGAGCTGATATGACAGGCTGGTGCTGGAGGAGGAAGCCAAACCACCTCTTGGAAATATTTTGAAGACTATTTAATTAGGCTGCATATGCACACATTTTAAAAATGCAGCCTTGGAACTTCAGAAAGTTTACAAGGAAGATTAGAGAAATCAGAAACATAAATTAAAAACTAGCCAATATAAAATAAAAACCTAAATTAAAATTAAAACAAAGCAATGCAAAAATATATAATGTAAAACATCAAATACTTGACAAAATAAAAATATATATGACTAAATTGGTAGCTAAGAGAAAGAAAATAGCACCAAGTGAATGTGTTCACCAACAGGGTGCCAACACAAAAAAGGCTGTTTTCTTGATAACCACCCATCTAAACTTGGAAGTTGGGGGTTAAGCCAAACCTCAGAGGAAGGGCAGGAAGTACATTATCATTCTACACAGTAAGGCTGCAATAATATGTACACTTATCTGGGTCAAAACTGCAAGGAATTGGTGGGACTTCCTTAAACAAAGATGTCTAGGATAACTCTATCCAAAATTGGCTATCCTTGGCCTGTATTCGTTTATTTCTCTCCTGGGCCATATACCTGCAGATGTGATGTTGGTTTCAGGGTAAAATGCACATAACAGGGCTGATGCAAGTTGCCTTTTCTGTCCCCTCCTCCCTGTGGCACTGGCTCTAAGAAATCCAAAATGCTCCACTGAAGGTCCGGGGACCCTGCTGAATGGAAGCAAATTGTGGCATGGGGGAACGGGGGGGGGGGCTCTCCAACAATTTCTTTAAGCATGCCCTTTAATCCAAGTTTAATCCAAATTCTTTATGGCATGATGCCTTGAAGATGTCACCTGCAATCTTTTATAAAGCAGTATGCTAATTTGGATGAAAATAACATATAAAAGGGAAAATAAACCAGTAAGACACTGAACAGTCTCACTTCCATTACAAACTGAAGTAGTAGTAGTAATAATAGTAAAGGTAAAGAGACCCCTGACTACTAGGTCCAGTCGTGCCCGACTCTGGGGTTGCAGCGCTCATCTTGCTTTATTGGCCAAGGGAGCCGATGTACAGCTTCTGGGTCATGTGGCCAGCATGACTAAGCCGCTTCCGGCAAACCAGAGCAGCGCACGGAAACGCCGTTTACCTTCCCGCCAGAGCGGTACCTATTTATCTACTTGCACTTGATGTGCTTTTGAACTGCTAGGTTGGCAGGAGCAGGGACCGAGCAACACGAGCTCACCCTGTCGCGGGGATTCGAACCGCCGACCTTATGATCGGCAAGTCCTAGGCTCTGTGGTTTAACCCACAGCGCCACCCGCGTCCCTAGTAGTTGTTTTTAAAAAACAAGAAAGAAAGTATGTGGGTATCCACATTTGTCATAGTTCCACATATTTATGCAACAACAAAAAGTTACAAAATGAAGTTTTCCCTCAAGAATTTTGTGCTGTGTTAGAATTGTAACTTGCCATTTAAAAGACGAAAACCCAGCTCGCTGCCTACTTTTCCTTAAGGCTGTTATTGATATTATGACTCTGTCTATTGAAAGATTTAGCAGTAATGAGCATAAAGGTGTCATTTGAGGACACAGCATGAAGATTAATTTCATAACACTTTTCTCTTTGATACTTAAATAAATGCTGGTTTCAGGACAGATATCATAATTGTTTCTTATGGTAGTTTCACGTATTACTTTCCCTGTCAAGGCAACTCATCTCCACATGGGGACTGTAATGTTTGAAAAGTGAATCGGGTGGTTTTTCATTTTATTTTTGTGTCTCAGTATAAACACACTATCCCAGCATTTACACACTAATAAGTGAGCTATGTATTGGCAGTTTCAAGGCAGTCCACAGAAACAAGAAATAAAAACACCCTAGCAATCAGATCATGTACCAATGAAAGTGAAAGCAGCAAAAGTTTTATTCAAGAGGAGCAAAAGGGAGAAATCATTGCATCAGCATTAAACCCGCAGACAAGCTGTTGCTTTCCATTAAATCATTTTTGGATTAAGGCAGAGAAGCAAATCTTTACATGACTTCTGACTGCTAGTGTATTAAACCTTCTCTGTTCACACAGAGATCAGTTGCCACATCTACTGATGGTTGTCGTTGTATCTCCAATGTAAAGTCATGCCTTCCCAAATATGAAAGTGTTCCGAATTGAAGATACAAGTGCATGAACACGAAGTACCCAAAACTCAGTTCCTATATTTTTTGTCCGAAAGAGGGCAAGAGGATATTAGTGCCTTCCTCTCCTACCATAAAGAATATTTAAAACTGATGGTTAACACCAATAAGGTAAAGGGACCCCTGATCATTAGGTCCAGTCGTGGCTGACTCTGGGGTTGCGGCGCTCATCTCGCTTTATTGGCTGAGGGAGCCGGCATACAGCTTCCGGGTCATGTGGCCAGCATAACTAAGCCACTTCTGGCGAACCAGAGCAGCGCACGGAAACACAGTTTACCTTCCCACCAGAGTGGTACCTATTTATCTACTTGCACTTTGATGTGCTTTCGAATTGCTAGGTTGGCAGAAGCAGGGACCGAGCAACGGGAGCTCACCCCGTCGTGGGGATTTGAACCGCCGACTTTCTGATTGGCAAGTCCTAGGCTCTGTGGTTTAAATTTCAGATACATCTTGGATGTAGTGTAAAGCAACTCTGAGCTGAAATGTTTGCATGACTATTTCCCTAACACAGCCCTGCTTGCTAAGACTTAAGTATGTGTCTCATCTGAGAGATTCTTTACATGAAAACACACATTTGATTTGCATTCTTTTGAACATAACATCTAAAAAGCACCCAGATTTACTGTCCTGTCAAATGCAGCATTAGCTTAATGGCATCTTCATTTGAACTGAAAGTCAATTTCCAGATATATGGTGGAGTGCTAGGTTGGGCATGACAAAAGGGTGAAACAGTTCTCAGTTGGGTAAATGCCTCTCTCTGAGAAATGCAAGCCAAACTGCGGGATGAATCACAGTCAACCTTACCAGCACGAGAAAATACAAGCTCAATTTCGATTAGATTTTCTTTCTCCAGGACAACGATACACTTGAGCTCACTCAAACAATGCAGCTGAATTTTGTCAAATTGCAATTGGTCAACCAGGGAATGTAAAGGGCTAGGAACTGGGCAGAAGATACTATCTTCCTCTACAAGACCTACATGAGTATTTGTAAGGACTAGTGATCGGATTTTGCCCTCTAGTTTTACTGTTGTATAGAGCAGTATCTGAATTTCTCCTAAAGGGGGCTTGTTGATTCCCATGTTTCCATGGAGCATGTACACCAGATCAGCTAAATTGGCCTCAAAGCTGCATGAGAGACGCAAACCATTTTCAAAAACCAAATCGGAGATTGCTGAAGCCCAGTCAAGCGAAAGGTGCAACAGATCTCCTTTCAGGAGTGGGTGATTTAAGTAAGCAGACTCAGATGATGATATTACAATGCTAAGTATGTCGTGGCATATTCTTTGTGTGAAATATTTGTTAAAGGTAAATATTTTCATTATATTTTCTTCATTAGAACACAAAAGTCTGATGCTCTGTCCAGCATAGCCAATTTGGATTTCTCTTAATGTAGTAATTGGGAAAACATGAAAAATTTCCAGAGAGTCTGGACTGCTCTCCAGTGGATTGGCTGATGTAGTAATGGCATACAGGACCGAACCAAGTAAAAGCAAGCATGCAGGCTCTGGTCCAGTTCTGTTACGATTTCCTACAGCAATCCAGTAGATTCCTTTTAACTCATCAGGTTTGGCACAGATTTCTGGCAAGATATAGCTCACATATTGCAACAGTTCATCCTGAGAGCACAGCTGCAATTTCAGAAGCCCATCTGAAAAGCACACAAAATTTTGCTTAAGCACAAGGCTAGTTTCCAGTTTTTCCCTTCTGGGAAAGTAAGTATGTCTCTCAGAATGATCTGCAGTACACATATCAATTGAAATGCCGGAGTGTAAGAACTTCATATCTTCATCTTTTTGCACAGGACTTCCTGGACTGATACTTGCATCATGGAACCCATTCTTGTCCACACCTAAAAGAAGATTTAACTGTATTTTTTTAATAAATGGAAAGTCTTTCACAAATGACACCATTTGTGTACACGTCTCATTTTTGTCACACAGACTGGCCAGACCTTTGATCTGCTTAGAAAACCAGCTACTCTTAAACACTTCATAGTTGTTATCACTGTAAATACTGGAGAATTTGCTGAAGAGATGTCTCAGCCCATAACTCTGCTTTGTTCCCACATGGGACTCTGGGAGAGGTCCCTGGCTGGCATTCGTAGCTCTTTCATCTAACTGTTGGTATGGACTCTGGGCACAAATTTGGGGGATCTGGTTACTGTGTTCTCTGAGAGAGAGAGAAATGCAAGCTCCGGACTGATGTTTGGCAGAGGCTAAAAGTTCTGAGGGAGGAATACGGCAGTCAACCACAAGATCAGATTCTGCTCCCAAACTACTGGGTTCCCAAATAGTAGCAGCTAAGCCTGTGCTGTCGAAATGAGAGCATGCAGATTTGCTTTCTGATGAATGAATCATTCCATATCTGTCATGAGCCTGAAGATGAAAATCTGCAGAATATTTGGAGCAAGTTCTCTTGCTATTTATGACTTTGGGTTGATTCGAGTCACATTCATTACTGCACAGCCAGCTGATGTATTCTTGTCCTAACTGTCTTTTTTTATTTGTAGTTTTTTGAGTCATGCAGAACTCCGGGACTCTTCTCCAATGAGGATTGAATGCATCTATGCTTTCGTCCTGCTTACTGATGTCTGCTATTCTTGTATCTTCACTTGCATAACATTGGCTGTCATTAGTAGGTAGAGTGAGAAAGCCATAAAGGGGCATTTTCTGTTTAAAATGTCAAAAAAAAAAAAAAAACAAAAAAAAAAACCAAGCACAAAAAGGCACTTCTTGTGTTTAACCGAAAATGTATTCTCATGTAAATTTTCAGATGAGGATTTTATTGTTTTGTTCAACTTTGGATTAAACAGCATTGACACTACGTTAAATCAGTGGGATCAGTTGTGATTCCAACCCATAATTTCCCTTTAGCATAATCTTGAAAATCCATTTCACTTAGGTAAATATTGAAGGATCGATCCACATCCTTAATGGCAGCGCTACCGATTTGAAAAATAAAACTGAAATTTATATTATCAGTCCCCCAAAAGAAGCAAATGTTTTGATAAAAATCACCTAATCAGCTTTGATAAAAAGCTGTTATTTAAGCATGTCTTTTTGTTTGGAAAACAGGAAGGAAAGCATATTAGCAGAAGCAAAGAAACTTACTGTGAAAACTAAAGTTGGGCATCTGCAACAGTTTGCATGCAGTATTTCTGCATTATGACTGATCACTTGGAAAAGTGAACTTTAGTTTTTCCAGACTATATGGGCCATGCACAACTGACTAGAAGACCCTCTCATACCATTGACATAGATTGGAATTCAGAGCAGGTGATTGACTGATTGATTGAATCTAAGTTGCAGTATATCAGGGTATTCAACCAATTACTTACACCTAAATATATAAACATTGTTTCTAAATTATAGATCGCTGAAACTGTTGCAGTGTCAAAAATATATATATAATAATAACAAACTATGACCAACCAAAGTTTTACCATAGCAGAAGCTTTAATTTTAAGCCTTATTCCATTGGCTATTAATCTTGCAGGAATACAGAATTATAATTATGCTGCAAAATGTTAAAGAAATTTAATTACAGAGCATGCCATAATTTAAGATGAGCACTTCTTCAAGATGACAAGCTATAACTTACCTCATACTTCAACTTGCGTTGAGCAGTGTCGTTATAAAACTTCTCGTTATCCTGGAAATCAGGCAAAGTTCAAATGTTCAGAAGAGCGGCACAAAAGTAATCAAGACAACAAATGGCCCGGCTCAGCTGGGATATTAGCAATGCCAGCCTATTTAGTCCAAATACTCAGATTTGGCAAATGGAAAATGTACCAAAGTGAGCCCATGGTAGTCTGCCTATTCCCACAAAGCTCACTCCCACTCTGTAACTGTAGCAAGAGAACACAATCCCTGGTATCAACACCCCAGTAATGGTCTATGATGGGATACACTCAGTGCAGGCTAAAAACACACACCTTACTAGGCCAGAGATGGAAAGAAGACAGAGTCCCTACCAGAGAAGAATGGCAGATAAAGTTGATGGACTATGCTGAATTGGTAAAAATGACCAGAAGAATCAGGAAGACCAAAATTTTAATAAGGAATGGGGGGAAATATATAATTTACCTTAAAAACCATTGTAAACAATTAAAATTATTAGGGGGATTGGAATAACACTTGTAGTTTAATGTTAAATTTTGGGTATAATGGAGATTTAATAGATTTGGAGGACCATAAAGAAGGCTGATCGCCGAAGAGTTTTGAATTATGGTGCTGGAGGAGACTCGTGAGAGTCCCATGGACTGCAAGAAGATCAAGCCTATCCATTCTCAAGGAAATCAGCCCTGAGTGCTCACTGGAAGGACAGATCCTGAAGCTGAGGCTCCAATACTTTGGCCACCTCATGAGAAGACTCCCTGGAAAAGACCCTGATGTTGGGAAAGATGGAAGGCACAAGGAGAAGGGGACGACAGAGGACGAGATGGTTGGCCAGTGTTCTCAAAGCTACCAACATGAGTTTGACCAAACTGCAGGAGGCAGTGGAAGACAAGAGTGCCTGGTGTGCTCTGGTCCATGGGGTCACAAAGAATCAGACACGACTAAACGATTAAACAACAACAACAACAGATTTGGATTAATAGACAAGATGCAGGAGGAAAAGGTTAATATAAGGACCCACAAAGGGGAGGAAGGAAGTCCAGAAGATTTTTCGGAATTTTTCTGTGTTGGTTGGCTGATAATTGTTTGTAAATTTTTAAAATCTGAAAAACTCAATTTATTTTTTTCAAGAAAACAACACCTATACCTTTCCAAGCCTCCTGTTGAAGGCTGTTTTTTATTCTCTCGTTGCTCTCTTCCACTTCCCAGCGACAGGTTCAGGAAATACATGTACACAAGGGGCACGCTGCAACATTTTGTTTTATCATTTATCATTTACAAATTATTTGGCACCAGCTGCAATAACCATGTTGTCAGGGATTAAATCGAGGGGAATAAGTGGGTCTGATTGCATGTACAAAACAAATGCACTTCAGAGAAGCAATTCAAACTCCATTTTACTGCTGCTTGAACCATTGTGCAAGAAAAAGGGAAGCAAAAGCCAAAAGTGTGTGGTTTCTCTCTCTTTTCTGAGTTGGCAGTTATCAACGCACAGACGAATATGAGGGGAATATAACTTTGTGGAGACATTCCCCCTCCCCGGTGTGATCATAAACTCATGCTTAGGGACAGACCAATTATATTTTCTCACCTTTGAAAGTTCTGCAGACTGCAGGAGGCTATTATTATTTTCTCCACATGTATAGTGTATGTTTTGAAGACGTCTTTGAACTTCTTCTTCAATAAAGGCATTTATTCTAGATATTTTTAAAATTGCAAATAAAAGAGAGAAGAATTACTCAACTATGTAAAGGACCATTAAGGCTCTGCCCCCTAGGTAACCTTGAACAAAAAGATTAAGTGTCTTTTGATGGTTAGAGATAGGGCAGGATGATGGAAGTGTTAATAATGAACAGATTTATGGTCTTAATATATTGTTACCTGTCCCGAGACTTTGGAAGGGACAGGCTACACAATAAATAAGTAGTACATTAGTACAGTCACTTCAACTGCAGGAGGAATTGCTTGCCTTGCTCTTAAGTTTTCTGCACTTACTAATTGCAGTAAAGACAAGAATTAGTGACAGCCAATTCCCCCATTAAGTTAAAACATCCAGTGGCAGCCATAGGCTGTAATTATCCATTAAAAATCTATGAAAGCTTTGCTGTTGCCTTCAGTAACAACAGGATTGCTTCCACAGCTTTCAGAATATAATTCTAGTTCCCACTGTGAAATTTGCTTATTTATAATAAGAGAAAGCATTATCGTAAGAGTTGCTAGAGAGAGCACGGTCTTGGTTAAAAGCATCAGAAGGAAGAGCAAAACGGTGCACACAATGATAATGTTGTTTTTTAAAAAAAACACCTCAAGGGTGCTTGCGGGGGTGGGGAGATTTGGCTCTCTGTATGCTATTGGGTAATATTTTATATTCTCTTGATTACATGGCATTAAACAGATTTCCCAGCCGCTGTGGAACTACAATCATAAAACGCTGCAGGCCCCTGGGCTCTGTTTTTAAGAGACCAAACTCATGAGCTTACCTCAGGTAAAATCAAACAAAGTTCAGAGTCTTATTTGGAAAACATTTCAAACGTCTCAAAGCAAAAAAACTGTGCCATTATACTCTGATTACAATGAGAGCATTCTTTTAGCAGTGCTATTAAAAGACATCCATCTAAAAATACTTCTGAAGAAAATTGCATTATAGATTATTATTTTTTTAGATGTAGAAGTTGGGGTGGGATGAAACCAGGAATACATACCTGTCATCTACCAATGGAATAAAGTGGGGTTGAGATTTTGTAACACTAGAAGGGGAACTGCTATGGGACAATCTCTCTTCTCCAGCTCCTAGGGACCCTTTTTCAATCCCATCACCTTCATAGATCTTCTGCTTTAACTGCTGTATTTGCAAGTCCAAGCTGTCGGCAAAATTTCAACACATATTATTTAAGATGCATCAACCCAGTAGGGTTTCTTAAAGCTTTGCTGCAGTAAACTTCCTTAAGAAAAGCTGCACCCCGAACCCCTAAATTTCAGCCTATAGAGACAAAATAAATTGAGGCAATTTTCAGCTGGTAAGTAATTCTTATCCTGGGGGTAAGAAACTAAAAGCCTGTGAAAAAACAGGGGTGTTATTTCTTGCCCCTGGCACAATCAATAAGGTGCTGGGTGAAAGGGTGGAATACTCATACTAAGCTGGATTGTAAGAGGGTCTCCATAATAATAATAATAATAATAATAATAATAATAATAATAATAATTTATTATTTATACCCCACCCATCTGGCTGAGTTTCCCCAACCACTCTGGGCGGCTCCCAATCAAGTATTAAAAACAATACAGCGTTAAATATTAAAAACTTCACTGAACAGGGCTGCCTTCAGATGTCTTTTAAAGATAGGATAGCTTTCACATCTGAAGGGAGGGTGTTCCACAGGGTGGGCGCCACTACAGAGAAGGCCCTTTGTCTGGTTCCCTGTAACCTTACTTCTCGCAATGAGGGAACCGCCAGAAGGCCCTCGGCGCTGGATCTTAGTGTCTGGGCTAAATGATGAGGGTGGAGACGCTCCTTCAGGTATACAGGACCGAGGCCGTTTAGGGCTTTAAAGGTCAGCACCAACACTTTGAATTGTGCTCGGAAACGTACTGGGAGTACTAATAGACTGCTCATATGTGGACCCAATTTCAACAGTGCTTACTGCCTCCAATCATACTTGTGTCTAATATGGTAGACACAAAAATGGAGCCAATATGGTTTGAGAAGAAATTAAATCAGGATGTTATTCCATAAGGGGCATTTCCTTAGACTGTAACATTCTTTTTGTCAATATATGTGCCTAAGTAGTCATTTGTCAACAAGGAACTTCATTAGGATTTAAATATATTAGTTAAACAAATGAACACTAGTAATTTTCACAGCAAATATCTTAGTCAGCTCATTAAAGTTAGATTGATTCATGAGTCTTAGGCCATTAGCAACACTTGAGTAACCCTGCCTCATTTCAGAGCATCAACAACAATTTCAGCAATTGAGTCTCCAGAGGAACTGGCTGAAGTCAAAAGATGCCATTAGATTTAAACAAATGAACACAAACATGTTTTTAAATGTTCGAGTATTTTAGAAGAAGGCAAACTTAGTTCAACAGAGCAGAAAGTCCATGATTGGTGGGTGCCTCTTTTAAACCTGGAGTAGAAAACTAGTATGCTAAAAACAACAACTAGGTAGACAATTAATTTGCTTTCTGTGCTTTCAAATGCAAGCAGCCTTGCATATCCTGACAGTCCATACGCCTTAAAGATCACTCAAAATGATCATTTTGAAGGGTTAAATGACTTGTGGGTACTTTCCAATTCCCCTAGAATAGAATTCTACGATTCTATGGAAATTTGAATCTAATACCTGCACTGGAAAGTATTTAAGAACTTTAACAATTCCTCTCCACCCACCCCAAAAGTTAGGTGCTTGCTACATGTATACATGCACAGCTGATTCAAATTCAAATTTTCTAGTAGAGGGAAAGAGAAAACATCACTCATTCCTTTCTGCGGAACTGCTGCAATGTTAAATGAGCAAGATTATTTGTTTAGACGTATGGTTTGGTCCACGTCCAAAAAAGCCGAAACCAAAATATAGAGTTGTATCTTCATCCCACAGTGATTCACTGGAACAGGAATTTAACATCTCCCCCACAAACTTAAAAAAGTTCTTACTACAAGAAGCAATCTACAGCTGCCATTAGTTTGGAGGCTATCATTCCTGCTGCACTGAAGTTAGGCTTGTCCGTGGGTTTGTTATTTTTCTGCTGTTTGTGTAATGGTTATAAATCTTAACGTGCAACTGGAACTATACAGAAAAATCTGGAAGGTAGAACACTGGCACAATAGAAGTTTAAAGAAGTTTTCAGCTTCTCCCCTCAGAGATTGGCCATTGATCTGCCCCCAAAGAGGCAGTTTAATGGCCAAACTAGACACAGCATTTAATGGGTCTTTGCCTTCAACATTCTGGAAAAAATGCAAATAACATCTGCAGGGGTAGTACTTAGCAGAATCCTAGAAAATGGGGAGTGAGTTTAACCCTTTCCTGCTGTTGTCGCGACAATACAGTGGAACCTTGGTTGTTGAATGGTTTGGAAGCCAAACAATTCGGAACCCAAATGCCAACAACCCGGAATTGAATGCTTCCGTTTTTGAATGCGCCTCGGAAGTCGATCGGCTTCCAAGGCACGTTTCTCCATTTTTAAAAGAAATTTGCCGACTGGCAATTGTGCCTCGGTTGTCGAACGTTTCGGAAGTCGAACAGTCATCTGGAACTGATTACGTTTGACAACGGAGGTTCCACTGTACAGTGGTACGTCGGGTTAAGTACTTAATTCGTTCTGGAGGTCCGTTCTTAACCTGAAACTGTTCTTAACCTGAAGCACCACTTTAGTTAATGGGGCCTCCTGCTGTCGCCGCACCGCTAGAGCACGATTTCTGTTCTCATCCTGAAGCAAAGTTCTTAACCTGAGGTACTATTTCTGGGTTAGCGGAGTCTGTAACCTGAAGCGTAACCTGAAGCGTATGTAACCCAAGGTTCCACTGTAATTGCTTCTCTGAAAACCACTAGGAAAGCACAAAGGAAGTGCCTACAGCTAAAAGGAAAAAACTTTCACAACAAGGACCCTTCAGCTTCCATAAATTTGGGTGACTAGTACTTTTGGGTGTATTAAAACTGGGTGGCATTGAAAAGCTGCAAGTACGTGTTTATTAATGATAAAATTGGTTCTTACTGTTCTCTGTCTTCTTCCAAGGCTTTTTGTTCTGCCTCTAGAGTAGCTTGCAGGCCTGCCTGTTCGCTGCAACTGCTGTTCAGAGTTGCAAGCTTCTGTTTCTGCTCCTCAATTTCTATGGTTGAATGACGCTGCAAAGCGGAGTGTCGCCTTTCCAACTTAGCCACCGCTTGCTCCAGTGCCTCTCGCTGCTGCTTTTGCTTTGATTCTAGAATTTCTTTCTCCTTCTTCCGAACTTTCTCTTCTTGGCGAGCTACATTGGCAGTGAATTCAAATGTCTCTTGGAGCTGCTGCAGCTGGCTGGCAGTTGCCCTGTACTGCGCTAGCTGGTCTTCTTTTTCTTCCATTTCTTTTTCAACTTCATAAAGCGTATTGTCCAAGTTCTGCAGGCCTCTATCGAGAACTTCAGAGGCTCTCTGCTTTTCTTCCAGCAAAGCTGGCAAATGGTTATTTGTCAGATACAGAAGCTGCCGTTCTTTAAGCTGCAGCCTGTATTCACATGATTTTATTTTGTTACATTCTTCAACTGTCAAGGCAGCATCCATTTCATCGTTTTTCTCGAGGTTTAAATGTTGTGCGTGTGCACACTTCAAACGATTCAGATTTTCGTGTTCATCAGCTACGTCTTTTTCTAGATGATCCCTTTGCTGAGCCAAGTCTCTCTCTAAACTAGTTAGCTGTTCTAGCTGCCTCTTCTTGAAATCCATGTAGTTGTACTGTGCCTTTTCTAACTCTTCGCTGTTTTCATCTCCTTCAGATCTGGCCTCTTTGACTCGCAAGAGGGACTCTCTGATGTCTTCAAGATTCTTCTTCTCTTCTTCAGCCCTTTGCACATCTCCTAGTTTGACCAGATGTATCATGGCTTGTTTGTCTCTGAGCTGCTCTTCTAAGTTTGCCACCAGTAATACTTGATCTCTTTCTTCCTCTTCCAACCTCCTTTTTTCCAGTTCTAACTTGATATACTGCTCCTCTTTTTCCTTTTTAAGCTTTTCCAGTTCTCGGAAAATCTGCATTTTCTCCGCTTTTTCATTCTGATTGAGCTCTTGTAATCGCTGAAGTTCTTCTTTAACTCGAGCAAAAAATTCTTCTTCTTGTTTCTTTTTTTGAAGCTCTATTTCTTGCTGCTCACGTAATCGCTCTTCTTCAAATTTCTCCTTTTCTGCCAGCAAGTCTTTCATCCTGCTTTCTATATGAAAGCTTTTCCTTTTAAGATTCTCCTCTTGCTTTCGGATTTGCAGCTGAACTATTTCTGTTTCCTTACGTTGAGACTCCACTTCTTGCTGCATTCTTTCTAGTTCAGCTTTGTTAGACTTTTGCTTTTCCTCCATTTCTTCTATCAGCTTTCTAAAAGTTTTTTTAAGAGAGAGAGAGAGGAGGAGGATTGTATTTTTTCAAATATTTTGTATCTAGGACATCTACAGGTGAAACTCGGAAAACTAGAATATCGTGGAAAAGTTCATTTATTTCAGTAATTCAACTTCAAAGGTGAAACTAATATATGAGATAGACTCATGGCATGCAAAGTGAGATATGTCAAGCCTTTATTTGTTATAATTGTGATGATCATGGCATACAGCTGATGAAAACCCCAAATTAACAATCTCAGAAAATTAGAATATTAAATGAAATCAGCAAAACAAGGGTTGCAAATAGAGCGACATTGGACCTCTGAGAAGTAGAAGCATGCATATGTACTCAGTACTTGATTTGGGCCCCTTTTGCATCAATTACTGCCTCAATGCGGCGCGGCATGGATGCTATCAGCCTGTGGCACTGCTGAGGTGTTATGGAAGACAGGATGCTTCAATAGCAGCCTTCAGCTCTTCTGCATTGCTCGGTATCTTGTCTCTCATCTTTCTCTTGGCAATGCCCCATAGATTCTCTATGGGGTTCAGGTCAGGCGAGTTTGCTGGCCAATCAAGCACAGTAATCCCATGGGCATTGAACCAGGTTTTGGTACTTTTGGCAGTGTGGGCAGGTGCCAAAGTCCTGCTGGAAAATGAAGTCAGCATCCCCATAAAGCTCATCTGCTGAAGGAAGCATGAAGTGCTCCAAAATCTCCTGGTAGACGGCTGCATTCACCCTGCACTTAATGAAGCACAGTGGACCAACACCAGCTGATGACATGGCTCCCCAAATCAACACAGACTGAGGAAACTTCACACTGGACTTCAAGCATCTGGCACTGTGTGCCTCCCCATTCTTCCTCCAGACTCTGGGTCCTTGGTTTCCAAATGAGATGCAAAAGCTGCTCTCATCAGAAAAGAGATTTGGGGAGCCATGTCATCAGCTGGTGTTGGTCCACTGTGCTTCATTAAGTCCAGAGGTCCAATATTGCTCTATTTGCAATCCTTGGTTTGCTGATTTCATTTAATATTCTAATTTTCTGAGATTCTTCTATGTGGTTTTTAAAACAAGTTATTCATTAAAAATCATTATTAACACTATAAAAAGGTGTGCATAGAATGTGAATAAGTACAACAAAGTTTACGGCCTAAACACATACTTTAAAAATTCATATTTGATGGATAATATGTACAGTACAAAAAAAACCTAAGGTAATTTTATGTATTTTCTTGTTTGTCCTTCCATGTTAGACTTGTCTAATGGAAAATTCTGCAAAGCCTGAAAGCTAACAAATGAAATTTTCTTCCCCATTTCCCTAAGATTTAATGTGTGAATAAAATATTCCAGTAAAAGAAATAATATAATTCCTCTTCTTTCTACCAATTATCAACATGCATCTTTACAGTCAAACGTCCATATCAGTTACCTTTTACTTTCTAATTTTTCAAGTTCTTCTCGTTGCTGTCTCTCAAATTCTAATCTGTGTTTTTTTTCAAAGGAAAAGGAAAAGCAACATTAAATTTTAAAATAGAAATTATGATGAATAGTTAGAACTGACACTTTATATAATTTGATATACTGTATAATTTAACATACTCAATAACTTGTGAGTTTTATATTGCATATAATTTATAACCAAAACACAGCCACATTCAGTAAGACAGTTGAACGATTAGCACGGCTTCCACAAGTTAGGGACATGCAGGTATAGCAATCAATATAATGAAATTTAGTGTCTCTACCTTAGACAGATTGGTCCTTTAATAGGGAAAAGGCTGCCAGAGGAGGTAGAGAGAAATAAAGTCATCAGTAAAGAAAAGAATGTATAGGTATAAGATTAAAGAGAAAAGCAGCAAAAAATAGTCTGTAACATAAACTTACGCTATCACAAATATTTCTGCTGTTTATTCCCTTCTGGAATCACATACTAGGTGTCTCTCAAACCTTTAATATTGCACGTTGTCCACACTTAAACAGCTACAGTATTACTCCAAGATACTTTGGGCCTTTTCAGACATTTAAAAATCACTCCCTGTATAGTATTCATGGAACCACAGTTCACAGCTAACATTGCTATGAAATCAGCCATCAGTAATTTAAAAGGGACAATGCCCTCTCTTGTCTCAACCATGGCTGTTTGTTGTTTCAAGATACTCTATATTCTCTGCAGGGCTAACGAGAGTAGAGAGATAATATATCCGGTCAGCTTTGCCCTAAATACTTGGCTTGCACTGGGTTTTCACTTTAGGCTTGTGTCGCTCCGAAGTCAGTGCACGTCAAAATCAATGCTGCATACAGGCTCACAAGCAGAAGAATAAAATGACTACAGTGGTGCCTTGGTACTCAAATGCCTTGGTTCCCAAACGCTGAAAACCCGGAAGTGTTTCGGTTTTCAAATGTTTTTCGGAAGCCAAACGTCCGATGCAGCTGTTGGCTATTGTTTTCGGGGCACCTGCACCAATCAGAAAGCTGTATCTTGGTTTTTGAACATTTCCAAAGTCAAATGGACTTCTGGAACGGATTAAGTTTGATGTGTTTGTTTTTGCTAATTATTTTGTATTTTTGTTTCTGAGGCTTTTTCAGTTAATTTGTTTTTGTGACTGTGTGCAACCCAGTTCAGCTACTGATTGATGGATTGTGTGACTGCAGAAATGGGTAAAAGCCCCCCATCCCAACAATGACCATAGTCAGTGTAGGTAAGAAAAAAAATTAATTTTAATTTTTATCATCTACAATACTGTCTTATTTATTTTATAGTAAAGTACATTGACTATTGCTTTCATTGTATGGATCAATGGTCTCATTAGATAGTAAAAATCATGTTAAATTGCTGTTTTAGGGGTTGTTTTTAAAAGTTTGGAACGGATTAATCCATTTTGCATTACCTTCTATGGGAAAGCGCACATTGGTTTTGGAACGCTTTGGTTTTGGAACAGGCTTCCGGAACGGATTAAGTTTGAGAACCAAGGTACCACATTACAGTGAAAATCAGATAGGAAAAGTTTCAAGGCTCCAAACTGGTGTGCTTTAAAGAAACGCTTGGACAACCCCCACCCACCTGCAAATGCTATATTGTAATTGTTTAAAGGGATATTAGACAAATTCATGGAAGCCAGGTTTATCAATGGCTATCAGCCATTACCTCCTGCCAACCTAGCAGTTTGAAAGCACTTCCAAGTGCAAGTAGATAAATAGGTACCACTCCAGCGGGAAGGTAAATGGCGTTTCCGTGCGCTGCTCTGGTTCGCCAGAAGTGGCTTAGTCATGCTGGCCACATAACCCAGAAGCTGTATGCCGGCTCCCTCAGCCAATAAAGCGAGATGAGCGCCGCAACCCCAGAGTCAGCTACGACTGGACCTAATGGGTCAGGGGTCCCTTTACCTTTTACCTTTATCAGCCATTACAGCAAAAGAGAGAAGTCTTAATGCTAATTGCTGGGGACAAGCCCTGAAGGACAAGCTACTGCTTGCCCCACCTGCTTTGTCGGTTTCCTAGAAGCAGTCTTCTGTGAACCAAGCTACATGTTACTGCCAAGTGCATGATCATATTTAACATATCTGGTGCATTATTATTTTAGTAGACGCTTCCTTCCAATACCCAAAAGCAGCTTTGATGGCATATGCTGCAAACGCGTTCAGCACCACAATACTGTTGTGGGAACTTCAACCGTTTCCATTATGAAAAGTCGTGTTTTAAGAAGTCCCAGAGAAGGCAAGAATATAATGAGTGCAGAGATTTATAGAAGACAAGGAATAAGAGAGGAGAGAGCAAAATTGGACTTTTCCTCAGCTGCATTATGACCACCATCCCACACAAATACAGTGATACCTCGGTTCTCGAATGTAATCTGTTCTGGAAGACTGTTCGACTTCCAAAACATTCAAAAACCGAGGCGCAAATGGCTGGATGCAAGTTCAATTGGAAAAATTGGAAAATATGCAGCAGAAGCCGATTGACTTCCAAGGTGTGTTCAAAAATGGAAGCAATTACTTCTGGGTTTTTGGCGTTTGAAAACTGAAACATTCAGCTTCCGAGATGCTCGAAAACCACTGTTATTCAAGAAGAGGGACACAGGTTGACTCAATAGAGAAGAATGTGAATAGTTATGTTTAGATATGTGTCTACTTCTACATAATGAAGACCAAATATGCCAAGCAACATTACTTAACAAGTAGCTTGATAAACACCGAGCTTCCACATGCAACAGCTTAGTTAGGAAAAGTGCTCTTTTCAAAGGCTGACATTACGCACACAAACACACACATGGACTTGATATCACAAGGAATTGATATTTGGAACATACTCACCCTGGATTATACAGCATAACTGCTGAGAGGTTTTCACAAGATTTTGAAAGATCTGACATGGACAAACTGAAGGAAGAAAGCAGTCCACTCTAATAAGACAGCAGAAGATCAAATAATTACTTACTACTAATATCAAAGTACGGTACATTTTCCTTAAAACTGTTCACATCTCCCCAGACAAAATATGCATTAATCTCATAATGCAAATTAGGGCAACGTGCCTATCTAATGCAAAAAAAGGCATCAATAAGGTACATAGGAAGAAATAGCCCAACTCACCTTTCTTTTCTCTCTCAATTTGGCTGCTTCCTTCGGATGATTGAAACGAAACATATTTGTTCTCCCAAGTAATATTACAGCACCTGGCCAGAAAGAAACATAATTCAATTGACTACATAACACATTAAGGGAGCTTTTTTGAGGGAGTACAGATTCTGAATACACACACACACACACACACACACACACACACACTGACCGTATTCACATCTAACACTAAACATTTCAAGCAAGCCTGTGTTCAGATGACATGTGAAGGCAGCACATTCGAGCAATCTCTGTAAGCCATAGTTTTGCTTACCAGGACATGTAAAATAGGCCAATTAGTTTGCTCCATCGAGTAAAAAGCAAAACAGAGCCAAAAAAATTAGGTGCAGAGAACTGCCAGTGTTTCAAATTTGATATACTTAAGCTTATGTTCTCCTTCACTACTGCTTTAAAATGAATTTAATAAAGAACAGAAGGGTCTTGCCTACCCATTTATGAACATGTCAAAGCAACTTATTGGCAGCAAACATTATCTCTCAATACTATTCTTATACGTGCCCTCAAGGCCTTTTGAAAGGATCAAAGTGGAATAAAAAAGTGCTTCAGTTACCAGTCATATACATTCTTACCCTTTTCCTGTAAGTTTGCCATTATTTCCAATAAAATGAAACATACACACTTTCATACATATTTTTAAAAGAGAAAAGTATGTGATAAAGCACGTGCATTTCAGTTTTAAATGTTCTGCTTCTGTAAACATTTTTTCTAAACAATAGTAATTCAAAAACAGAAAATACTTCGAAGAGAATTATCTTCATGGCACCCTTTTTAAAATGTCACGTATGCCATGTCCATCAAAACAAGTTTCAGAAGAAGAAAAAACTCTTCTCAAATTACTCCAAGATCTTTTTTCATCTGGAGTAAGCTAGCATCACCCAGCGAGCGGAGGTTGGCAAGGCTTGGCAGAGGGGCACCTCCAACCCACCTAATACTTTTCCCCACCCCAGTTGGGCACAAGAGAGGCTGGATTGCAGTGCTCTAATAATATTAATAATAATATACTATTTATACCCTGCCCTTCTGGCTGGGTTTCCCCAGCCACTCTGGGCGGCTTCCAACAAAATATTAAAATACAATAGTGCGTCAAACATTAAAAGCTTCCTTAAACAGGGCTTCCTTCAGTTGTCTTCTAAAAGTCTGGTAGTTGTTTTTCTTTTTGACATCTGGTGGGAGGGCATTCCACAGGGCGGGTGCCACTACCGAGAAGGCCCTCTGCGCGGTTCCTTGCAAATTGGCTTCTCGCAACGAGGTAACCGCTAGAAGGCCCTTGGAGCTGGACCTCAGTGTCTGGGCGGAACGATGGGGGTGGAGACGCTCCTTCAGATATACTGGACTGAGGCCGTTTAGTGCTGAGCTGGGATCCTAATCATGGATCCTATGGAAACTATGGATTCCACAGGACTTACTCCCAGTTATGTGGGGCTCAGAGTGCAGCCTTATGCAGTTAACTTGCCTCTAAAAGTCATAAATATATATTGCCATAGCAATCCACTTGGATTTCAACTGTCTAGATGAGGATACTGACATGAAATATTTCCCTCAGATATGAGAATAGCCAGTGCTTTCCCCCCTGTAAAAATACGTGCCGGTACTTGCCATGAAGTTGTTACAGTACGTGCCACACCTTTTAACAACAAAAAAGAAGTGCAGGTACTGCATACCATTGAGTACCCCCTGGAAAAAAAGCACTGAGCACAACCCCTCTCACATCCACATTAAATTAGGAACATAATTTTAAATGACAGGATTTCTAGAGAACCTTGGTAATTAAAATGCAGAGTGACGTCATATTCCATAATGGGCAAACACATGAATTCCAAAGCAACAGCGAGGAGGAGAAAACCGCCCTACTCCTCCATCCACGTGGCATTCAAGTGATAAAGAACAAGGAACAAAAGAAGCAGGGTAACAAGACAGGCTTGTCCTGGCTCAACCCTTCGGTTGAGAACAATAGTAGGTTTCGGGAGACACTAAGCACAAATAATCATAGTACAGTGGAACCTTGGTTCTCAAACTTAATCCGTTTCAGAACTCCTGTAGACTCCCGAAACGTTCAAAAACCAAGGAGCGGCTCCCAATTAGCACAGGAGCCCCAGAAACAATAGCCAACAGCCGCATCGGACGTTCGGCTTCCGAAAACGTTCAAAAACCGGAACACACACTTCCGGGTTTTCGGCATTCGGGAGCCAATTTGTTCGTCAACTAAGCCGTTTGAGAACCAAGGTTCCACTGTATTTAGCCAAGACCGAAATGTGAGTGTGAAGAATGGCATGCAGGCCTATGTAAGCCCCACACACAAGGTTCAGAAAGCAATGTGTAACAAGGCAACTTGGACCCATCTCAGCTGGCTCCATGCTGCTTTTCGTACCCAGACAGACTTGACCCGGTAGCCAACGGCAAAAGGTAGCATGGTATGATTGCCAGAATGGGGAACCTGCAGCCTTTTTGGTGTAGCTGGACTAAAAACGAGCAGAATTAGGACAATCCCAGGGATCAGAAGAAAACTGAAACATGGGATTTTAGCTTCTTTGATTTCACTCTCTCTGGTGTCAAAAGTGCAGCCCCAATCATTACCCTTCAGTTTGATCTGTTTGCTCCAAACAAAAGCAGATGCTATCAAGTCATCTTTCCATGTTATGCCTTAATTATTCTTGGAACAGCTTAAACAGCTTTCTTGACTTGGAGAGATAAAAGAGTGCTCTAGAGGTTCCAGCTACAAACTAGATCACATTCTGCAAATATCATGAAATACCATGTGCTCTGGAAAAACTATTTAAATAATTCAGCAGGGCAAAAGGAGGTGATAAAAAGGAGGCATGATTTGTGTTTTTAAAGATGAAGAGGCAAATACCGTTTGCGAGGTGGTTTGGAAGACTTCCTGCATTTTGTCAAAAATACTCAATCTTGAATCCTCATTGCCAGTTAAACACACTGAGTGCAGCATCTTTGGTTAATTCTATCAATCCATTTATATTTCGGCCACTTCAACATTTCCAGCAATTTCCACTAACTAGAGCAGAATTGCATTTTTAAAAAAACCGCTACAGCTTATGGATGAAAGCAAACGCCAAAAAAACAAACATAATCTCAATGCAACATGGCTCAGAACAATTTTCTTCGCATATTTCCATCCAAGGACCCCTTTTTTTTAATAATATGCCCAATTCACTATGGAAATTAAAATGTAATAGAGATTGTATGACAAGTATACTTTGCAAACTATGCCAAACCGCCTCTTGGAAAAGCAGAATCCAGTGTTTTCTTTCAATTCAAAATTATGGTAACATTGCCTACTGCACTTTATCGCAGTCTAATCTTAAAGAAGATTTACTGTTCATAAAACTTTATGCAGCAAAGCTATTTCAATACTATCACCGTAATTTATGCTATGCACCAGGCTGGCCTTCCTTTCAATTGGGATATTTTTATGAAACTATAGTCAAGGGTCCCAGCTGGTTACAATTCTGCCAGCTAATACTGTAAAATAGTTTTCTCTCTTAACTCTTTCATATGCTTGTTACTTCACAAAGCGTTTCTCATCCTTTGTGCCACCCTGAAAGTAAAATTTACTATTTTCCTTTGAGAAGCTCAGAGTGTGATTTAAGCACACTCGCTCAGCTGTTTTGAAATAATGGCAAAAAAGCAGCTCTAAACGGCACATTTATATTCCAGCCCTATAAAGATTCACACACATGCTTCCCCAAGCCTATAGGGAGTCTCAGGCTGCAGACTGACTGTGCAACTGAAGCCCTTATGACTTTGCAGGAATAGAATGTGGCCGCAACATTTGCTTATACATAGAAGAAAGTAGATTTCTAAAAAAGAATTAACATCTTGAGAAAAGAGATGGCCCTGATGCTGACTGCACAACATTTCCGAGTCTGCTTAACTATTCAGAGCGTGTACAGCACTCAGAGGATGTGGTTGATTGAGTGGTATATCAATGCCAAAAAACAAAAACAAAAAAAAAAAACTGCAATGCCCACACGGATGGAACACTTGTAACAGCACAACACTGAATTCCACACAAAGTTTGCATCTCTATCTGAACCACGGAAACAATGATTTGTGCAAGCCATATTTCACTTGCTAACCAGGGTTACAAGTCCAGTTAAAAACTGCAGCTTGCAATCCTCCTCTTTGGGCAAATTGGCACAGTTCAGATGTGGTGGCAAGCAAAGAGAATTAGGAGAGGAAATCCAAGAATCAAATGGAGGAGAGATCGTTCAAGCTTGTTTGCGTATCACCAACCCAAATTCTGGTGTTACCTCTGAACCACCCAGCATTACCGAAGCTCAACCAAGATTTCTTCGCTTGATTTCAAAAGGCTTTTTAGGGTTAATTTTGAATGATGCCAATTTCAGTGCACATATCATGCTCACCATCTTTAACATTAAAAAGGGGTTATGCAGGAAGGAAGAGTGAAGAGAAATCAGCATGCCTATATCTTGCCAGTAAATTAAATGTCTTCTGCCTGCATTGGATGACATTTCCTTTAACTAATGTTAATTGGTTTATAGTTGAAAATCTGGATTGAAAGTCCACCGGGGTGGAACTATGTCATGTATATGTTTATGGGCTCACAAATAAGCATTCTTGGTGGCTGTGTTTTGCTTCCTCTGCAGATTCACCAAAGCATGAGCCAGTATTTTTTAATGGAAATGGGATGAGATGCTCTTATTCAGCTAGGTTTTGGGTGGCTAAAGTGGAATACTGTATTTAACATGTTATTAACCATCCAAAGCTCTTCAGATGGTAGTTTACTCAATGACAAATACAGTGGTACCTCGGGTTGCGAACGGGATCTGTTCTGGAGCCCCGTACGCAACCTGAAAGGAACGCAACCCGCGTCTGCGCACGTCGCAATTCACTGCTTCTGCGCATTCACATGATGTAATTTTGCGCATGCACGAGTGGCAAAACCCGGATGTAACCCTTTCCAGTATTTTCGGGTCGCCGCGGGACGCAACCTGAAAAGATGTAACCTGAACTGAATGTAACAAGAAGTATGACTGTACACTAAGTTCTTACACAGTGTTTTCTAGTAAAATTAGTACAGTGGTACCTCGGGTTACATACGCTTCAGGTTACATACGCTTCAGGTTACAGACTCAGCTAACCCAGAAATATTACCTTGGGTTAAGAACTTTGCTTCAGGATGAGAACAGAAATCGTGCTCCGGTGGTGCGGCGGCAGCAGAAGGCCCCATTAGCTAAAGTGGTGCTTCAGGTTAAG
This sequence comes from Podarcis siculus, assembly GCA_034642415.1. Lineage (NCBI taxonomy): Eukaryota > Metazoa > Chordata > Lepidosauria > Squamata > Lacertidae > Podarcis > Podarcis siculus. The sequence goes on along the minus strand of JAXCMG010000072.1, from coordinate 1,603,836 downwards.
AACAGTTTCAGGTTAAGAACGGATCTCCGGAATGAATTAAGTACTTAACCTGAGGTACCACTGTATCTAATATGGAATGACAACCATTCCTCATTATTTTAAGTCCTAACTCTAAGATGAATCATAGAATTGTAGCACTGGAAGGGACTCCAAGGGTCATCTAGTCCAACCCCCTGCAATGCAGGAATCTCATCCATGACAGAGGGCCATCCAACCTCTGCTTAAAAATCTCCAAGAAAGGAGAGTCCACAATCTCCCGAGGGAGACTGTTCCACTGTCAAACAGGTCTTACTGTCAGAAAGTTCTTCTTGATGTTTAGCCATAATCTCTTTTCTTTTAACTTGAATCCACTGGTTCGAGTCCTACCCTAAAGAGCACAAGAAAACAAGCTTGCTCCCTCCTACATGTGACAGCCCTTGATTTATTTGAAGATGGCTATCATATCTCCTCTCAGTCTCCTCTTTCCCACCTCCTTCAACCATTCCTCATAAGGCTTGGTTTCCAGACCCTTGATCATTTTGGTTGCCCTCCTCTGCACACGCTCCAGCTTGTCAATATCCTACTTAAATTGTGGCGCCCAGAACTGGACACAGTATTCCAGGTGTGGTCTGACCAAGGCGGAATACAGTGGTACTATTACTTCCCTTGACCTGGACACTGTACTTCTGTTGATGAAGCCTAAAATAGCATTAGCTTTTTTTGCTGCTGCATCACACTGTTGACTCATGTTAAACTTGTGGTCCACCAAGAACCCAAGATCCTTTTCATATGGACTGCTAGTAAGCCAGGTGTCCCCCATCTTATATTTGTGCATCTGGTTCTTTCTGTCTAAGGGCAGAACCTTACATTTGTCCTTATTGAAATTAATGTAGAAATATAAAAATCAAAAGAAGCACCTGATACCATTTTTATGAAATTTTGCCTTTCTCTGCCCATGAGCCTTCTTCACATTCATCATCAAATGCTACTTTTTCTGAAAAAATATGTGACCCTGCATACACATAATACGGAATACTGTTCCCAAGAAGACAACTTGCTACTACATGCCCTTTGGTTTTTACTCTACAAGATCTCACATGTAACACCATGCAAGATATCTGCTTTCAGGATGGAGAACAAGGTAATCCCAGGTTTATTAAACTCTAGGAGCTTAATTTTATTTTTTTAAGGGGCAGCATTTGGATTTATTCCTGGTCCCCCCTAGTTTTGGCTACATTTTACTGACTGGAAACCAGTTCCACTTTTCTTGCATTTGGCTATGCTAAATTTAAAAGACACATTAATGCCATCTCAATTAATTTTGACAAAGGCGTGGTAGCTAATTACAAGGCATGCCGGGATACTCCCCACACTTCTCCCAAAGAGTTTAACACATTTTTGATGCATGGTAATTCTAAAAGGAAAGTAGATTGTTAAGTGCAAAAGGAGCTAATCAGAAATATCTGAAGCAGGTATTTAAAGGTGCTGTGACTCCAGACTGTAAGATTTAAGAAACAGTGCTAAAACATGCATAATGAAAGCTAGCATGAAGACTTTCCAGCTTGTGAACTGTGATTTGGTGTACATGTTGCTGCCGTCTATCTACATTTAAGTTGGTTGTCTTGGTTAATCCAGACTCTAAAGTTTTCTTCCAAAACACAGGTTCTCAAAGGTAAGCCTATGAAGATATGAAGGAGGCTGCGGAGAATTTTTTCAGCCTTCCCAATTTCATATACAGTGATACCTCAGGTTACATACACTTCGGGTTACAGACTCCGCTAACCCAGAAATAGTGCTTTAGGTTAAGAACTTTGCTTCAGGATGAGAACAGAAATCGTGCTCCGGCGGCGCGGTGGCAGCAGGAGGCCCCATTAGCTAAAGTGGTGCTTCAGGTTAAGAACAGTTTCAGGTTAAGAACGGACCTCCGGAACGAATTAAGTGCTTAACCCGAGGTAGCACTGTATACAAAAGCGAAGTCTGATAGACTGGTTAGCAGCACCCGTAAAGAAACACAGCGAGCAGGATAGAAAGGATCAGGAGTGTGCTTCAATAACCTTGGGGAAGAAACACAAGGGGGGAAATGTTAAAAATAATATGGCGTTCAGTTAGGTGTCAATACTCAAGCACTGTAGGCCACTTGGGTATATCCACCTTAAAACCAGTTTAGTGGAGAAACTGATGAAAGGTCTTGCAATCCCCAGAGCAACTGCCTGGGCATTTTTGTTTGCGACACTCAAAAATACAGCAGTCTAACAAGCTCCCATCTCTTCCCCTCATCTTAATAATACTCAACAACTACAAGGCAGCTGTTGTACTGAGAGAAGAATGGCAGTGAAAAATGAAGTGTAATCCCCTTCTTTCAAGGGAGTGGTGGAAAATGAAATTGAACAGCTGAGCACCAATGCAGTGACAGCTTTAGTGCAAACACTGAGTCCAATTAAACGGTCACCCCCAAACTCAATCCAGGCCACCAATCATTTTCCTCTTTTTTCTGGAATGGCCCAGTGGCTACACCTGAACTGCATGGAGATTACAAGCCAATCTGATGATCCCTAAAATATATAGAATGTATGGATGTGGGGGGTTGGGGGGCTGGTGGGTGTCGAAATAGAGATTATCAATTGTTGGAGGAAATGGAGGAGTGCACTTTTGAGGGTGAAGTCTAACGGAGAGTTAGAGCTCCAGCTGTGGTTGTAGTGACCAATACGTGAGAGACATGTTTTATTGCAGCTAGGGCAGACGAAGACATTCAGTTATGCCATGGTGCATCTGCAGCAGCACACATACTAAATAAACACACTGTATGTTGTGCTTCTAATCAGTGTATCGTTTGCACAACAAAAACAGAAGTTTGATATTTAACAGAAATTTATATATAGAAAAAGAACAGCTAGGGAAAGAAGATATCAAAATACAATGGGTTTTCATTTCAAAGAAGAAATGTATAAATACCTTGGTTGAGTTGTATAGCCTCTGTGATCTGAATTCCATTTACAGAACATTGTGCTCCACTCAGTGGTATCAAATTAACGGTTCCATTGAAATGTTCAAAGATGCAGTGCTCACTTTCCAAATCGAGGCCATGAAGGACTATGAAATGCAAACATTTTTCTTCTATTAGTAAACAAGAAGATAAGCCCAGGTACTTATGATACACAATTTCAAAATCTCATCCTATTCACTGGAAAAAGAGATTCCTGATTTTTAAGCATCTTTTGGCATTGTGTGTGTGTTTACAAACAAAAGAGAAAGAGAGAGATATGTTGTATCCAGGAATTTCCTGCAGCAACCAAAAGGGCTCCTTTTTCTTAAGAGGCAGGACCCTGATGCAGCATAGACTCTCACACTGTTAACTGGATACTCCTGTAGGCAAAAAGTTGTTTTGCCAATCCCTTTGCCTGTGCAGCCTCTGTATTATCTCCCACAATGCTCTAGACAGTCCCCCAAACCTCCAGAACAGACATGGGGGGCTCTGGGGGCTGCTGGGAGAAAGGAGAAATTAGATAAAAAATACATTCTTAGTTTCTGCTGCAGGAGCATCTAGTGCAACCAATAAAAAATAATGTAAAGGGAGCAAATAAAGTTAAGTGGCCTCACTATGAAATCGCTGTATAAAAGTAGATTCAAGTTGTAGAAATATTACATGTGTTTTCTGGTAACTTAAACAGAACACTTCACACATAAAACTAATTCATTATTAGTGGAAACTGAGGCCCGCTTCATTTGCTGTTAAGAGAACTATATGTGAAGAGAACTATGTATCTGCAGGTAGGTTGGTCTGCCGTAGTCGAAACAAAATAAATAAAATAAAATAAAATTTAAAAATTCCTTCCAGTAGCACCTTAGTAAAGGTAAAAGTACCCCTGCCCGTCAGGGCCAGTCGTGACCGACTCTAGGGTTGCGCGCTCATCTCGCTCAAGAGGCCGGGAGCCGGCGCTGTCCGAGGACACTTCCGGGTCACGTGGCCAGCGTGACGAAGCTGCATCTGGCGAGCCAGCACCAGCGCCGCACACAGAAACGCCGTTTACCTTCCTACTAGAAAGCGGTCCCTATTTATCTACTTGCACTTAGGGGTGCTTTCAAACTGCTAGGTGGGCAGGAGCTGGGACCGAACGACGGGAGCTCACCCCGTCGCATGGGGATTCGAACTGCCGACCTTTCGATCAGCAAGTCCTAGGAACTGTGGTTTAACCCACAGTGCCACCCACGGTCCCAGCACCTTAGAGACCAACTAAATTAGTTATTGGTATGAGCTTTTGTGTGCATGCACACTTCTTCAGATATATCTGCAGCGTGAGGAATATCCCCCCCCCCCACACGTTTTAGGAAGATAACACAGACAGGGTTCTCCCGCCCCCTCTTATTTCATTTACCAATATCCTGTTCTGATGCAGCATCTTCTCTGCCAACGTGTGTTTGTCCCTCCTATAGAGAAGAGTAAAACTTATTTACTATGGAGCAAAAATAAAATGATTCCACATAAGTAGAACAACAATAGCTAAAACCGCTAATGAATTAAAGAGCTTTTATCAAGGAAATATTGTTTTCATTACTGTTCCTCCTTAACAGGCAAGAAAGAGCATCCTGAAAGTTTCCAAGCAGCATCAATTCACGGCCACAACAAAATGAATGAACCAATATGCTCCACTAGGGTACCATTCATCTGTCATCGACTCTTGGGACAGATACAGGCAGTACTGACTGATACTTTTATACTAAACAAATTAGAGTACCTAACAGCTGATGTCACATTATTGCAGGGATGTAATGGATGCTTAGCTTATTTAGACAACAAATTAACACTATCATTAAAATTGCCCATTTAGGAATGGGAAGGCAAATAAATATTGAGTTACCTTCAGGTGATACAAGATGATGCCAGTACTGAGAAGATCATCATCAATGCCTATTAGGTGAGGCAGCTCAGAATCTAGCACAACACCAATTCCTTCTTTCCTCAGAGCCAAAGTTTGCTCCTGCAAAAATAAACAGAAAAAAAGCTACTTTCTGGATTTATTTCTGTATGTCAATTCTACTGTCATAATAGTTAAAGAGAAAAAAGTGAGTGACATCACCATGGCAGAAAAAAAAGGAAAGATGATAGGCTACACAACACAAGATCTTACTATTCTATGTGACTGTTTCTTTATTGGAAAAGAAACAGCCCAGTTATTTCTAAATAAGCAAACAGATGAATAAAAAATGTATTGCAGCTTTTGACACTTACCTGTTTAAGGACAAAAAGAATTATCTATCCTGTGATCCTGGCGCATTATTAAGTATTATTTGTTATTAAGTATTTATTAAGTATTATTAAGTATTTATTAAGTATTTATTTTATACCACTTCTCTGTTATAAAATACCCACAACACAGCTTACAAAAATCAAGATCTAGAATAATTACGCACACGCAAACAGTAAGAGAAAAAGCCTTTGGAAACTGCAGCAGATTAAAAAGCAGGAAACTAGCAGAATAACGCTCTTTTATATAAACCAAATGTCAACATTTTTAAAAAAAATTCAGCGGTCATTGCTACTGTTAAACCTCCAACAACTTAAGACTTCTTGGGACTGATTACTCATTACACAAACACTAATTTGAGATTCAAAGCCTTTGGTATCAGAAGGTATTTAACCCAGGTAGGCAATAGCTTAGGCAGAAAGATTTGCAAGTGTTAAGCTCTCCTTGGACAATTCCTGCATATAGTGAAAAGTTTAGGAGGTTGAAATCTGCCCTGAGAACTGTAGAGCATTATTTCTTGGCTGGAAGATTAATGTAAGCAAATGGGCAGTAGTCCTGCGCCAGGTTCACTTTTCAGTACACAAGCTCCCATTTCAGAATGGGAACACAGTTATTGCCAAAAAGGTTGCAAAAAGCCCCCGAGAACTTGCTGCAGTTCTTACACCAAACCATCTGACTTTCTTTGCAGAGGCGCTGAGACTGCACTGCACACTGAACTGTGCATTATCCCCTTCTGAGTCACAATTTGAGCTGAGTCTTTGTTCTGACCACCTCCATTGCAAGGATCCTTCATAAGGGAGTTGCTGCCAGGAGCATTCTGCGCAGGTGTATTTTGATGCACGGAACAGAATGAAAGTTTCTGAGTGATGGCGGAGGGAAGAACATTCAACAGGACTTTGTTTGTTTGTCTTGTTGCTATTTTGTTAAAGTTGTTAATATTGATTTATAGATATGAATGCTGTAGTACTTTGTGAATCCTATACAGTCATACCTTGGAAGTCAAACGGAATCCGTTCCAGAAGTCCGTTCAGCTTCCTAAACGTTTGGAAACCAAAGCGCAGCTTCTGATTGGCTGCAGGAAGCTCATGCAGCCAATCAGAAGCTACGGAAGTCCGGTCGGACATTCAGCTTCCAAAAATAGTTCGCAAACCGGAACAGTCACTTCTGGGTTTGCAGCATCCGGGAGCCAAAACGTTTGAGAACTAAGCTGTTTGAAAACCAAGGTACGATTGTAATATGATTTTTGGTGTAACTGTGATGTTTGGCTTATTTTTTAGTTGTTTTGTTAATAGTTTTACATACCGTATTTTTCGCTCTATAACACGCACCTGACCATAACACGCACATCGTTTTTAGAGGAGGAAAACAAGGGAAAAAACATTCTGAATGAAACAGTGGATGTATCATTTTTGTGCTTCATGCTGTGGCCACAGACATGTGATCTGATGGTGAATTTGGGGTGACCCAATGCAAAAATCCTGAGAATTCCTGTGGATCCATGCTTTGTAACCACGTTTTTGCACCATTGCAGACCCAGGCAACAGTGGGTGCGTGATTTTTTGGGTGCAGGCTGTAGCCATGGACATGCTATGTGATCTGATGGTGAATTTGGGGTGACCCAATGCAAAGATCCTGAGGATCCATGTTGATCTATGCTTTGTAACCACATTTTAAGTGGGGAGCGAAGGAAAAACAAAGAAGGGACATGAGAGGGGTGTGCAGAGAAGCAGCTGGCTAAGAATGCAGGAGAGGGATTTAACCGGGAGGGAGGAAAGAAAGGCAAAAGTTTCCCCCCACCCAAGCCAGCCAGCCATCTCTCTCTCTCTCTCCCCCTCCCCCCTTCTCTCTCTCCCTCCCCCTCCCCCACTCTCTCTCCCTCTCCCCCAGCAGTACCGGAGCACAGAGAGGAGGAATTAGAAAGAACGGCACTCTGCTTGCCTGGAGGGGAGGGGCTTTCCCTGCTCTTTGTTCCGTTTGAGCAAACACAGCAACGAAACAGAGCAGGGTGGGCAGTAAGACCCTGAGGCAGAATGCAGGAAAGCAGCCGCTTCCTCTCTTCAGGTTTCCCTTCTCCGAGATGTGCGGTTTGATTTTTGCCTGATTTTTTGGCTCCAGGGACCACACATTCGCTCTATAACACGCACAGACATTTCCCCTTCCTTTTTAGGAGAAAAAATCTGCGTGTAATAGAGGGAAAAATACGGTAGATGGCAATTGTTTTATTTGTGATTTGTGATTGTTTTACTGATGATTTGTTAAGTATTCTATACAATTTATGCTGTTCCATTATGTTATTTTTATCTTTTGTTTGTAAGCGGCTTTGGGATTCATTTGAATAAAAAGTGGCATAGAAACAGAATCAATCAATCAATCAATCAATTCCTACTTTAAGAGAAGGGATTTGCATGACCTCCCTCTGCCAAGGGAGGGGAGATTCAGATCACACAGTAAATCGCCTCCTTTAAAGTGGTAGGTGCTACTTTTAAAAGAGGCTAACCAATCAAACAGCCCAGTTTTTATGCCATATAATGGGCCCCAGATACAACTCTGGCAACAGCATTCTGCTACAGTAAGGTAAAGGTAAAGGTACCCCTGCCCGTACGGGCCAGTCTTGACAGACTCTGGGGTTGGTGCGCCCATCTCACTCTATAGGCCGGGGGCCAGCGCTGTCCGGAGACACTTCCGGGTCACGTGGCCAGCGTGACATCACTGCTCTGGCGAGCCAGAGCCGCACACGGAAACGCCGTTTACCTTCCCGCTAGAAAGCGGTCCCTATTTATCTACTTGCACCCGGGGGTGCTTTCGAACTGCTAGGTTGGCAGGCGCTGGGACCGAGCAGCGGGAGCGCACCCCGCCGCGGGGATTCGAACCGCCGACCTTTCGATCGGCAAGCCCTAGGCGCTGAGGCTTTAACCCACAGCGCCACCCGCGTCCCTTCTGCTACAGTAGATGAAAACAAAAAAAGGAAAAGGCTTTTAAAAAGAAGCATCTGAATGCTCTTTCAGGGCAGTCCCTTAAATAATACCTTACAACAGCCCAGTCTAGGGATGACCAAGACACTGCTGCAATTTGCATTATTCAATGGTGACTCAAAAAGGCCAACAAAGTTGTGCAAGACCCATGTGATAGTGCCAGTGAAATAATTACACAGAAAATAGGGTTTTTTCCTCCATTTTAAGACCAACCCACCCACCCCAACACACAACCTTCTGCTGATGAACAACAGCCAACTAACGTAACCTCCCATGAATGCAGTAACTGGAGAAAATGCCAAAATGGAAGAACCAGCCAAAATTCATAGAGGCAGATTTTTAATAGTACTAATCTGCTTGAGTTGGAAAATAGAGAACTGGAAATCAATGTCTCCTGCAAGTTTCATGCCTGATTTGTTTAGTTGTTAAGAAGTTAAAACAGGCTAGATTGTCATGCTAATCTGATTTAGCCGAAAGCAATTGCAATCCATGCTGCAAAAGCAGTTTCTTTTGAGCTATAAAACATTACTGTTGTCTATAATTTAGCTTGTTTGGTTTATGGCTACCTGGTAATTTGCAGCTAATACCAATTGATTAAGAAGTGATCAGGTTACAAAGAGAAACCAGCTGAGCACATATAAATGTTCTTTGCAAATGATTTAAGTATGCTTACTATCATTACCAGTCATTATTCAGTTCTCTTGTAATGTAACAGAAGATTCTATTGGTTCCAAGCAAAACAAGTAGATAAAATTTATAACATTAACACAAAATAAAAATGAGAGAAGTATAATTGAACACAGCAGAACTAAATTAGTCATCTGTCCTATATAACAGCCTCAGGAAAATGTGCTGACATACTGTGAGATATTGATATCTTCATTATGATAGGCATTGCAATGTTAAATCAGGCATGGAAGAGAAATGTTGGGGCTACTGTCAAGTACATAGCTAAATTCAACAGATTTGAAGTGGGCTGGATAGAACAAGCCTATTCACATCAATTCAGGAGGAAGTCCCACTAAATTCAGTGGAACTTACTCCCATGAAAGGGTACATAGCCCAGCACTCAATGTATACTGAATGTAGGATACACTAAAACATGGTTAGGAGTATTTATATTTCTTTGTATACCTTCACTATGCATGAACATGTTTGCATGCACTGACTATATGACAAAAGCAGTATCTGAGAGCTGGGAAAGAAAAAGAAATGGGTGTCACCAACCAGCCTTCAAAACAAAAGCTATTTCACTGAATTGTCTCCATGACAAAATGAATCCCTTAATGCTTGAAGTTCTCCTCTGGCAACCTGCACAGAATTTTGCCTAATCGGTTGCCATCAATTTGATTTTAATTAATTTTTATAATGAAATATTTTTAGAATGTGTGATTATTCAACTGTTTTATTTGATTATTTGATTGTTGTTAGCCGCCCTGAGCCCAGCTTCGGCTGGGGAGGGCGGGATAGAAATAAAATTTATTATTATTATTATTATTATTATTATTATTATTATTATTATTATT
>JAXCMG010000072.1:1578205-1594106 GCA_034642415.1 Podarcis siculus | reverse complement strand
ATTATTATTATTATTATTATTATTATTATTATTATTATTATTATTATCATCATATGCACAGAGCACCTACATTTCAGTCCAATGAAAGAAGTTGGAAAAACAACATCTTTGACCTCTCATTTCTGAGCAGTGCTGAGAGTTGGTTACGCAAACAACACACGTTTACATCAAGTAAAAAATCAGTGGTAAAAATCAGGTGCCTCATACGAGCTGAAGTTTCTTCCACTGACATTAAAGGTAAAGGTAAAGGGACCCCTGACCATTTGGTCCAGTCGTGGAAGACTCTGGGGTTGCGGCACTCATCTTGCTTTATTGGCCGAGGGAGCCGGTGTACAGCTTCCGGGTCATGTGGCCACCATGACTAAGCCGCTTCTGGCGAACCAGAGCAGCACACGGAAACGCCGTTTACCTTCCCGCCAGAGTGGTACCTATTTATCTACTTGCACTTTGACGAGCTTTCGAACTGTTAGGTTGGCAGGAGCAGGGACCGAGCAACGGGAGCTCACCCTGTTGCAGGGATTTGATCCGCCAACCTTTTGATCAGCAAGTCCTAGGCTCTGTGGTTTAACCCACAGCGCCACCAGTCATAGAATCGGAAGGGACCCCAGGGGTCATCTAGTCCAACCCCCTGCAATGCAGGAATCTCCACTGAAGCCATTCATGACAAATGGCCATCCAACCTCTGCTTTAAAACTTCCAAGGAAGGAGAGTCCACCACTTCTCGCATGAGTCCATTCCACTGTCAAAGGGTTCCTCCTGTCAGCAAGTTCTTCCTGTTGAGTCAGAATCTGCTTCCTTGCCATTTAGATCCGTTATTTTGGATCCTTCCCTGTGAAACTGGGAAAAAACCCCACAATCTTGCTCCATCTTCCATGGATTAAGCCACCCCTCGATACAATTCATTGCCCAGGGATCAGAAATTATACTACCTGTTGATTTAACTGATGAAGCCATTACCACCTAACATTCTCCAAGAAATAAAGGTTCATTTTCATCAGAGCTGATCTCAATGGCCCCACACTTATGTTGTGAGTTAGATATGTCGAAAGCTGCCTTATATTGAGTCGGTCCACTGGCGCATCTAGCTTACTGCTGTTTACACGGACTAGCAATAGCTTTACAGGGTTTCAGACAGTACAGTCACACCTCGGGTTACAGATGCTTCAGGTTGCATTTTTTTCGGGTTACGTACCACCGAAATCCGGAAGTACCGGGTTATTGCACAAAAGCAATAAATCACGCTTTGCACATGCACAGAAGTGCTGAATTGCAACCTGCATGTGCACATACGCACACCTACGGGTTGCGAACGCTGCGGATTGCGAATGTGCATCCTGCACGGATCACGTTCGCAACCCAAGCATCCACTCTAGTCTCTCAAAGCCCTATCTGGAGATGCTGGGGCTTGAAGCATGAACCCTGTGCATGCGACGCAAATGCTCTACCACAGAGCTATATGGTCCATCCTCTTTGGAAACTTAATACAAAACAGCCATTGAAAGGTCATAACACAGCAAACACAAAAGGTGTACTCGTGCTGGTTTCAAGTAAAAAGATCAAGTGTTTTCACGAAGACAGATGAAATGGCCTTTAAAAACCTATCAGTTTGATTTTGTGTGCCCATACCATAAACTAATTGGTGCTCTTGCTCTCTCAAATGTCATAGGTAATTGGCTGGTCAGATAGCTATGGATTTTGATATCTTTCGTACTTCTACAAGCACACAAATCCTGCTATGAACTCCATAACTGTTTCTTAAGCCACCCAATTTTATGTGCTCTGTTACTGATGCAATACAAATAAGTTTCAAAATAACCTCCAAGATGAGCATTATGGGCACCACAGTATTCACAATTACCTTTTATCTTACAACGGGAAGCTGCACATAGCGCATAACGCAAGAAAAAAATCCCATCTTCCTGTGTTCCAGAAGGGTATAAATTCATTAAGTAGTCTCATTCTTATGTTCAAAGCATTTGCAGAACCAGGAGCTAATTAGAACCATAATGATGGAAAGTTTATTTGCATTCTGACAGGTAATAAATATTTAAGTCTAAGATTTCCCCCCCCCCACTCTTGATTCCACTCGAAGACGCAAGAAGGCTTTCCCATGCTCCCACCTCCCACTCTACGGAGAGGGCTCATTTTTTAATTCAAAAATTGGCAACTCCATAGAAAACTCAACCTAAAGAGACACTGAAATCAGTTCTCCTCTAGGCTTCAATTTCAAGCACACTTAAAGCACAATTCTATTGCACCTACGTTGGTGGCTGGAGGAGGTTAGGATGGCAAGTAGTGATTCTTGGGCAGGGAGAAAGGAACTGCGGTGGCAGTGGGCAGAAAGCCCCCTGACTGGGCCTATTTTGAATCTGCTGGATCCCAAACTATGTGAATTCCCTGAGGGCTTGACCATCAGCCCCCTCAGCTGTATCACCATGGAGCTGGTGCAGTGAAAGGAGAGGAACCTCTGTTTTCCACAAGGGGGGGGGGAAGGTGGCAAGGTTCTGGGTGCTGCTCTGCTCCTCACCAATCCCACTTAGGATTCCACTGATATGTGGGCTGCCACTGGAACTGAAGAAGATTTCAAAAATTGCACAGCTGCAAATTCAGGTTTCCTTCACTATATGAAGGTAAAGGACCCCTGGACAGTTAAATCCAGTCAAAAGCGACTATGGGGTTGCGGCGCTCATCTCGCTTTACTGACCGAGGGAGCCTGTGTTTGTCCACAGACAGCTTTCCGGGACATGTGGCCAGCATGACAAACAACTTCTGGTGCCACAGAACACCGTGACAAAAACCAGAGCGTATGGAAACACTGTTTACCTTCCTGCCACAGTGGTACCTATTTATCTACTTGCACTGGCATCCTTTTGAACTGCTAGGTTGGCAGGAGCTGGGACAGAGCAATGAAAGCTCACTCCGTTGTGTGGATTCGAACTGCCAACCTTCTGATCAGCAAGCTGAAGAGCCTTGGTGGTTTAGACCGCAGAGCCACCCACATCTCGCCCTTCACTATATACTCAACAAGGAACCACATCTCACCCAGGCTTCTTGATGTTTGCATCATATAGATATTATCCTTTGCATCTTACTTTAAATTTCTGAGTACATATACTTAAGACATGTTAAGCCAGGCATCCCCAAACTCAGCTCTCCAGGTGTTTGGGGACTACAGTGGTACCTCTGGTTATGTACTTAATTCGTTCCGGAGGTCCATTCTTAACCTGAAACTGTTCTTAACCTGAAGCACCACTTTAGCTAATGGGGCCTCCCGCAGCTGCTGCGCCGCAATTTCTGTTCTCATCCTGAAGCAAAGTTCTTAACCCGAGGTACTATTTCTGGGTTAGCGGAGTCTGTAACCTGAAGAGTATGTAACCTGAAGCGTATGTAACCCGAGGTACCACTGTACAATCCAATCATCCCTGACCACTGGTCCTGTTATCTAGGGATGATGAGAGTTGAAGTCCCAAAACATTTGGAGGACCGAGTTTGGGGATGCCTGTGTTAAGCGCACACCTTAAAAGTATGTGTATTGTGGCCTTTGCTTTCATGTTGCACATTTGGCCATTGCGATGATCCTCTGGCAATTGCCCCAGTCAAAGTGGTCCTGTCCTGACTGTCCATTTAAGGCTGCCCCATTTTGCCATTCCAGGAGCCAGGACTGCTGCAACTCAGCTAGTATTCCCGATCATGTAAAACTAGGATAACAAAAATCCAAACCCAATTATAAAAGCCTTCTTGCTTTTACAGGTGGTACAGAATTACAGACATGAACATCACATTCCCATGGACAGCATTCTGCTCAGGAGACTCTTAAGTCTATATAGATGATTACTGAAAGCTTGTCTAATAAGTGAGAATTGGCTTGATTCTCAATGCCTTCCATCAGGCTCCGTTAAGTCAAAATACTGAATTTTTTGAGAAAAATTAAATAGCATCTGGGTATGAGTGACAAGAAAAGTAATGCCAAAACCTGTTGTGAGAAAGTTATTCTGACATATTTGATATTCATACTGAAGTGATAAGATGCCCATTAAGGAAGGAGAAACTTATTCCGTGGGCCTTGCTAATGCAGTGCCGGTTTTTTAAAAAAATTGTTATGCAAGTTTTTTGGGTGCACTGTAGTGCTGTACAAACTCTGTAACTGACGCCCTGCTCATAAACCTCAGTGCAGCATATAGTTAAAGTTACAAGCCATGGGTGACATTCAACGATGTCCGCCTACTCATACGATGGAAATCTGTGTGTGCAACACTGGTTTCCCTTCTCCCTTCCCTCCAACTCTCCACACACACCCTAAAATCTGCTCCAATGTGGCGACCAATCTTCTTAAGCTTTATTTTATTTTATTTTATTGGGATGAAGGGAGCTACAGTGGGAGGAGAGATTTTAAAAATCTCCTTATGCAAATAGATGCTTACTGAATCTCTCCCAATATCCAGAAATCCCTCTAGGAACAGAATCAAGCTGTCTTTGTTTTTTGACATTCACTTATTCCTCTACCCAAATAGTAAAAAAATGTACTGTGGTACCTTGGTTCTCGAACGGCTTAGTTGACGAACAAATTGGCTCTTGAATGCCGAAAGCCCGGATGTAAGTGTTCCGGTTTTTGGATGTTTTTCAGAAGCTGAACGTCTGACGCTGCTTCTGCTTGAGTGCAGGAAGCTCCTGCAGCCAATTGGAAGCCATGCCTTGGTTTTTGAACGGTTTCAGGAGTCGAACGGACTTCCGGAATGGATTAAGTTCGAGAACCAAGTTTCCACTGTATAGAACAGAGATTCCTAGAGTCTAATTGTGTGGCAGGCATTCCAAACGAACTTCTAGAAACTAGATTGTCGCTTCTTCCAGATAAGTGAAGTCTCCTCCACTGACTACTACTGGCGGCCATCTGTTTTTAAAAGACTATTCATAAGAAATATAGTGATTTAAAAGAACCTGTGTTAAAAAGCACACACAAAAAGCATACACAACACAGACACACACAAAGTGCTAAGCTGAAATTTCCTAGTAAGATCTCTCTCTCTTTCCTTATGTTAGGTCATACTATCCCCATCTATCGGAGGTACGGGGAGAGAGAGCATTAAAGAACACACAGCGAGTTTTGAAAAAGCGAGCAGAGGGAACAGAGAGAAGATGACCACATTACACAAACACAGCACTGTAGAGAGCAGCTTACTGTGAAAATACAGGTGGTGCCAAAACAGCCCACACAGACATCAATAGGCCTCCAAAATAAATGTCAATTAAAAAAAGGCAGATGTAGCATGCAACTCTGTCCAAATGAGCAGCTACTGGCACAGTTAAGTTATAATGATGTGCAATTAATGACAGAATTCTTTTAGGGTGGTGGAGGAGAGGGAATTACAGGCCCATTATAGATCTTATGAATTCAGTTTACTTTTTCCATTATTTATTACTCGCCTCTCCCAAGAACTGTTTGCTAACGTAGCTATACAAATATTGACGTCTGTTAACACATAAAAAGAAATTGTTATTGCCACAATCACAAAAACTAGCATAATTAATGTCCGCATTGCTAAAAAATCAAGTCTCTGCAAAAAGAGAGAGAGAGAATAAAACATTTGCACAGGCAAATCTTTCTCTAAAAGATTGTTACTTCAATACCCAATACACCTTTTGGATTTTGGTGGTGACAGAATTTAAGGAAATATACGTCATCAATACATTGGTTAAAAGGCAGATTGTTGAAAAGGACTAAAGAATCTTTAAAACTGACTGATAGTCTTTCAAAGAGGGTTTGATTTTCAGGGGGATAAAGATTGAGGGCACAAGGAGAAGGGGACAACAGAGGATGAGATGGTTGGACAGTGTTCTCGAAGCTACAAACATGAGTTTGACCAAGCTGTGGGAGGCATTGGAAGACAGGAGTGCCTGGCGTGCTCTGGTCCATGGGGTCACAAAGAGTCGGACATGACTAAACAACAACAGAAAAGCACATGAATTTGATAAACAGCACACTTGTCTAAGTCACAGAAGATGCTTTCATGTTCACATAGGTAAAGGACCCCTGCATAGTTAAGTCCAGTCAAAGGTGACTATGAGGTGAGGTCATCTCACTTTTCAGGCAGAGGGAGCTGGCGTTTGTCCACAGACAGCTTTCCTGGTCATGTGGCCAGCATGACTAAACTGCTGCTGGCGCAACGGGACACCGAGACAGAAACCTGAGTGCACGGAAACGCCATTGACCTTCCTGCTGGAGTGGTACCTATTTATCTACTTGCACTGGTGTGCTTTGGAACTGCTAGCTTGGCAGAAACTGGGACAGAGCTTCTGGGAGCTCACCCTGTTGCACGGATTTGAACTGCTGACCTCCTTCTGATTGGCAAGCCCAAGAGGCTCAGTGGTTTAGACCACAGCACCACCGACATCCATTCACATAGGAGTGGGAAGGGAAGACTAGAAAATTCAGATGGGCTTAAGCTGGGTGGGGGGCAGTTATGAGATCCTGGATGTTTTGTTATCTTTCTTCCTCAAAAAGTCAATGCTGAGTGACATGTGAGCAATATAAAGCTCACCCTTCCAACATGGCATTGAAACTGGTAGGACTGAACAGTGATCTTCTGAAAACTGCATGCAGAACCTATGTTGCTCATATAATTCCAATGAATATGCAGAGGACAGCAAGATCCCCAGTCCCTTAACTAGTTCATGGCAGCCAAAGGTGACACAAAGCTGCATTCACACACAGTTACAGGACGCAGCTACATTAGTAAAGAAACTGCACACTGAATGCATTTGAAACATGCAACACTAGTTGACGCCAGAGAGCCAGAATTGTTTAAAACAAGATTTCTCATTGGGATTTTTTTCTTTTGTTAAAATGATCTAATTTCTGAATTATTTGTAGTGGGGGTTTTCCCCCTGTGTTTAGATCCACTCACATTTCCACCTGGGCGTACAGTGGTACCTTGGTTTGCAACCGTTTTGGATTACAATCGTTTCGGATTAAAACCACGTCAAACCTGGAAGTACGTGTCCCTTTTTGGGGGGATTACAACCCCCCCTTTTTTGGGAGGTCCCATTGGTGAAAGCGTGCCTTGGGTTACAACCTGTTTTGGTTTACAACCGGACCTCCAGAACGGATTATGGTTGTAAACCAAGGTAACACTGTATGTACCTCATTGTGATGAGGCTAGATTTAAATATTTTAATGTTTCAATATTTTAATGTTGCATTTTAATCTTGTTTTTAAGTTGTATTCATTCAACTTGTTTTTATTATTGCTTGTTAGCCACCCTGAGCCCAGCCTTGGCTGGGGAGGGTGGGGTATAAATAGAAATTATTATTATGCACTTGCTTCTGAATTGCTCACAGAAATATTCTATACCAAAGTATATAGGCTTGAATCTTAAATTGCCCTTCTGTTCATTTACGGATTCAGTTCCATAAAGGCTCCCATGATTGCAGGTGGGGGGAAGAAATTTTCACCTCCCTCCCTTGCAGCCCCCGTCACCACCTCCAATGTTTTTTGCAGGATGCTCCAACGTTATGGAGCAGAATTGGGAGGCACAGCAGCAAAACTGCCCCCTTCCTTTCTTACAAGGTCAATATTCTATGAGTAAAGATCCACTCATAGAATCATAAAAGTCTAGAGTTGGAAGAGGCCACAAGGGCAATCTAGTCCAATCCCCTGCAATACAGGAATCTTTTGCCCAACTCGTGGGGGCTTAGGATCCTGGGCATAACTCTCCCCCCCCCTTCCAAATGAGGATTATGTTTTATGTACCCAAACTGCATTCCTCAGAAATGTACTACCTTCTCTGCGGGGGTAGAGACACCCTGAGGAAGCAGGTAATAGGCTCAACTGGAAGAGTAATTTCACTTAACTCCCATGTAACCAGAACAGGAGTTAAAGCACATTAAAACAGTAAAAGTGCATTTATCAAATTACACTTCAGTACAAAGAAATAACTCTAAACAGGCTAGAACAGAGTAACAAAAACTGAAAAATATACCAACAGAGTTCAGTTAAAACAGTGGACAAATTTTCAGCTTAAAATCTTGATGTGACGATAGATAGGACTTTGCACTTAACATGCACTTTAGAAAATTCAGTTCGGGAGGGGGCTGATAATTACTGAGGTCATAGCAGAGGAGGAGCTGAACCCTTTCCATCCCAGGGCAAAAATTGCTCTTCAAAAGCGGCTATTTGTATTGGGAAGGAAGGTCTCATTTCTGGCAATGGGAAATTTCCTACCAATGCATATAAAGCAGTTTCAGAAGGAGAAATGGGCCTTCTGTTATGAGCACTGCTGTTGCAAAACCTACCAATGGTATTTGGAATAAGTCACAATGAAAACTAATTAATATTTTATCTGTTTGTGCAAATGATTGCACATCGCAGCAAAGAACAGTCGCTCACAAGTTCTTCAGTCAGAATTACATTATCTTGTTACAACCTACACCTATAACAATGTTTTGCAATTCTTCAAACTGCTATCTAGATAGAACATGAAGCCAGATTATTCCAAACCATTTCCCTTTGATATATCCAAAGAGCCCTTCATACAGAGGAAGCATATTCCTGCATCTGCAGTGACATCTAGTGGTGAGGAAAACAAAGCGTAGGTAAGTTTTGAACAGTCAGGACAGGATATTTTCTTCACAGCTGAATAATGCAATTTTGAAACTATAGCCTTGGTGACTTTTTAGAAGTTATGGGATTTTCCAGAAACATTCTAAACACTTAAAGTAAGCTACAAAGGGGAAATCAATGATAAAATAAAATAACCACTGGGATCAATTTGCAGAGCAATTCTGCCAGGCTGTTGTGTTTATGGGGCAATGAAATTGGTACTGAAAAAGTCATCTATTAAGCTTAGCCACAAGATCAGAGCATGGGGCACCATATCCTTAACCAACCCACTTTTGCAAAAGACTGAGAGGATGTTGGCAACTGGCATTTTGGGACGGTGGCGAAGCATATGCCGCTTTAACGAAACTCCAGCCAGTTCAACGAGTATGGTAACCAACATGCCAGAATGGTCGTTTGAATTTGCCCTCGGGTTTCGGCAGAAGGAAAAAAAGATACAATTGTGCTTATTCGTTTTGAGAGGCAGCCGCCTTTTCAGAGATCTGAAAGTTTGGCAGAGAAGAATGCCAGAAGCCTCGGCCGGGCATTAAACCGTTGACCTAATGACAATAAAGCCCTATGTAAGCACAGAACACATTTGTGGGAAGGATGCATTTCGGCTGGGGAGCAGCAGGACAAAAGTTTGGAGAAGAAGGGGAGGAAGGCTTTAAAGCTTTAAATCCCCGCTTTATATTCCAGCTTGTTGGCATTGTTGTCATAGTTATATTGCTACTATTGTGGAGGGACAAAGAGCCATAGCATGCTGGTGGGAGGACAAGCAAGCATGCAGAACTTCTTAAGGTGAAGACAGGAGGGCTGGGAACCATGACACAGATGACTAAGCATAGTAAATCAGCAAAGAAGAGCAAGGATCAGAAGAGGAAATTAGATAAAGTGTGTCTTGGGGCGGGGTGGAGAATTGGGGAAGATGACCAACAAAGTGAGAAAAGAGATTATGTGGGGTGGTGGGGATTGAATACCGAAAACAATTATGATCAAATTCCGGGAGCTCTGTGTAACTAGGTAGTGATAGCCAGAGACATTGTTTAAGGAGAATTGTACTTGGATAGCACAATTGAAATTTTGAACAGAAAAAGTAATGCTGACCACAAAGAATTAAAGCTAAGAGAAGTGAAGACAAGGCGTGCTCCTTGGAACTGGAAAATAATTTATTTATTCAAAGCGTCTATATCACATTTTTCAGCATCAAAAGCTCCCAGGGAAGCTTATGAATGAATCAAGTTATTTTAATAAACGAAACACCATTTGATCCTAAACATTTTTTCTTAAATGACTCCAAGCATTTTTCTGCTATTGTTTGCTCATATTTTGCACACACGTGTACCAAATTAAGTAGACATGTGAAATAAATAAGCTACATTTGGTTAATTAGTATACAAAAACACCATCTCGTCTCCCCCAATCCTATTAATTAACACTGATTAAGTTTTAAGTGCTTGCAATGAATTTCCTTCTTCCTATAGGATCAGGTATATGGTACAATTAACTGCTCGAGTTTTATTGGTGTGGTGTGTTCAACATGCAAAGGGTTAAACTGGGGACAGAGAAAGGGTACAAACACAAGCCCTGCTCCCAGCGCCCCCTGGTGTCCAGTCAGCTCTTCAGGTTTTTGTGCGATCAACAACCATAATTCAGAGCATCAGCTTATTAAAGGCAGCCAAGGAAGCATTCTGAGCAACTCAATGCTCACCCTGAATTTTTAAAAATGTCTTATTGGTTACAGGAAGTTTCACACGGATTTCACACTATATGACCCATCTGATGAACAAGCATATGAATTGACGCCTACTCTCCCATTTTTAATATGCAATGTTACTATAGCATAGCCTTCTGTCAATAACACAAGACAGATACAACCATCATGGGACAAATGTGGCCTGCTGAATCCATTCAACTGCTAAGGCAGAGTTTAAGTCAAGTTACAGAGATCTCAAAAACATGAAAAATAAAGAAACCACCCTCTTCATTCCCCAATCAGCAATCCTTTCATTAAAGAGAAGTGAGATTGAGCAGTTTTAATAACACACCTGCATACATGAGAACAATTTTCCTCCAAAAAACATAGTTCATGGTGATTAGATTTTGCATTGACAAAGCTGGGAAGGCAGTACAGTGGTACCTCTGGATGCGAACGGGATCCGTTCTGGAGACCCGTTCGCATCCTGAGCAGAACGCAACCTGCGTCTGCACGGGACGCGATTCGCCGCTTTTGCGCATGACGTGATTTTGAGTGTTTGCACATGTGTGGAGCAGTGAAACCTGGAAGTAACCGTTCTGTTACTTCCGGGTCGCCGCGGGACGCAACCTGAAAAGATTTAACCCGAAGCTACTTTAACTCGAGGTATGACTGTACACAGCAGATGGGTCAAACTAGTCAACACCTTACTTGGATTTCACAGATAAGGAAATTGATTATAGACAGAAATACACATTGGGGGGGAAAGGCATTTGAGTATGTATGTAGAGAACTCACAAAAGCAGATCCTATACTAAACTGTCAGGTTCAGACTGTAATAAAAGGTAAAGGGACCCCTGACCAGTCACGGGTTCAGTCACGGACGACTCTGGGGTTGCGGCACTCATCTCGCTTTATTGGCCGAGGGAGCCGGCGTACAGCTTCCGGGTCATGTGGCCAGCATGACTAAGCCGCTTCTGGCAAACCAGAGCAGCACACAGAAACGCTGTTTACCTTCCCGCCGGACCGATACCTATTTATCTACTTGCACTTTGCCGTGTTTTCGAACTGCTAGGTTGGCAGGAGCAGGGACCGAGCAACGGGAGCTCACCCTGTTGCGGGGATTCGAGCTGCTGACCTTCTGATCGGCAAGCCCTAGGCTCTGTGGTTTAGACCACAACACCACCCGTGTCCCTATAATAGAGTAATAGAGATCTGCAATTCTGCCAAATAAAATATTTGTGAGAACACCATCGTTCCATTATTTTATAATGGCTTCTCTCTAGCTGGTAAAGTGGGAAATGATTTTGTCCTCCAGAATTATTCAAAATCCCAAATCATACATGAACCCTATTCCCATGCATATAATACAACAGAAAATGAGGGCATGGGAGCATATTTTAACTCCTTAACGTAAATTAAGCTTCCTTCCATAACATAAAAAATACCCATCCTGACCTGACCGTGTCTGTATTTGAAGGTAAGCCATAAACCATGGCCTACTATGCATAATGAAATGAAAATTAAATAAGCCAATCACTCTTGCATTGCTCCTCCTTGCTTGTGCAGAGAATAAACCACAATGCCTGGTCTAGTGTTATGTCTGAACCAGAGGTAATAGTTTTGTTTCACTCCCAACAAAGCATGATCTGCAGCCAAAACCCAACTGTAGCTAAACCCAACATCATGCTTTGTTTCCTATGAAGGACGACTAAAATAACCCAGGTAGAAGTGTTCATGGTAAACCATTAGCTATATCTTAAAGTAATCCAACTTCAAACCATGGGTTATGAATCTGGCTTCTTTTTAAAACAAAAACTATTGTCATGCCCCACAATCAGGAGTCCTATGAGGCAGAGTCCAGTTGCAGCAGCCCAAGTAAAATATGGACTCACTTCCCAGTCCATCCAATGTGGAACTAAGGTCACTGGAGCTCACATATCCTTTCCTGGACCCCAAGGATACAACTGTGCCACCAGACTGAGACGGTTGGCCCTCCAACTCCTCAGAAGATCAGGAGAGCCCTGAGGATATATCCCAAAAGCCTGAAACCCCAGGGCCTAAAAGCAGCCAGTGACTGCAGAGGAAGGCACTTGCCCTTGAAGTGTTCAGGCGTTGGGGCCTCTAGCTGATGAATACCTAGCCCAGGCTATAAAGACTGCTCCTGGACACTGCTGAAACAACTTGGATGTCTTGTCTCAGCTACAGAATTGCTAGCCGTGGTCCTGAAACCCACACCCAAGTACCCCTCACTTCCCTGATTGCTGGAAACCCTGAAACTATGGACCTACCCCTTGCATGGTTCATTGCTTATTCATAGTGTTTTGCAGCCCACAGATCAGGGCACATAATTAAGATTTAGCCATAGTTTAGGATTTGAACACAACACTATATTACTATGTTTCTATCTCACCTTTCCTCCAGGAATCAAGGTGGCACACATGGTTCTCCCCACTCTCCATTTTATTCTCACAACAATCCTATGAAGTAGGTTAGGTTGGGGGATGTTGACTAGCTTGCTTTCCTTTTCTTGGAAATCTCCCATTTCATGTTAGCTGGGAGGTCACATTAGAAATAAACAGGTTAAGGATGGGCCTTGTCATGTCAACATTTGTCTACTTCCCTCAATCTGTAATGTACAAAACAGACCTCAGGTTGAGTTTTTCAAGATAGGTATATAAAGGAGGGCAAAAGGAGAGCGAGAGAATGCTGAGTTGCAATTGAAAGTACGGGGGAGCCAATATAAGCTCTGGAAAGCCAGCTTTTCCAACTGTTTTATGCTGCAGAAGCAGTAGATTTTACGGTGTACACTTAAAGTTTGCTTCTTCCCAGGACACAGAATTTTAGCATGCAATAGTGAAGCAGAGCAGATAAATTAGTCGATGTTTCCATTTCCCCTAAAGCAACCATGTTGTACAGATCCAAGCTAAAATATGAAACATAAGCTAGTTACACATGACTGGCACATCAAACTTGGGTGGAGAGGGAAAGAAATCAAATGAGATAAGCAAGGCTTTTTTGGGGGAGGCTAAACAGCACCACGAGAGTGAGAAATTACTTTTAGTAAGAGACGATGGCATTGTTTAAAAACCCTTATATTGTAAAAAAACAAAAACCCTCACAAAATTCTGAAGTATGTGAATATTCTAATTCCCAAATCAATATCTGGGCAGAAATTACACAAATCAGTTCATTCTGTCGCACCATCTGCCAGGCAGTTTTCAATTCAACACTGAATTCCAGACTGCGTACTTTATTTTGAAGTATGATATCCTTGGGTCATTGACAAGTCCGTTAACGCCACACATACGAAAAGTGAGCTGCTTAAGTTTCTATAAAATGTCACTATGTTGGAATGGCTGTGTGTGAGGAAGCAGGTTCAGTATGTCCCAGATATGAAAAGGGACTACAGTTCAGTAAGTCACATTTAAATGCATGGTTATTCACGCAAAGACAAGATTAATGAATCTCTTGAATCTGTCTATACCTATTCAAACCTTTTACCACATTTGAAAAGTCAAGACTCCTTACCTGAAAAAAAATAATTTCCATAAGTAACTGGGCTATTTAAGTGTTGAGCAGAAAATATGAGTACACCAGATTGCATGAAAATCTTGACCACTTTTAAAGATTTTATTAATTTGATATCCTGAAAACTTGCATGTTTGCTTTAAATTCTTCCTCACAAGTTCTCTCTTAAGCTTTTAACATAAGCTCTTTCATAAGGGAGAATTTTTAGTAAGAATTATGGGATCTACTTCTTTACTTTCATGATGTTGCACTATACCCTGTATAAAACTATGCACTACAAGGTGTAAGTAAATTCAATAAGCACAAAATACAGGAGCCCATTCTGAAAACATTTAGATTTAGAAAATCAAGAAGCATTTAGATGACCCTTACTTTTAGAATATTTTGGGTTTCATTCCACTTGTTGGTCCACTCTTTAGTAAGCTCTTGCACCTACAAGATAAACCAAAGTATTATTCACAAATAAAACCCAAAGTTTTAATTTTCACATTTTTTCTGTCTGTTCTCTAGGGAAATCAGCATACCCAACTAGAAGCTCACATTTATTCATTTATGCCTGCATCCTAGTTCTCCTGCATTAAAAAGCAAAACACATACACACGTGGTTCTGATTCTGTTCTATTTTTAGGGCACAATATTCAAGAAAAAGTATATTCAATTAAAAGAAAAAAGGCTTTCATTTTTCTACTGAAACATGGGGAATAGAGAGTTTAATCCATACAACCAATTAATTATTGCATTAAATTATAGACTATCATAGAGTACAGGGAGAAATTCCCGTCATTATGCTTGCATTAATTATCATGAATCAATCATGCAACATACTAATGAGGTTAACAAAAGATAATAAAAAAGCACTCGATATACTTCCTGCATAAAAATATATTTCTGAACAGGGTAAGGATTGATTCCTGCAAGATAATGAATAATATATTCCATTTTGCATCCATTGTGAAGTTTTTCATTTTGAACTATGTTCACAACAGTTAGTAGCAAACATAATCTTATTTTTCCCAGGGAGGCAGGCAGACGTATGTTTGACTTCTTTCTCACCCCTCTTTGAAAAAAAGACAAGTTAATGAAATGATATTTATTTAATTGCTCTAACTTTTGACATTTGCCAGTATTGGACATCAGAGTTTGACTGCAACAATGAAGAACATTTTGGAGATGTTAGGCTTCCAAGGGAAATGATAATGGATAGATATGAAAAGCAGGATCTGACATATTGGCCACTTTACTCAGTTGATATTTTTATTCAGGTTTTCTTAAGAATTGTCTTTGCCCCATGAATGCCATTTCACACCTTACGCAGAGGCAAGCATGATACAGCAAATGAGGATACATTCAGGAGGGAACGAAAGCCGATCACAGCTTTGAACTGAGTATGAGTACATGAAACCTAAGTTTTCAACCCATTTTACCTCGTTCACATTTCATGCTATGTTTTCAAAAGTCATTTTAAACTATGGTTTCGTGCAAGAGTGGCTAACTTCTGTCTCTCCAAACGCCACAAGTATGAGGGCCACATGGTCTAACACAGACACCCACAAATGCACATCACATTCAATGCACACACAGCGCTGAAAGAAGAGGGTTCTCGGTTCAGTGCTGTGATGGAGATTCAAATCACCATATGCTGGGCCATATGGAAAGGTGTAAACCTCTCCTCTGAGCTGTGCTGCAATGGGGTTAGGGCTGGCTGGCCACCTGAACTGGCTTGATGGGATGAACACAGCCTGTGGGCTCACCAACCCTAGATAGTGAGACATGAAGAAACCTAGGCTCCTCTCAGGCTTGTAATTAAGAGCAGTTTGGAATGTTTTACTTCCCCTTTTGGCTACTGTCTGAACATCGAATTGTGGTTAACATTAACTGTGATTGACTTAAACCAGTGTCTCCCAGACTTGGGTCTCCCGCCGTTTTTGGACTACAATCCCCATCATCCCTGACCACTGGTCTTGCTAGCTAGGGATGATGGGAGTTGTAGTCCCAAAAAACAGCCGGAGACTCAAGTTTGGGAAATACTGATATATAATAATAATAATAATAATAATAATAATAATAATAATAATAATAAT
>JAXCMG010000072.1:1562953-1578195 GCA_034642415.1 Podarcis siculus | reverse complement strand
ATAATAATAATAATAATAATAATAATAATAATAATAATAATAATAATAATTTATTATTTATACCCCGCCCATCTGGCTGAATTTCCCCAGCCACTCTGGGTGGCTCCTAATCGAGTGTTAAAAACAATACAGCATTAAATATTAAAAACTTCAAGTACAAGCAGAAAACGTAAGGGAGTGTACATTAAGAATTAGAGCAAAACTATATTACTGTACATGGAAACATGTGTGACTTTAGCTCAGCAGTTTGTTTTGTGTTTCTTTCTTTGTGTTTCCCCCCAGAAAGGCACTTCTGGATGGGACAACTATGAGTACATAGTAGTTTGAATTCAAAATATTTTCCTCTCCTGTTTTTATTCTAATTTATTTATGGATTTTTAATTGTTTTATATATTCTACAAGCCGCCCTAACCATGTTTACTGAAGTACAGCATATCAAGCATCTTAAAACAGAACGCATAATTTAAAACCTACAAATCTGCCAAGAAATCAGACACAGATGAAGTGTTTGAACTAAAACTTACTCTGGCTTCATTCTGTTGAAGCTTTTCTTCCATACTTAGGGCTGTTGGGGAATCCAAAAGCGCAATCTAGATGAAGCAGACAAAATAAACATTAAAGATATAAAAACAAAAGAAAGCCTACAATGCAATACTATTGATTTCTATTTAAGAATTCAGTCTTGTTGGGTTCAATGAGTCTTACTCTCAGGGGCATGCATAGGACTGCAGTCGTATATTGCAATTTTAGGCCACTGTCCTTAGCCATATATCAATAGGTCTTAGCATGCCTTAAGTGGAAGTCATCTAGGAGTAATGATTCTCAAAAGAATCATTAAAACAATTTGTTTTTATTTGAAAAACGGGATCATTGGTTACTGGCTGCAGATTGTTCTCCAGCACTCGCACTGCGCCTCACAGAAGACAGATGTTTCTATACAAGTTAAGGGAGTTTCTAGGTCTTTCAGGAAACTTGCACACAAGAAGCTTGAAAACATCCACAAATGATGTACTTCCTTTAAAGTCCATACAAATTCTACATCCTCCTCCTAAGCACTCTCTGGCTCCTGTCAAAAGTAAAAAGCAGGTAGAATAGGTCTGCTGGGGACTCATTTTCTTTGTGCTGCTTCTCCTACATCACTCAGTCCCTTGTCCGGCTCTTATGGGCGCCAGGCCGAGAGTCTGGGGCCCGAGAGTTGAGTCCAGGTAAGAGCCCGGCCATTGGTCGGAGCACCATGGTGGGCTCTTCTGCTGCGGCCGGCTCTCCACCCCAACCCCCTCCCCTCCTGCCCAGCGTCTGACGGCGGAGTCGTCGTCAAAGTCTTAAGGTGCTGTGGGACCAAAGCGAGCGGGCACTCTGAGTCCCCAGAAGGGCTTTCGTGAGCCGCCCGCAAAGGCTTGACACTTAGGTTCCTCTTTCCCTTTCTCTGCCTCCCAAATTTTAGGCGCCTTGCTGGAGACGGAGGGCAACATGTGAGCAGGAAGGACAACGCAGGCGACAAAGAAATTGGCTTGGCGGAGTCCCTGGCCATTTTACTTGATTTGTAACCCCCTCCCTGTCGCCAACACCCAGCATCCGACCGAGCTGCGGCCGCAGCAGCTCCGCCCGGGGGGGGGGTGGCGTGCCGGGTGGATTTTTGCACCCCGGCGCCACATATGCTTAAGACAGCCCCGGTGTCACTCAAATAAACTACTCATGTCTCAAGTGCAAAGCTAACCTGATTCCCCTGAGCAAGGAGAGTTTTCAGCCGGGCTATTTCAGCTCGAAGCTCACGAATTAGCTTGACGTTTGGATCCTCGTTAATGGTAGGCTTGTTGATTATGTTTTTAGCTCGGTTTGCATAGCGAAGGGTGCTTAAGGTTTCTCCGTAATTGACATCAGCAGGTGAAATGG
Source organism: Podarcis siculus (assembly GCA_034642415.1). NCBI lineage: Eukaryota > Metazoa > Chordata > Lepidosauria > Squamata > Lacertidae > Podarcis > Podarcis siculus. The sequence goes on along the minus strand of JAXCMG010000072.1, from coordinate 1,576,302 downwards.
CTACGGAAAGTAAATTCAAAATTAGGTTATACGTACATATATCATTTAGAAATCTTAGAAAACCCTGTGTGGGTGGAGAAAAAACAAACTGTATGCTGCACTGTTGTGAGTAGGATGGTATTTTAGCGGGGAAATGCTGCATTAATTTGGTTCACAGTTTCATTATGTAGCACTAAATATCCCACCGTTCCAATTTTCTTTGAGGACCAAGGGAGGTGTCCTGCAAAATATGATACACTGTAATTTGGACGTTATCTAAACCAGGAGTCAGCAACCAGTTTTAGCCGTGGGCTGGTCCACTGTCCCTCAGACCATGTGGTGGGCCGGACTATATTTTGGGGGGGAAATGAATGGATTCCTATGCCCCACAAATAACCCAGAGACGCATTTTAAATAAAAGGACACATTCTACTCATGTAAAAACATGCTGATTCCCGGACCATCCGCGAGCCAGATTGAGAAGGTGATTGGGCCGCATCTGGCCCCTGGGCCTTAGGTTGGTGACCCCTGATCTAAACAAGCAAAGAGTCTTGCAGCATCTTAAAAGACTAAAAAAAGGGGGGGCTGAGGTTTTCTAATAAAGACAAAGGCAGTTTGTTCTCTGCCTTGTTTCCAACAGTGAAACAAATTCACTTGTCCCTCCCAGAGGCAGACATTGTACAAAGTTGATGGCCCAGACCTGCCTCTTGCCTATGAATTGAGAGTGAGGCCTCATGACTAGTAGAAGTGCCCAAAGCACACGTGATGCTCTTCCTCCAGCGCCCTTTTTGCAACAGGCTTCAAGGTTGAGTATAGGGCATGCATATTAACCTTTTTGGGGAACCTCCTCGAAGCCTTAAGAGGGAGGCTTGGGAAAACCCCCTCTTAAGTAGTCCAACAACTGGTTTGGGTTTCAACTGCACCTCCCCTGAGATGGATAGAGGTAGCAGGATCTCACCATTTATCTTCCCAAGATCTGCACAGCGGAAGAGCTGAGTGTTACATCCCTTGAGTATGTGCTCTCAGATGCCTAACCGGGGGGAAGCAGCGCATTCAATTATTCTGCACTATGTACTGACTCTGCTTTCATCTCTCCACTCTCCCGGCAGGATATTATTCAAGCTTTGTTGTGAAGACAGCCCCATTAAAAATAGCAAACAGCAATATTGCTTAATGAGTCACTTGTAATGCCAATCAATTGGATGTATAGATAACCTTTTTAAAAAAGGCAAAACACTGGGAATTAAGGGAACTCAGCACACACTCACTTGCAATCATTATTGTTTTAGAGTTTCCTCCTAGGCTATCTTTCAAAAGCCATGTCAAAACAGAATCCCTGTAAGGCACAAATACTTGCTTCTTCTTTGTAAGGGGGTTTGAGGCATCCTGAGATAAATCAGCTGTAAAAGAGCAAAACAAGGAGGCAACATTACCATTAGAGAGGGGTGGATAACAAGTTTGGTACTCAATTAAGTCGATAAATTAAAATAAACAGAGACTTACCTAAGGCAGAAATTACATTTCCCAGAGTAACTAGGGATTTGTTAATATTTCCTCCTTCTTTTAATCTGACACCTGTAGCTCCAGTAGCATCTGCTCTCTCACTTCCAGCAAGGTCTACCAAATGTATTTTGCTAACTGTTTCACATGGCATTTCATCATCAAACTTTGCCTACAGAAAAACAAGATGTTGGGCTATAACATGGAAGTCTATGAAGAAAGGAGGAACAGTTTCTATTTCTGTTTCTCAGTTGTAACAGAAATACAGTGGTACCTCAGCTTAAGTACTTAATTCGTTCTGAAGGTCCGTACTTAACCTGAAACTGTTCTTAACCTGAAGCACCACTTTAGCTAATGGGACCTCCCACTGCCACCGCACCACTGGAGCACGATTTCTGTTCTCATCCTGAAGCAAAGTTCTTAACCTGAAGCACTATTTCTGGGTTAGCAGAGTCTGTAACCTGAAGCGTAAGTAACCTGAGGTACCACTGTACAGAAACACTAGGGGTACAACTATACTATATAATTTGCATAGCAGTTCTTTCTATACATACAAGTAATTTACACACGCGAAATCCTTTTCCTTTTCCAAGACACATAAGTGCCAGAGAAACTGTTGTGAAATGACTTGAAATTCAACACTCTCAACATGAATATTCCCATTTGCAGTCATTGGGGGGTGAGGGGAATATTGTTGTTTACACAGAGAATTCCCATGAATAAAGTTGCATTCCAAGTCTGTCAAGATGAGAAAGTAATTCACAATTTTGTTCTCCCTACTTTTCTAAATAACAGTTAAAAAAATTAAGTCATGCAGGTTGGGTGGAGAATTATACTAAGTAAAGGGGGAGGGGTATTAATTTCTCCTCCCTTAGAGCCACTCCCTAAATCAAATGTATAACTCCGTAAGCCAAATTGAAAGCAACAATTAAAAATTCTGGGAGATCCTCTCAGATGCTCCATCACAGCAGAGCTTCAAAAACGCATTCTCCTGTCAAAACATTTGTGTTGGATCAGGTGAGAGTGTGTCCCCTCCCCAACACAAAGTGGTCATAACCAGAACATATACATCTTTTATTAGAAGTAAAACTGTCTTGTGAACTGCCCTCAGATTTTTTGATGAAGGGCAGTATATAAATCAATTAAACAAATAAAAACAATTTAAAAATAGAGACTAATAAAGTTACATCTAAAAAAGGCTTCAGCCAAAGCACTTCTCATTTTATAAATACTCCATTAAGCACGTATATCTCTCCTTTCCAGATTGTTTTTTGAGAAGTGGGGCGTGGCAAATTTCCACTATTTAATCCAACAAGGAGTGAAAGGTCATATTTCAAGTCCCTTTTCAAATTTAGTTGAAGCTGAATTTGAGTTGCACCTAAATTTGAGAAATGTCAACAGTTCATTGTGAGCTGCTCCATTTTGTACCTGAGTGAAGTTGACGGTGAAAATGGCATGGGACCGGCTGCTGACATCGTTCATTCCCGTCGCAGCAGTGGTCCGGTTTATGTTTCCTGCTTCCATAAGTTCTTCTACGTCACCATAATTTTGTACTAAGTGTTTGGACAAGTCTGAGGAAAACACAAACACAAGCCAGCAGTTACGAGAACTGAAATCCTTAACCAACTAATAGTATTTAATCCACTGAAGAGGCGTCCCCAGTTCATCAGGTAACACCTTTTTAAAGTTATCCGCATCTTTAAAATAACTATTTCTAAATGCAACTGGTGGTAGGGACAATCTTAGAAGAGAAAGCCTCACACAGGTGGCCATGAGGTGGCAATACAGCGGTACCTCAGTTCTCAAACGTAATCCGTTCCAGAAGATTGTTCGACTTCCGAAATGTTCGAAAACTGAGGCGCAAAGGGCTGGCTGCAGGTTCAATGGAGAAATTCTAAAAACACACAGCAGAAGCCATCCGACTTCTGAGGCGCATTCGAAAATGGAAGCATTTACTTCTGGGTTTTTGGCATTCGGGTTCCAAAACGTTCTGCTTCTGAGATGCTTGAAAACCGAGGTACCACTGTACTTCTTCTAAATTGGCACTTACTGCAATAGATTCATGAACCACCTGAATGCAAAGTTTTGGATGCAGACAAACTGAAGGCCTCCCTTCATGTCACAGAAGGAATAGGAGGTTCCTGCTGGAGTAAGGGAGAGAGGGAATTTTTTGCCTTTTCCACAGGAGCTGTTTTTGACAGGGTACAGGAAAGAAAAAATCTGAAAATCATCTTCCCACCCCCTTTCCTCCAGTGGAACATCAGGTGAATGGCACTCTACACATGACAAGTGTGGATCTAACTCAGGGGTCAGCAAACTTTTTCAGCAGGGGGCCGTGTCCACTGTCCCTCAGACCTCGTGGGGGGGGCAGACTATATTTTGAAGGGGGAAAAAGTGAATGGATTCCTATGCCCCACAAATAACCCAGAGATGCATTTTAAATAAAAGGATGCATTCTACTCATGTAAAAACACGCTGATGACCATCTGTGGGCCAGATTTAGAAGGTGACTGGGCCAGATCCGGCCCCTGAGCCTTAGTTTGCCTACCCATGATCTAACTCAAAGAAAGCATTTTTCCCCCTTCTAAAATGACAATTGGTTAGTCATATGCAAATGTACTGATTTAACTTATTTGAATGACTAAAATGTATTCAACTGACAAACATTGTTAAGTATTGTGAAGTTAAAGAAAACTTAGGAGTGTATATGGGGAAACTGATCATGCCCTTTTTTTTATTGCAAAATAGTGCAGAAGCTACATGGCAAGCTTGAATTGGCCGTATTTATTTTAGCAGAAGTGAGACTGCTAGACACGTTAAACATACAGAATGTCAACCTGAAGAGAAATCTGCAGTCTTCCTAAACATTGTGTACTCTCAGGACGCTATAGCATAAATTGGAAGGGGATGGATTAAGACAATTAAGTTCTAATAAGTACTCTTCCATCACAAGTGCCTTTGATTTATAAGTGAGACCCATCATTAGTCTCAATTAGTAGGACGTCACACTCCAGAAGAAATCTTTAAAATTTTCATTGTAACTGGTGACAAGCTACACACAAATTAGTGCACCCAAACAGGGTTCATAGACTTTTATAACTTCGTTTACACTGGCCTTCAATTTACAACAAAGACAAATTTATACAATTAAACATACAACTGGACGTCCAACAAACAGAAGCATTCAGCTCTTTAAATCCCACCTTCAACATAAGGACCTTCTTTTGGATGCTCACGAATTCTTAAGTTATTTGTTTTTGTAGACTTGCGCCTCAATAAATCTCTGACACGTTCATTATATATTTCCAGGTAACTGAAACAAATATACTTTAATCAGAAGACAGTCCGAGTTTAAAAGCCTATCCATTAAAATGAATCTCACATAAGCACAACCTTCATATGTGCATTTAAGAACATAAAGAGAGCAAGGCCCATCAAGTCTAGCATCCTGTTCTCACAGTGGCCAACCTATGGCCAAAACTAATCATGATTCACAGTAGAATACCATTTTAAAGGATAATCACAGTACACAGCATTCCATTGGGTCTCATTGGCTCTTAGGTATAGACCAGATATTGAAATAATTCAAAGTTATTGGTTAGAGGGGTCCTGACTGAAACTGTATAAAAGGTCAGTCACAGCATTGTCCAGGAGCAATGTGGTCTAGCAGTAAGCAGAAGAAGAGGTGAATCACTAAAGCCAGACAGTGCAGAGAAAACTCCCAGATAGCTTCTGGCCAGAGTGACAGCAGAAGGCAAAGTTGGCCTCAGGAGTGACAGCAGAAGACTTCTGAGGATGCAACAGTGTGACATCTTCTTGGCTGTGTCCTGATATTCAAGTCCCGGACCAGAAAGAGGATTTCAGGGGAAGCTGAAGCAAGCCAGCCAAAGGAAGCATATGTTTCCAGAAGCTGAAAGCTGATTGTGAGTGACAGCTGGGAGACTCTGTCCATCCTTGCACTGGCCCAGCTAAGTTCCTGACCAGGGAGAAAAAACTTATTGTCCTCTAGAAGAGCTAACTGGGATGATGTTAGAAACAGTACACATTTAATGTCAAGCACTGTTGAAGCATTTTTTCACATCTATTCCTCTTTGGCTAATTAAACAATCTATGGCCTTTTGTTTGTTACTATGTTGTGTTGTTGTTGTTTTTATGTTGTAAACCTCCCTGTGATAAAGGACTGTCTAGAAATGTATTAAATTAACATAAATAAATATATGATTGCGGTATGACATTCATATGATCTATTACTGATTTATTATTTTCTGTAAATAAAGGTTGATAAATATAAATACTTGCTTTTTTTTAACTGTGTGAATGGGGATAAGATGTTGGGGTGGCAGCAGGATTGCAAGGAATAAAGAACTAGAGTATGTTTATAGCACTTTTGAGGAAGGATTAGTCAACACTTCGGGAAGGTTCGGTAGGATTAAAAAATTCTCCCCCTCCATCTTCCACATTTGATGTCACTGAAATTAGGTGTAACACCCACAGTCTTTGCAGGATCTTAAATGGAATAGAAATAATAAGCAGGCCTTTGAAATAGCTATACAGTGGTACCTCGGGTTACATATACTTCAGGTTACATACGCTTCAGGTTACAGACTCCGCTAACCCAGAAACAGTGCTTCAGGTTAAGAACTTTGCTTCAGGATAAGAACAGAAATTGTGCTCTGGCGGCGCGGCGGCAGCAGGAGGCCCCATTAGCTAAAGTGGTGCATCAGGTTAAGAACAGTTTCAGGTTAAGAACGGACCTCCAGAACGAATTAAGTACTTAACCTGAGGTACCACTGTATAGGTAAAAGGTAATATAATCCAGACTGAAGTCCTATATGAAATCTTTGCTTTGTAACTGTTTAGTTCTCTCTTCCTCCCGAACGAACATGGCCTATGGACTTCTGCAATGAACTAACCACCCAATGAGCTGAGACATGGATAGGAAAAAGGAAGGCAAAGACAGTCAAGACAATTTTAGTTGTATACAGCCATGCAACTGCTACACAAGCATACCTGACCTCTGTCCGAAAAGAGGCTTCATTCCATCTTGTTTTTTCATTTATTCGGTTGAATAATCCTTCACAAATCCGAGGTATTAAACCGAGATCCCCCTGCAACAATGAGAGCCATTGTCATACTGCACTCTGTTTAATGCAGCCATCACAATCTGAAAAAAACACTGACAGAATATTCAAAGCCATAGGAATTGAGTTCCAGTCATGGAACTGGGCATTCTCTGCTCCACTCTACGCATCCCTGTAGTCCCATGAGCCCTGAAAATGGGCTTCACAGAGTTGCTGAAACAAAAGGCAAAGCAGTGTGCAGCAAGGGAACATTGGCAAAAAGTACACTTTCCCCTTCTGTTTATGGAAGGGCTCCTTCCATTTGTGGGAAACTACTTTCTGGCCCAGTTTAGAGAGTGTATCTCAGGCAGATTGAAAAATAAATAAATAAAATGAATCGGCAAATATGAATTAGTTTATCAGGTTTATATCATGCTGTTTGAGATTAAACTTTGTGCCAGAAAGCATGCATTTTTTGCTTCCCAAGTATACAATTTGGGGGAGCCACGATGTTCACATCTGCATTAAGCATGCCCAGCTAAAACTAAATATAATGCAAGTGGCTTGTACATTCTCTTGTCTATATCTGTGCACAACCAAATTAGGCCTTGATAAACATCAAAATTCCTTTAATTTACTCTATTCAATCCAGAATTGCTAGAAAAATATGGCGGTTCCTTGTAACAATTTAGAATATATGTTGCTCATCTTATATACACAGAAGAAAAACAGCACACTTTTAAAAGGCATGCATTTCTACAAAGTAAAGTAGAATTCTGAAAAGCTTTACGTACAGCATTTCCCATCATAGTATATGACTTCCCAGATCCAGTCTGTCCATATGCAAAAATACAAGCATTATAACCTTCAAACGCAGATTTGAGGACATCACTGCCAAGGTTCTTAAATACCTGGGGAAATAAAAACAGAGGGAGACTAGCAATGTTTCATAATATAATTAAAAGCAGAAGTTTTAGTTTGTTCTCCTCAGTAGAGTATCACAATATATAGGAACTGCTCCCTTACTGAAGTGCTTATGAAAGATGATCAGTTCAAGTGTTTATGAAAAAATTGTAATTCTGTGGGTTCTCAAACAGTCTACACAGGTGTACCTTAAGATACATATGATACTGCAGAACATTAGCTTGGGATTTCTTTCCAAAGGCCATTTACTACTACTTCATTTTACTAGAAAACAAACTAGTATGATATATCAAAAGTATTTTTTTCCCTTGAACCAATATAAATACACAAAAATATTGCAGCAGAGCTGTGCCAAATCCAACCTTCACAATTTGTTATTGTTGTTTAGTCGTGTCCGACTCTTCGTGACCCCATGGACCAGAGCACGCCAGGCACTCCTGGCTTCCACTGCCTCCCGCAGTTTGGTCACACTCATGCTGGTAGTTTCGAGAACACTATCCAACCATCTCGTCCTCTGTCGTCCCCTTCTCCTTGTGCCCTCCATCTTTCCCAACATCAGGGTCTTTTCCAGGGAGTCTTCTATTCTCATGAGGTGGCCAAAGTATTGGAGCCTCAGCTTCACGATCTGTTCTTCCAGTGAGCACTCAGGGCTGATTTCCTTCAGAATGGAGAGGTTTGACCTTCTTTCAGTCCATGGGACTCTCAAGAGTCTCCTCCAGCACCATAATTCAAAAGCATCAATTCTTCGGTGATCAGCCTTCTTTATGGTCCAGTTTTCACTTCCATACATCACTACTGGGAAAACCATAGCTTTTACTATACGGACCTTTTTTGGCAAGATATGGACCTTTGTTGGCAAGCTTCACAATTTATCACTCAACAAACTGGATGCAGCCCAGCAGCCATAGTTGGTCTTCCATCAGAGATTCAGTTAATCCATTTCTGGTTTTTTGACCATGCCACATGGAATCACAAACTGTTTTTGCAATTCCCCTCAGGGGTCCCTTCCAATTCTACAATTCTATGATTTGGAGTGCTGCTGTTTGAGACACAAAAGCCCAAAACTTCTTTAGGAGTGCAAAACTAGTTGTGTAGTTCTTTGTGTACCCTGCTTTTACAGGCTCCCTTGAACTGCAAGAGAATGGCAAACTACTATGCTATTTTATATCATAGCTTTCATGGTAAATCTACTATATAAAGCTTTTTAGCAGCTAAATTGTTTAAAATCCTCTCCCTAACATCTATGGGAATCCAAATGTGCAGTTCTTTGTCACTAATCTATTTGTGAGTCATTCTGGGAGCCTTTTTGGCAGGTTAAAGCACTTTAAATATAAATTTTGAAAATGCACTTTGACATTATATTTTCATTCTGAAAGAGAATTACAGGTTTCTTTCTGCCTACCATTTCCTGAGATGCATAGTTTGGACTTTTTGCATCAGCTGAGAAGTAGGAGAAGTCATATGTGAATGTTTTAGTCCGTTCTCTTCCAAGGTCTCCAGTTCCTCCCTCTGGTATCTAAGAATAAGAATAAGCCAGCCCATTACCATATTGCTCCCTTAGATAATAACTATGTATGTTTCCAACATTTCTTCTGAGAGCGCAATATTATTACTGCCAATATATAATAATTTTATTATTTATATGCCGCCCATCTGACTGCTTTTCTCAACAAAATTGATTTAAGCATAAAATAAGCACTTATTGAACATATGTTAGAAATTGGCAACTGAATAATGTCATAGTTTAGAATGCTATCCTACTAGGGCAGAATGCTTATTTTTGAACATGGTTATCATTATTGTTGCAACATAATATGTTCAGTTTAAGGTTATAAGAGCAAATCATAAAGTGTATATAAAACATTTCCTGGGAGAGGTTCTGCATATTGTAACATAAAGGTATCTTCTCCAAAAGTGAAACAGGCTGAAAATGAATTGCTTCATAAAATTTGTATCACAACAAAAGGATGCAACATCCTTCCAGTTGGATAGTTTTGACACTGTAACCAACGGTTTGATAGGTGAAATCCCTAGGTTGTATTTATGCATTTATAATAAGCACAAATGCATAGCTTATTTTCAATGCTTTTGTTTTCTTCCTTAAATTTTTAAAAAGTTACTATATCTCAAAAATATTTACAAGTATTCCAGTAGGAATAATTTTCAAGCAAAGCTTTTAATTTGTTTGAATATTTGAACCACATTTTGTACACTTTCTTGAATTTTCCCTCTGGTTGTTTCAGTTAAAATACTTTTGGCTACTGGGCAAGAAAAATGAGGTTAATGCCGCGTTCTTAACCCCTGGCTGGAAGCATCAGAGCTTAATAGAATGTTGCAGCTGTAACCTTGCCACTTGCACCAGACAGAGGGGGGGGCCAAAGTACAAAGGACCCTCCCATGGTGGGGGGGTCAGAAGTAGCTTTTGCCCTCCATTTGGGCAGAAACACCAAGTGCTCTTTGCCAGCAGAGCTCCCCACTAGGTGGAAGGCAGCAGACCTGGGCAGGACTTAATGAAGGTTACATCACCACCCCACCCAGGCCCCATTCATCACAGTGGACTGGGAGTCTGGATAGCTCTGTTTTACAGCAAGTACAACTAACCTGGCAACCTATTTCTTTAGTCGTTTACTAAGTAAATCCAATACGATAAATCAGGTCCCAGTCAATTCAGGGCACCAGCAAAATCTTTTGTGCAGCTTTCTAAACCAATAATTTCCAATGATAATTTTATACCAGCACTTTGTGGCAAGGAGACTTACTCATCCAGGTCCACTCATCACAAGTTCTGAAGCCATCATGACAAAACCCAGAGTTTGCCAGGAGGAGAATAATAAAAAAAAGAGAGCAAGTAAAGCAAGAAAAAAAAATATTTCTATGATTGCTTAAAACACTCACCTTCATATTTGTAATGGTTGTTTTATTTTTCTCCATCGAAATAATAAATTTAGCATCCAAATCCTTCTCCCTGTGAAATTAACATATTTCAGTAGATTAAGAAACAATTATAGGGAGAATCTGATAGCGGTAGTCAGGAAACTACTATTTTCCTTAATGCATACATTTTACCATAAACTCTAGTTTCATTTCTCATTGTGGAGTTTTGTGAACATTTTCTTGCCATAGCACCATGGGGGGGGTCACTTTTTCGCTTTATATCCACCTCTAATGTTTCACCTAGTTGCTGAATTAGGCAAGGAAGTCATATCTTACAAGGGAAGGGTTGTCTTGTCTCTGCCTTTCAGGCAGAAAACACAATAACTAGAAAGTATAAAATTAAAGGTAAAGGGACCCCTGACAATTAAGTGCAGACAAGAACGACTCGGGTTGTGGCGCTCATCTCGCTTTACAGGCCGAGGGAGCTGGCGTTTGTCCGCAGACAGCTTTCCAGGTCACGTGGCCAGCATGACTAAGCCGCTTCTGGCGAAACCAGAGCAGCGCACCTGCCACCAACCTATGATGAAAGTTCATCAGCAATTTTGAAGTGGCTTTCCTAGGCACCCATCTTTGCCTCAGTCCCTCCTCCTCACCAGAGCATACACAAGTAAAATCTAACACCTTGCTCGTCTAGCCATAACTGCCTTCCTACTAAAATTTCATGGGTTGCACCGAGCTCCATAAAGGAAAACAACTTCTTGGCTTATAACCAGCAATGACATGCGAATTCCTCAGGGATATTTCCTGGCAGCTCATATAATAAGGTAATATCTTGCAGCACTGTCTTAACCATGTCTCCTCAGAAGGAAGTCCTGTTGAATTCAATGGGGCTTTTTCTCCTGGGTATCTGGGTATCTCAGTGTATCTGAAGAAGTGTGCATGCACACGAAAGCTCATACCAAGAACTAACTTAGTTGGTCTTTAAGGTGCTACTGGAAGGAAAAAATTTTTTTTGTTTGTTTTGACTATGGCAGACCAACATGGCTACCTATCTGTAACTGTCTCCTGGGTAAGTGAAGTTAAGATTGATCATTTTCATTCTAAGGCTGCAAAGGCAACAAAATGAAGGCAAAACAATTCTGGCTAATTTAGTAAAGGGAAAAGAGTTTCCTCTGCTATGACTGCACGGCTAATAAAGCTATTAAGGCTTGCTTTCTCATTATAGTGTTGCTATAAAATTTATTTTATTTCATAAAATTTGTGCGCAGCTTGATTGGTGGTGAGGTGGGGAAACAAAGAAGAAGAAGAAGAAGAAGAAGAAGAAGAAGAAGAAGAAGAAGAAGAAGAAGAAGAGTTTGGATTTGATATCCCGCCTTTCACTCCCTTTCAGGAGTCTCAAAGCGGCTAACCATCTCCTTTCCCTTCCTCCCCCACAACAAACACGCTGTGAGGTGAGTGGGGCTGAGAGACTTCAAAGAAGTGTGACTGGCCCAAGGTCACCCAGCAGCTGCATGTGGAGGAGTGGAGACGCGAACCCGGTTCCCCAGATTATGAGACTACCGCTCTTAACCACTACACCACAAGAAACCCTCAAAGCAGTTCTATAGGTCAGGAACAGATAGAAGGTTTCCAATTCCCATTATTAAAAAAATCAAGGGGTGGGGATTAAAGGTACAGTAGAGTCTATGCCACAATATATAAAACACAAACTAACAAAAAGCAGACAGATATAATAATGCAAAACGTAAAGAAGATATACAGGTGAAGACGAAACAACAACTACGGAGCAAGTTTGAACAAGCAATCCACAAGGGCATGGTTGAGGAAGCCGGGTATGTTTAGCTTGGGAAAGAAGCGATTTAGAGGAGATATGATAGCCATCATCAAATATTTCAAGGGCTGTCACATGGAAGATGGCGCAAGCTTGTTTTCTCTGGAGGGTAGGACTCGAACCAATGGATTCAAGTTACAAGAAAGAAGATTCCAACGAAATATGGGGAAGAAATTTCTGACAGTAAGAGCTATTTGACAGTGGAGCAGACTCCCACGATAGGTGGTGGAGACTCTCCTTTCTTGGAGGTTTTTAAGCAGAGGTTGGATGGCCATCCGTCACAGACACTTTAGTTGAGTTTCTTGCAATGCAGGGGGTTGGACAAGATGACCCTAGGGGTGCCTTCCAACTTTACAATTCTATGATGGTGAAGGGATAGCTCAGTCGGTAGAGCATGAGACACTTAATCTCAGGGTCATAGGTTTGAGCCCCATGTCGGGTGAAATATTCCTACATTCCAGGGGGTTGGACTAGATTATTCTTGCGGTCCCTTCCAATCCTATCATTCCATGATTCTATGACACAAAGCTGTTACTGCTGAACTGCTCAATGAGATGCTGAAGGGAGGGTCATGTGACTGTACACTGGTGGTTAAGAAATTTAAATGGAAAGTGAAGATAAGTGATTATGGTCCAAACAATCCATGTGTCTCAGTTTAAGAATGATCATAAAAGCAACATATTATCTAGCAATGAAGCCTAATAAAGCCAGCTGCACCACACTGAACTCTGAACAAAAGCTTTATTTATTGCACACAAGTCAGACAGTTTTGACTATTCAGCAGTTAACCAAAACGAAGCTTCAGCTTTGAATAAGCAGCTTAACCTAGCAACTGTTTGTAATTTTGCTCATATTCTTGAGAAAGGGAGGAGCAGCAGAAACAGAGCTCAACGCTGTACCTGTCTAGCTAGTTCACCCAGTTGCCCTTATTTCCAATTTTCAGCGTGATATCTTACAATGGTCCATTAATGGTGCTACTTTGTAAGCCATCCTCTCGGGACAAAGTTTCATTGAAGCTGGAAAAGAGATCAGATGGGTTCAACAGTCACTCAAAATAGAACATGTCTCAGAAGAACTACCATGGAATATTGTGCTTGTGTAAAAGACAGTAGCCTGTCTATTGAAGAGGAAGAGGAAGAAGAAGAAGAAGAAGAAGAAGAAGAAGAAGAAGAAGAAGAAGA
>JAXCMG010000072.1:1540420-1553335 GCA_034642415.1 Podarcis siculus | reverse complement strand
CTACCCCAGCACTGAGGTTGCCAGCAAAGCAGCAAGGGTTTGAACAAGAGTTCAAAGAGACACCAAGGGTCATCTAGCCCAACCCGCTGCAAAGCAGGAAGCTTTTGCCCAACATGCGGCTTGAACCCCCAGCCCTGAGACCAAGCTATCCCAGGATGGTTTACACTGGCATCTCATCCAGCAGGGAGACAGTTTGTCCTTTTATTACGCAGAAAACGGGCATTTCAAGCAGGTGCCCTTGTCTTGTTTTGTTTTCCTTGTGGGTGCCACTCTGCCAGAACCTCTTCCGTAGACGGAACGAATAAAAAGGCATAGCTCGGTCGGTCGCTACAGCAAGGAGATTCCCAGTCTCAAAGTCGTGGGTTCGAGTCGCACGTTGGGCAAATGACCCCCGCCTTGCAGGGGGGTCGGACTAGATGACCCCCGGGGGTCCCTCCCAACTCTCCAATTCTAAGAAAGAGGGAAACTGTTCTCTCTTCTCAATCTTATTATACCAATGACTCTTCGTTGGGGATTTTTTGTTTTGTGACCCCCGCCCCCCCCCAGCCCATCATTGCGCCACGACACCCACCCGGGAGCTGGCAGGTGAGGGAACAAGTTCTGCGCGTGCGCGTGGCAGTCGCGGCCGGGCGGGGGAGGGAAGACCCACGAGGGGAGAACGTGGGAAAAATGCGAGCGCGGGGGGGCGGCGTGCGTGAGGGGAGGGGGCGGAGGGCACGAGCTCCTCTCGCTCGGCTCTGGCTGCCTCACCTGCGGTTTATGGGCCGGACTCGGACAGCCACCTTCACCGACGCCATGGCGCCGAGACCCCCCTCCTCCTCCCCGCCGCCGCCGGCCTGCCTACTCCTCGCCGCTCTCCCGGACGCGGCCCGCTCGGCCCGGCGGCTCCCCGCGCGCTGCCAGAGGCCGCCCTCCGCCTCGCCCCGCCCTTCAGCCGCCCGGCGCGCCGCTTTCGACTCCCGCAGCACCGCCCTGCAGCGCCGGGCGCCGAGGATGTAAGGGTGCCGCCGGCGGACAAACACCGCCGAACGCGTTGCGCGATCACCCGCCTGGGGAGGACCCTGGGGAGGACCCATCGGCTCTCGCAGGCGCGGGAGAGAAGGGGGTAGGGGGTGGGTCAGGCCCGGGTTAAAGCGGAGGGAGGGGGGAATGATGGAATCGTAGGCTTGGAAGGGGACCTCCCCTCCCCCAAGCGTCGTCAAGTACAATCCCGCCCCCCTGCAAGGTAGGAATATGCACGCGGCGATCGAACCTGCAACCTTGGCATTATCAGCAAGCGCCACAGGTCTGGGCAACTGTGGTAAAATACCAGCAGCAGGAGTTGGAAGGGAGCCCCAGGCGTCATCAAGTCCGCCCCCCCCCCCCTGCAAGGTAGAGATATGCACGAACACAGGGATTGAACCTGCAAACTTAGCAATAGCAGCAGGTGCCACAGGTCTGGGTGACTGGGGTAAAATGCCATCTAGCCCAACCCCCTGTGAGGCAAGGAAGTTGTTTTGCCCAACATGGGGCTCAGACCCATGATCCAAATCAGGCCAGTGGCGCACCTAGTCCAGGGATGGAAAGAAACACCAGGATGTGAATGGTGCAGAAGCTGTCAAAGATCAGGTTTCAGCTTAAAAAATTATATCTGGAAAAGCCTGGACAAGGTGATGGCTTCTAAAGTGTTCAACAATTAGGCAGGAAGAACCAGCTGCACAAATATAAGAAGGGGGATGCCTGGCTTGCCAGTAGTACATGTGAAAAGGATCTAGGGGTCTTAGTATACCACAAGCTTAACATGAGTCAACAGTGTGATGCAGCAGCAAAAAAAGCTAATGTTGTTCTAGGCTCCATCAACAGAAGTATAGTGTCCAGATCAAGGGAAGTAATAGTACCACGTTAGTCTTCTGGGATGCAGGTGGCGCTGTGGGTTAAACCACAAAGCCTAGGATCTGCCGATCAGAAGGTTGGCGGTTTGAATCCCCGCGACGGGGTGAACTCCAGTTGCTCGGTTCCTGCTCCTGCCAACCTAGCAATTCGAAAGCACATCAAAGTACAAGTAGATAAATAGGTGCCGCTCCGGTGGGAAGGTAAATGGCATTTCCGTGTACTGCTCTGGTTCACCAGAAGCGGCTTATTCATGCTGGCCACATGACCCAGAAGCTGTAGGCCGGCTCCCTCGGCCAGTAAAGCGAGATGAGCGCTGCAACCCCTGAGTCGGCCACGAATGGACCTAATGGTCAGGGGTCCCTTTACCTTTACCTTTACCTTAGTCTTCTTAGTCAGACGACACCTGGAATACTGTGTCCAATTCTGGGCACCACAATTTAAGAAGGATGTTGACAAGCTGGAATGTGTGCAGAGGAGGGCAACCAAGATGATCAAGGGTCTGGAAACTAAGCCTGATAAAGGAGCTTGAAGGAGCCGGGTATGGTTAGCCTTGAAAAGCAGAAACTGAGAGGAGATATGATAGCCATCTTCAAATATCTCAAGGGCTTTCACATGGAAGATGGAGCAAGCTTGTTTTCTCCTGTTCTGGAGGGTAGGACTCGAACCAGTGCATTCAAGTTACAAGAAAGGAGATTCTGACTAAACCTCAGGAATAACTTTCTGATAGTCGGAATTAATGGCAGAAGAAGCTGTCTGGATAACTTGGGCATCTAACTCTGGCTTTTCAAATCTTACTCCACACATCTAATGGGAGGGGGCAGATGAACAAAATTCAGAGCAAGTTCACAGTTTAAATTGGGTGAGAGGCAGAGCTCAGAGTTGGATGAAGGTGAGGCACTCTCTTCCATGCTAGTTTTAAGTGCATGGCTTTAAAAGAGGATTAGACACATTCATGGAAGATA
Organism: Podarcis siculus; assembly: GCA_034642415.1. Lineage (NCBI taxonomy): Eukaryota > Metazoa > Chordata > Lepidosauria > Squamata > Lacertidae > Podarcis > Podarcis siculus. The sequence continues at coordinate 1,550,501 of JAXCMG010000072.1, read as the reverse complement.
AGGCTATCAGTAATTAGTAGCCATTATTGCTAAGTTCTGTCTCTGCTGTCAAATGCTGGGATTTGCAAGTGCAGGGAGTTCTACTGCTCAGCCCCCAATATCTTCCCGCACAGATGCTGGTCTAGACGGGCCTCTTCTTATGTTCTTAAGAATATTTATTCCTGATGCAAAAGCGCCACTGGGGGCTGCTTACAACATTTGCAATGGAAACATTCTAAAAACAACAATATCTAAAAATAACCAGCCCAGGAGGCGGGAACAGCAGTTCAAACCACCAATGAAAACAGTATCTGCCACATAGGAATAAAATGGACTTTAATCACTGATGAAAAACTCTGAGGGTGATGGCCAGCTAGGGACAAGGCGTTCCATAACTGGGCAGCCTCTCCATCCCTTTGGGGATGAGGCAGTAGCTCTGCATCTCAAGGCAGGGCTGGGAGCGACCTCTGCTCCAAATCCCGCTCAAATGCGCTTCGCTTCAGTCCTAGGTCGGATCCAGAGAATGGCTTTTCCTTTGGATCTTAGTGAAAGGGTCAGGGGATATGGAAAGATGCAGCCGCATCCTGGACTAGCTGAAACTTCTGTAATCTTTTCAAAGGTTGGGCCACATTCAGGTGGTCATTCAGGTCGCTGTTCTTCAACCTTGGGCCCTCAGATGTTGTTGGACTACAACTCCCATCATCCACCACCATCTTAGCCAATGGTCAGGGGTGATGGGAGTTGTAGTCTGGTAACATAAGGGACCCAAATTTTAAGAACACCAACCCAGGTAAAAGCCAAGCGAAGGAGCACCCAGGCTGTCAACCTGAGGAGTACTAACCCATCCAAAATAGAGCTCAATGGCAATTTCAGAGTCCATTTCTTGCCTAACCAGGAGTGCCTCTGCCTTGCTGGGATTAAGCTTCAGTTTGTTAGCCCTCATGCATGAGGGCATGAGATCAGTTCAAAGTGTCAACAGCTTCCTTGGTATTATATGAAAGGGGCTTGGGCAGGTGGGAACTTCCCTCAAGGCTAGCTCTAATGTAATACCCAGGAAATGTAAATCAGAACTTTTATGTCGGGTTGATTTAGACAGTTCCCTCCCCCTTGGCCCATTTTGATTTTTTTTTTCTGAGGTACACTTGACAAAGAAAGCTGTGCCAAAATTGATTTCCCAAACTAGCAGCCATCATCGAGGCCTTCCCAGAGTTGTCATGGATCACAGAAAGCAGCATTCTGAGCAAGCAGCTTGAGGGTGTGCTGCTCAATTTGCTCCAAGCTGCGAAACTGTCATCTCTCCCCCCCCCGCCCCATTTCCTCCCTCTCCAAGATTGATCCGTGGCTCATGAAATATCAGCAAGATGCTCTTATTCAGGGAAAGCTTTGAAGGTAATGTCATCTCGTCACAGCTGTAGATCAGCTCATCTCCAGAACTATCCTTTCCTTTGATCCCGCTCCTGAGTACTTTGGGGGGGGGGGGAGGAAACTGCTGATCAACCCATCAGCTGATCTATTCTGTCACTCTTTAAAACTCTTTATGTGGAGCACCAGGGATGCCACAGCATTCTTCATTTCTTGCTGAGCCTCATGCTGTTATTAGCTATTGCGGATAGCCTTTTTATAAAAAAATTGCCTCCACTCTAAGGATTTTACTGCCCAGTGTTTACATTTTGTCCTCCTGTCATCCACTCCTTGTACCACATACTCAATAGTGTATTAAGAGTCAGCAATCATGTTTCCCTCAGTCAGCTTCCCAGGGAAGGTGGCATTGATTCCATAGGAACCGTGCATTTGTGTGCCAGCCTTGAAACATTCATCTTCCTAAAACACCGGTAGAGCTTGCATGTGCATGGCCCTCAAATGGCTATGCATGTGAACATGCTGCAGTAACTACCGGTTTTTTGTTCTTGTGGGGTCCTAGGCAAGAGGGCCTCCTGCCAACCTAGCAGTTCAAAAGCACATCAAAGTGCAAGTAGATAAATAGGTACCGCTCCGGCGGGAAGGTAAATGGCGTTTCCACGCGCTGCTCTGGTTTGCCAGAAGCGGCTTAGTCATGCTGGCCACATGACCCGGAAGCTGTACGCCGGCTCCCTCGGCCAGTAAAGTGAGATGAGCGCCGCAACCCCAGAGTCGGTCACGACTGGACCTAATGGTCAGGGGTCCCTTTACCTTTTAGGCAAGAGGGCATGTGGTGCAATTTTCTCTTTCCTGCAGAGGGGACTTGCATTTTTTAAAAAAAGTTTTGAAGGCAAAAAAAACCCCTACAAGAATTTCAGCTATTATGTATTCAGCAGCCAAAGTTTTATCGCCCTATCACTCTGCCAAGCATCTCACTGTATGCATTTCAAAACAAGCAACTTTCCCTCCCTCTAGTGGTCTACCTGGTGCATTAGCAAATCTGAAGACTTCCAGTAAGATCAAAGAAATTTACGGAACATTATTTTGCAATAAACACAAATACATAAAATACACAACTTCATGGGTAGAAATGCACATGCATTTTTATTATCTGCACAGCAAAGGGCTGCAGAGTACACGAAGCTGATTCAGAAATATTTGAAGATAATGAAAATCCTCAGTCAAAATACCACTGAAGACAATGGATATTTTTATAACACCTCTCTTGGGTGGAGGTGGGGGGGTGGATTTGGATCCAGGCAAGAATTATTTCAGAGTAGATGATCATTATAATTAGACTAAATCCCATTTTTGCTTAAATTCCACAATAGAAGCCTGGGGCTTTTCAGATATATGCAGATATATTTTCAGGCTGTTGCTATAATTCTGAATCTGTTAATGACTCCTTTTCAGACATTTTTAAAGCAGACCCATCCATGAAGCTTTCCATTCTTAATATGCCACTAAAGCTTATAATGTGTGCAAATTTCTGCACCTCAGGCAGCTCTTAGGAAATCAGCATATTATTCTGATTTAACTATCAGAAAGACTCTGAGTGGATTAATTGGATGAATTAATTGTGTAGACTAGAGTGGAAGATTGAAGACATCTAATTTCGAAACAAGTGCAACTGTAGCATCTTTACTGTTCCTCCCTTATTAATTTTCCTGTCTACAAATCATGGAACCCTGAAGATGTATAGAATCAAACACCCCTCTTTGGAATCCTACATTGCTTTTCCAGTGGCATAGAGGAGATGTTGTACCCTAGTCGTTTTAATGGCAGAGCAACATCCTTCATTGAAATAAATAAGGCGAGCCTCTGGTGGTTACTGGGTGGGTTCTGTGTTCTTATCCTGTCCTCTGCATTTAGAATTACTCACTAGATTGAGTTGGTAGTCTTTTACAGGGCTGGGGGTGAGGGATTGTACCCTGAGCCTAGTTTCACCTAGAAGGCAGGGGAGCCCAACAAGCTGCACCAACAAGCACAAAACAACCCTTCTGCAGCGCCACATATCCAACATTGGAAAATGCCAGTCCCCTCTCCTACCTGGGCAGTTATCTTTCCACAAGGTCAGACATTGATGCCGAAATCCAGCATCGCCTGAGCTCTGCGAGTGCAGCTTTCTCCTGACTGAAGTGCAGAGTGTTTGAGGACTTTTGCAGGGAAACCAAAATGCTTGTTTACAAAGCTATTGCACTACCAACCTTACTGTATGCTTGTGAAACGTGGACCACTTATAAACACCATCTCCAACTCCTTGAAAGATTCCATTAACGGTGTCTCCGAAACATTTTGCACATCACTTGGGAAGACAGGCGAACTAATGCCAGTGTACTGGAAGAAGCAAAGATCACCAGTGTCGAAGCAATGATTCTTCAACATCAGCTTCGTTGGACTGGTCATGTTGTTTGGATGCCTGATTATCATCTTCCAAAGCAACTACAGTGGTACCTTGGGTTAAGTACTTAATTCGTTCTGGAGGTCCATTCTTAACCTGAAACTGTTCTTAACCTGAAGCACCACTTTAGCTAATGGGGCCTCCTGCTGCTGCCGTGCCACCGGAGCATGATTTCTGTTCTCATCCTGAAGCAAAGTTCTTAACCCGAGGTACTATTTCTGGGTTAGCGGAGTCTGTAACCTGAAGTGTATGTAACCTGAAGCGTATGTAACCTGAGGTACAACTGTACTCTATTCCGAACTTAAAAATGGTAAGTGTAATGCTGGTGGTCAACAAAAGAGGTTCAAAGACTCTCCCGTTGCAAATCTAAAAAAAATGTAGTATAAACACCGACAACTGGGAAGCACTTGCCTGTGAGCGCTCTAATTGGAGAACAGCCTTTACCAAAGATGTCCTTGGCTTTGAAGGTGCTCAAACTCAGGATGAAAGGGAGAAACGTACTAAGTGGAAGGCATGCTTGGCAAACCCTCACCATGATCAACTCCCACCTGGAAACATATGCCCTCACTGTGGAAGGGTGCGTGGATCCAGAATTGGCCTCCACAGTCACTTATGGATTCGTTTTAAAACCGTGTTTATGGAAGACAATCTTACTCTGCTACGAGTGATCACCAAAGAAAGAAGAAGGTAGTCTTTTACATGGCTGGGGTGGGGGATTGTACCCTGAGCCTATTTTCACCTGGAAGGCAGAGGAGCCCAGGGGGAGGGGGAGAGGGAAACACTAAAATGGATGAAGTGATGATGGAAAGATGAATGAGGGGGAGCCCTCTGCAGCCAACCAGTTCAGATCAGGAGTGACTTATCCTTACACTAGCAGCCTGCCACGGAGGGAGGAAACATGAGGTGGCAAAGATGGGTGGGAGTGGTCTCACTGAGTTTTGCCACTGGTCCTGCCCACTGCTGGCATTTGGTCCCTGACAGATTACTCCTGGGAGAATGCAGCCCTCAACGGAAAAAAGGTTCCCCACCTCTGGCTATGATTTGTAAAGACAACAACAACAAGAAGCTGTTCCCTAGGCACCAGACAATTAGCATGGATATATGTCAAATGCCTTTTACATTTTTGGTATAATTTGCATGGGACCAGACAGACATCATAATATGCAGGCTTTGTACAGTGGTTTCAAGTGTTCGAAAGATTTCACGTGCATTATCTAGTTGTCACAATCCTTACAACAACCCTGTAAGGCAGGCGGGTATTATTATCCTCCGTTTCGCTGTTGGGTTTGGGGAGGGTGAATGAAGCAGAGAAGAGAGAGAGGGTGTGCTCAGCAACTCTGTACACAGATTTCTGATTTGGGAAATTGTACAATGTGGTTTCAACATACAGTTCTGCTTTAGAAACAGCATTAAAAAGGGAAGTTCTGAGCCTGGCCTGCACCCACTAAACCACATTGTCATAACTGGTGAAGTAAGATTCAGCCACAGAATGAGGAGGCAGGGAAACTCATCTCGTCCTTCAACTCAGCCCTGGATCGAGATCTTCCCTCAAACACTTGTGTCAAGTCAAGACACGTTCTAATTGCTCAGGGAAACACCTGACAGGAATAGATAAAGAGATGCGTTCTTATTAATGGTGTTTAAACGAGTGCTTACTCCCATAAAGACTCAGAGACCCTTGGCAGATGCTTGCAGGATATGTTCCGGCTGGCAATTGGCAGCTGGCCACGGAGAAGCATTGTGTACAGAAGCTGGAAGATTTACAGAACAGCTAATAAATATCAAGCATCTGCGAGAGTCAAACAGACCTTGAGGATCCATATGGTTCTAAGGCTGTGTCAGGAGATAATTCACTTCCCCCAGGACTTGACCCTTGCCTGGCTGAAGAAAGGGGTAAAGTCTGCAGTTAATGATGCTATCTGTATATATGCCAACTCAGAAATAAGCCCCAATGGACATAAGAAGAACTTTGCTGCATCGGGCTAGTGTCCCGTCTAGTCCAGTATCTGATTTTCACATTGGCCAACTAGTTGCCTATAGGAAGCCCACACACAGAAACCGAGGGCAGCATGCCAGTAATATATTCAAAGGCTTGCTGACTCTGAAAGCACAAGTTGAACACTCCCATCAGTAGTAGTCACCGATAGCCTTATTTACCTGACTTGTATGAGGGCTGTGCAAGAAGAAGGAAGAAAAGGCAGGAGGTTACAGTCTGTTCCTCATTTGCATGGTGTGGAGACAATTGCTCCAAACAGGGTCCTTCAAATTTTGGGTGTGCCTTTAGCATTCGGCAATTGGTGGAAATAGACAGATTGGTACAGCTTAAAATGTCTGAAACTAAATGGCTAGTCTGTGTTCAGGTGAGGAACAAACAGAAATGGCAGTGTGGCAATAAATGTAACCCACTGAAACAATACGTCATATTTGTAATTCAAACAGATGAATTACCATCCCAGCAACTTGCCTAGTACTAATTTGCTTTGAAACTATGCAGCCTGATATTAATATTAGATACACCTATAATAATTATAAGGCAGCTGGGGCACTTAAGACTCACCTATTTTTAAACTAGAAAGCATCTTCAGTAGAGCTTCCTTGTGATTTAAGTAAAGGTAAAGGGACTCCTGACCATTAGGTCCAGTTGTGACCGACTCTGGGGTTGCGGCGCTCATCTCGCTTTATTGGCCGAGCTGTCGGAGCTGTGCCTATTTATCTACTTGCACCTTGACGTGCTTTCGAACTGCTAGGTTGGCAGGAGCAGGGACCGAGCAATGGGAGCTCACCCCATTGCTGGGATTCGAACTGCCGACTTTCTGATCGGCAAGTCCTAGGCTCTGTGGTTTAACCCACAGCGCCACCCGCGTCCCTTTCCTTGTGGTTTAGTTTGGTGTAATTTCTAAAGAAGATGTTCCATTCTTCTACAGATTTATTAGTGAAATGACCTTCCCAAGTTTCCATTAGACAGTAGATGCTGCTGTGATTTCAAATGAAATAGATCCCCATATCTGTAGCATTCAGGATTAATGCACCAGCCTCACGTCAGCCCTGGCAAAAGGTTGAAGACTCATCACCGTTCCCTGGCAACACAGAACTAAGAAGCTCTAAGCCTAAGGAATGTTAACAATGCTTATCCATTGTAATAACCCTTCTCTCAGCCCTCCAGATTTCCTGCTTTCATACCTGTTTCCCTTGGGTGAAAATATTAATTCTCAGCGTGACTTAGTAGAGACTTTTCTTGCAGTTTCCCAGGGAAATAAATTATAATGTTCCTCCTATTTTTACACATATTGTGTGGAGCAAATCTGTTCTTTAACCTACAGGCAGACATTTAATTATATTAATATATGAGGATAGAAAGATCAATACTAGAACTGAAAGATATATGCAATTAATGAATCAGTGAGTCACCCCTATTCTTTGTAGATTATGTTTGCTCAGATTTCAACTAGTGTTATTACCTGGTAGGTGTGCAAGGGTGATTTACAACTAAATCACACTTGGAGAAGACCCACTGAAATTGAGAGACAAGTTAGCTGTATATCTTGATAGGTTAATTTTCGAACAATGAATTATTTGTCTTCATTACCGAGTTAAAGAAAACTATTATCTTCATTAAGTATCATTGAAATATTGAATGGAACGGGATCCACTAGAAATAGCTATATCAAGGAATAATGACACTTCAAAAGTGAAAATTGACACTTTTAAAAATCTGATGCAATTAAATTCACTGCATTGGTTTAATTCCAAGCCATGCTGTCCTTTACAAAATATCACCCACCGTGGCACAGTTCATTCATAAGTAGACATTGACTAGCAACAACAAAACTGTAGAAAGCCAATAAGCACAATATTAGATGCAATTAAGGAATGAAACATTTTGCTCCTATTTCCAACAAAAAAAGTTATAATGGAGCCAGATGGCACTGTGCCTAATCAATAACGACCCTCTAAAGAAACTTAAACAAATTAGACTGCATTTCTAAACCATCTGAATGAAATTAAAACCATCCACAGGTTTCATCTTCAGTGTGCTAGCATGGGGAAATGATAAAATAAGCAAACGGAAAAATGCAAACATGAATGGGCTGATAAGGTAGCATTTATTTTTGGTAAAAGTCATAGATTCCACATGATTGGAATTGGAGCAATAAGTGTATGTTAAAATTTGGCGGGGATGAGATGGTTTTAGTGAAATCAGAGAACAATCAGAGGTGCAAGCAGAACTTTTTGTGAACTCAATAACCACATGTTGACCAGATCAACATAATGCTTTTCACCACCCATGAACAACTGGAAGAGAGTCATGTAGTGTACATGCACTTTATAAGACCAATGGAAGTATGGTAGTGATAGGCAAACAACTCCTGGCAGAGTTTGGGTTATCAGGATCAGATCCTTAGGGGTAGGATTATAGTCTGGAGAGTCATGATGCAGCAATCTGGATTGCCTGGATCAGCCAAGAACCCCAGATACATGATGCCCTGAGCACCGACCCCTCTCGCTCTCCAGGCTTCAGCGAAAGCAACGCGTAGCCACCGGAGCGCGGTGGGAGCACTCCCTCTGCGCTTTGGAGGCTTTGTGTTGCTATCACTGAAGCCAAGGAGCCTGCATTCGCTCCATAGGATGCACACACATTTCCCCTTAATTTTTGGAGGGGAAAAAGTGCGTCCTATAGAGCGAAAAATACGGTAGATGCTCTACCACTGAGTTATGGTTCTTCCCTGGAGGTTGATACATACTTTATTTAAAATCAGAAAATGACAAGTGCACTGGATCCACACATTCCCAGCAAATGAAGGAATGAGGAAACTCTGAGGGCACACGGGCAACTTTCATATCACACGCCTGATAATCACAAGGACCTCATTGTTCTTGGGTTGTGCTTTAATGAGCAGCGCTCATTGCTTGCCTCTTTTCTATCCCTCCTCTAAATGATATTTTATTTCTGCATGGCTGATAAAATACAAAGACGGGGGCACGATTTCACGGTTTGCGTGAGATGCAATTAGCTACAAATGTCAAGAAGATAGTACAACTTTATTCATCCCGGTTCATTTAATGAAAGTAATTAGAAGTTTTAAGGACTGCAAGTATCTGTGTCAAAAGTGGCACGAAATGCCATAATAGAAGTGGATAGATGAAAATGTGATGTGGCAAGTGAAATGAATCTCGCCATCTGGAGGGAATGATTTACCTCCGGGATAATTTAATGGAAATATGCACACCCATGCTCTGTCTCGAGAGACTAGTCGCATGAAACACCTTCTTGTGCATGACAATCTCTGGATCAGGATCCCATGGTGCAAAAGGCTTTCCGTTGTGAGCTGGGATGTCCAATACCTTAGCTTCCTCCTGAACCCCCAAAATCTGTTCTAGGAAGCCTCCAGAGAGATTTTTGTGACAACAGGGAGGAGGTAAGAAGCTGAAAGGCCAGTTGAACAAGCATAAATCCATTGCTTAATCCGAACGATGTCATTGGATGCTACGCAATGTATTTTCCCCACCCTGATTTATAATCAGCAATTGGAAAGGCAGGATGCAATCTATGAATAAATAAATAAATGTGTCAGACCTTTATGTGATTCACTTCCTGGCCTCACAAGATGGAGATCAATGTACCTTTACATCTAGAATTGATTTATTTATTTATCTAAGTCAACTCTTTTCTACTCTGCTAAATGCTGGGGTGAGTGTTGGCGGTTCCGAACTGCTGAATGACCCCTTTCAGCGCAGGAAAGGAAACAGGGACACCACGCAGGGCCCTGCAACAAAATATTGCAGTGTGTTGCAAAAGGTTATATGGGCACGTGGCTGGAAAAACACACACACACTGAAATCAAAGACTCGAGTTTCTGCTCTAACTTGGGTCTTAGTTTCATGTGCAAAAAAATAGTTCTCGAAGATTAATAAGTGCAACCAGTCTGCATGCAACTCAGTGCCGCATAAGGCTTTTGTATCCAACAGAGTGCTTGTCTCGGGAGGAAGGGACAACTTACCATATTTTTCGCTCTATAAGACGCACTTTTCCCCTCCTAAAAAGGAAGGGGAAATGTGTGTGCGTCTTATGGAGCGAATGCAGGCGGGAGGCTCTGTCAGTGCTCCCTTTAAAGGCTCTGCTCAGCGCTGCCCTTCTCCCTCCTTGGGGAAAAGCCCTCAAGAGTCGCACACACACTCCACGCGATCTTTAAAGGGAGCGCGGCTCTTGGGGGAGCCTTAGCCGCGCGCAGCCTCTCCCGGGCAGGGGATAAAGGCTCCCCTTGCCCGGGAAAGGCTGCACGCGGCTATCCCATAAGCCAGGAC
>JAXCMG010000072.1:1478353-1535420 GCA_034642415.1 Podarcis siculus | reverse complement strand
CTCGCTGCAAGAAGTGAGGATACAGGGAACCAGGCAGAGGGCCTTCTCGGTAGTGGCGCCTGCCCTGTGGAACACCCTCCCAGCAGATGTCAAGGCAGTAAGCAACTATTTTACTTTTAAAAGGCAACTGAAGGCAGCCCTGTTTAGGGAAGTTTTTAATGTATGATGCTGTATTGTTTTTAATATTCTGCTGGAAGCCGCTCAGAGTGGCTTGGGAAATCCCGTCAGATGGGCTGGGAATAAATAAATAAATAAATAAATAAATAAATAATAATAATTTCATTTTCTCTTCCACATGCAAGGAATTATTTCTAAAAGGAAGTGCTTTGCCTCTTTAAATTTGAATGGCTGCTGGTAGCAACTCAGAGGGGCTCTGTGCACATGCTCAGAGAAAAACCACCCCAAGACGTAGGGCTACACTGCAGCAGTAAAAAACACCCCGCGAACCACACGTGTCTGTATCGTTATATCAGATGCACTCGCAAAGCGGAAATGAACCAATCGATAGCCGAAGAACTCGTCGCGAATCGGCCGTCCTGGCATTGATTGAGGGCCTCGAGCGGAGAAGGCAAATTCTATAGAGGGGGATCGCTAGAGCGTCTCCAACTTCCTTTTTAACAGCGCTTCGCGGACTAGGATGGAACTTCCCAATGCTTTACCATAGATATGAGGAGGCGCAGAGCGGCCCTACAACGGAGCCCATATGGACCTACGGCCAATGATGGGTTTCCGGATGTTGTTTTTCAACCGGAAGTTCAAGCTGCATGCGCTACAGGTTTTCTTCCCCCCCATCCCCGCTCACCTCTCTGGAAAAACGTTCCCCCTCAGTGGCGGTTGCCTGCTATAAGGGAAAGCCTCACCGAGGGCCGAGAGGGAAGAGCGGAAGGGCACCTCACCGTTGGCCGGAAACGGAAGGGAAGGAGAGAAGGAGGCATGTCGGGTGGTGGCGCGCTGGAGGAGGCGGTTTGAGGCATCGAGACGGTGCAGGTAGAGGGAAAGAGGGGAGGGATGGGGAAGTCATTGGGTTCCCTACGCTTTCCGTGGGTGGTTTTAACCTCCACATAGAAGGGACCTCCCAGGGCCATCTAGTCCAACCCGCTGCAATGCAGGAATCTCGGCTAGGCCACAGGTGGCCGAACCGGCCTCTGCTTAGAAGCCTCCAATGGAGGTTTTGTGCGAGAAGCACAAAAGGGGGTGGCAGTGGGGGGTCCCCTACTTGCATCCACCCACATACATGCTCTCCCCACGCCTTCCCCCCCATCTACTTGGCTCCTCTTCGTAATATTATCCAGCTCCAAGGGAGAGGGAGGCTTTTGTGAGTCCCGCTTCAGCTTTGGGCTCAGTGTTTTCGGGGGGTGGGGGTGGAAGAGAGGAAAATAGGACGACTTAGTGAAATCTTACAAGGTATCCACACAAACACATGTGTACATACCCTTCTCGTCGAGCCTAGTCGGTGTAGCCAAATCCTGCCCCTGTAGTAACCTAAAGCATCATCATTATTTTTTATTGAATTTATACAGTGGTACCTGGGGTTACATATGCTTCAAGTCACAAACGCTTCAGGTTACAGACTCCGCTAACCCAGAAATAGTACCTCGGGTTAAGAACTTTGCTTCAGAATGAGAACAGAAATTGTGCAGCGGCGGCGCAGCGGCATCAGGAGGCCCCATTAGCTAAAGTGGTGCTTCAGGTTAAGAACGGACCTCCAGAACGAATTAAGTACTTAACCCGAGGTACCACTGTAATTCAATGTAAACTGCTTTCAGGGTTTTTGTTTTTATAGAAAGTACGCTAAATAAATTCTTGGTGTGTTTTTTTTCCAGGTCAGCTTGACAGAAATTAAAAGATGGATATCCGACCAAACCACACACTGTATATCAATAATGTTAATGACAAAATTAAAAAGGAAGGTATGAAAATAAAGTATTCCTTATTCTGAACGCTTAGTCAAGAAACAGAAAGTTTTTGTAGGAAGTATGCTGCTTCATGCCCTCTCTTCTCCACCATGAGAGAGGATTGGTCTTTGGTAAATTTTTGTAACTCAGCTTTTCTGAAGAACGTTAATAATGCACAGAGAGGGGGGAAGAGCATTCAAATATAAATGATTTGTTAGTCATTTTCTCCAGAGTGGTAAATTGTTATCGATGTTTTGAAATACCTAGTGATGGCACAAAAATTTCCCATGAGGGAAATTGGCTGGGAGCAGTTAACATTTCAGCAAACAATGGGTAAGAGGTGATGATCGAAAGTATCATATGTCTGGCATGTTGCATTGTCAGACTTTTCTGATTTTGGAGTGAGAAACTTGGCTGGCTTCACTGCCCAAATCATGTGTTGTCTCTTGGAGTGATTGCCCTGACCTTAAAGATGCTGTGGTGTCTTAGAAGCAGATAGATACAAGTATAATTCTCCTTTTCTTCCTTCCCTTATCAGAACTGAAAAGATCTCTGTATGCACTGTTTTCTCAGTTTGGCCACGTAGTGGACATTGTGGCTCTAAAGACGATGAAGATGAGAGGACAGGCCTTTGTTATATTTAAAGAACTTGGCTCCTCCACGAATGCCCTGAGACAGTTGCAAGGCTTTCCATTTTATGGTAAACCAATGGTGAGTTTTAAATTTTACTGCAAAACATGATAAGAGAACAATGTGGTTGGGGATCTTGTGGTTTCTCTGCCTAGAGCAATAGGTAGTATATTTAAAGCTTTTGGTCTGTTCACTAGGCTCTTCAAACACTAAAGGGAGGAATTCAGCACCCCACTATGCTGAGCATTCTCTCAGGGAAAGTGATTTGGCTTGTCAGATGGGATGTTCCTCTCTCTTCTGCCTCTCCACTGTTCCAGGGGTTCTCTTGATCCCTCCCTGTGAGCCTGTTTAAGGGGGCGGAGAGAGGGGAAGCTGCATTGCACAAGTGGACGTCCTTGTTTTCTGCTGGCAGGACTCATTAGTTGAATCTTGCCCTCTACGGCCTAGGACCCTCATACCTACGGGACCGCCTCTCCTGGCCCTCAAATAATAACATTTTGGAGGTCCTGAGCCTCAAGGATATTAGACTGACAACGCTCTGTCACAAGAGACCAGGGCCCTGCGGGATTTGACATCTTTCTGCAGTGCCTGCAAGACGCCAGGCCTTTGGTTGGGGTTCAGTCTGACTCCCCCTCCTCTTTCATAAGAACTTGCATGAAAATGGCTTCCCAATTTTTCTCACAGGCCCGTATAAGTTCAGCACAAACAGTTGGGCCTGGTGAGTATTTAAGGTCCCCAACCCTAATCTGCGGATTGCCATCTGATTGGATTTTATTCTGATCCTGATCTGATTTTAGGGTGTATTTTAATTGATTGTCTGATTTTGTGTTAATGTGTTATACACCTGATGTTAGCCACTGTGAGCCCCGGGGAGGGCAGGGTATAAATAATAAATTTTATTATTATTATTTGGAGATTCTATCCTGTCAGATCATAACAAGGCCCTTCATTGGAAACTCACCATACCAACTATAGGCAAACAAATAATTTTAAGCTTTCTCTTGGCAGAAACCTATTTTCTTTCCAGCGCAGATCAATGCTACAATCCTAAAAGCACTTACTAGGGAGTAAAATCATTGATCAGTAAGACTTCTAAGTAAGCATGTTTAGGTTTCCTCTGTAAATGAGTTTCAGTTCCTCGTTATAAGACTTCTAAGACTGCTAATTTAATGTAACTGTCAAAAGCTCTCTTTTGATTAAAATATAGCCAGTGAAGTGTGTTAGGAACACCTCAATCAACTCATTCCAAATATATTTATGGGTAAACAACTTTGGAAAATGTCCAAGAATTAAACAGAAGTAAATGTCTTAAGGGGACTGTTCTAAAAACATGGCTAAAGTCCTGAATCTTCTGTATGAAAATCCTATTTTTAGTATGTATTTTTAAAATCTTTATGGATTCCATGTTGATACAAATGCATTGTGAAAACCAAGTATTTTGTGGCTGTTCTTCCCTACCCTGGACAATATATAATGTTTTCTTTGGAGATGCACCTTGTTTCTGGCTAGGGTGGCATGCAATGGCATGGTGGTGCCATCTCTGGCAGTGCGCCCAACAGGCTTGCAGCACTGTATGTAACTCAGGCCTGATGGCTCTGGGTTGGACTCAGATGCCAATACATAACACTGCCTTAGCTTTTCAAACAGTTCATTAGCTGGATACTCTGTGACCTTCAACCCACTCCCCTTTATTCCTTGTCTGTTCCAAAATATCAGGCTCAGATTCACAGCTTTGATGCTTAATGCAGCATTCTAATTTCAACAGCGCATCCAGTATGCAAAAACAGATTCCGATGTGATTTCTAAAATGCGTGGTACGTTTGCTGATAAAGAGAAGAGGAAAGAGAAGAAGAAGATCAAGTCCTTGGAACAGTCTGCTAATGCTGCAAAGAAGCCAAATCAGGTAAGTGAGTTTGTCCAGATCTCATTGCCGTTGGTCAAAGAATAAGCCTCTTTCTTTAACATTTGACTCTAATATTAACAAATGGTAGGGTACGTGTGTTGGGAGACATGTAGAACAGAACTATGCATTATGTAAGCTGAGTTAAGCCTCGGTTTCAAAACAATGCACATAAAAACCAACAGTTGCTTAACCTGAGAGTAAGATCAGCTGGACTTGCTTCTGAGGAAACAGAAATATGATTGTGAAATTGAGCCTGACAGTTGTTGGATTTTTTACTAGCTTTATGCGGTTAGCAGTTAACAAAAAATGTACTTTTCTCTAGCAAAATTACTGATCCCCTTTGAGCTAAGAATATTGTACCTACCAGGTGATACTGCTGCCACATGTAGAAGAAAAAATATCCCAGATTTGTTCTGCTTGGGTATCACAGGCGCTGTTATTGTGAGAAGAAAATTATTTGAGGAATCCAGGACTTTTGCTTACTTTGCAGAGCTGTTTGGATTTGTTTGTCTTTGAGCATTCCAGCTATCCTGTCCATCTTTTTTTTCTTTTTTTTTTTTTTTTTGCAAAAAACAAGACTGGAGTTGTTGGGAGGGAATAGGAGGGCAAAGTCGCTTGTATGTGCTGGTGAATTAGGAGGCAGCTCTCTCTGTGTGTGTGTGTGTGTGTGTTTGCTACTAGCAACTGTTGGCAAAACCACAGTGGCAAGGCCCCCTCGGCCAGTAAAGCGAGATGAGCGCCACAACCCCAGAGTCATCTGCGACTAGACTTAACAGTCAGGGGTCCCTTTACCTTTACCATTGCCTCTTAAAAACATAAGCCCATGTAAGTATTTTTTTCTATTTAAAAAATGAGCCTCTAGCAACTCTGTAGGGTAAATCATAATATAAGTGGGTTTTTAATACTGATTTCAGGTCTCGAAGCATAATTTAAAAACAAAAAAATCTTTTTATTTCTCAATAGGGAGCAAACCAGAATTCAGCAAATTCCCAAGCAAACTCGCAGAATCAACAGGTAATCCTCAATATCCTTTGCACTAGAAATACACCAATTTCAGATCTCCACGTTGGTCTTTTTAGAGCTACATATTTTGTATACAGATACATGCATTTTGGAAGCAACATGCTTTATTCATATATGACCAGCTTCTGGAAATGATTAATTAGCAGTCGGTAAGTGTTATCCACTAGTATTTGCTTAGAGGGACTGTAAATATACAACTGTACCTCCATTTATTGTTGTAGAAAAAAACAGTGTCCAAAATCTGTAATTTAATCCTATCATTCTAATTGTGCCAAGTCCTTATTAGGCTAACAGAGATGATAGCACACCACAAACTGAATACTTGGTATGTGAGGGTTTTGTTTTTAAAGGTACTACTGGGCTGACAGCTGTTGAATGCCTGAAGTGCCAACTACCTGGACCTTTTGCAGGGGAGATATTGTGGAGTATACTATCTAGATGTATTCTTAACTGAAAATGCTCAGAATTAGCTGCCTGATTGTATTAGACTCTAGCTAGCCTAAAAACCTGTGAAGTGCAGAAACAAACGAACAACTTGAAACTGTTTACGTCCACCCCAATTCTCTTCTTATGTCAAATGAAGAATTGGCAGCTTCTTGGGTTAACGTCAATGAGTTATGCCAAAATAGCTACTGTTAACATCTATAAATATTAAAGCAAATGTGGTTTTGGCGTACCATCACACATTATTTGCTGCTTCCTTTACAGGTGCCTGATAATCCACCGAACTATATACTTTTCCTCAACAACTTGCCAGAAGAGACCAATGAAATGATGTTGTCAATGCTGTTCAATCAGTAAGTTCATCTAGATACACACACACATATATAGTTCTACAATCCTTTACACCTGCATTTGAGACTCAGCAAAATTAGTTGGAATTTTTGTAGTAAACTGCACACCTTCTGTTGAAGCTCTCAAGAACCCAGTGGTAAGATACGTGGTCTCCTAATCTTCTGTCATTTGCAATAGATTCCACCATTTGAACTCAAAGAATGATGTCTGGTTCTATGCAGCTATGTTTTTACGGTTTGGCTGGGCTGATATAATGGAGCCTTCAGTGCAGGCTGTGGAGGGCTATAGAGATCCAAGACTCTTTAGAAACCCACCTCCTTTCAAGCTGCCATTTATATGCACTCATAGAACAAAAAACTCATTGTTATTGTCAGATGTGACTTAAGAATTGGCCTATTTACTTATGTTCAAGCTGAATGAATTCAGGTTTTTGGCCTCTGGTGGCAAAGACATTTCAAATAACAAAGAAGTGGCTGTTCATGCAACTTTCTCCTTCCTAAACATTTCATGCTGCTTCTTGGATTAGCTGCTGATTTAAATTTACATTTATGAGTAAGAAAGGCAGAACAGTCAATGGATTTCTAAAAATAAAACTGGGATGATGGTAATGAGCCATGTTTGAGGGACAGGGAAAGACAATATCAAACATGGATTTTAACCTGTCTCGGATTTAGTGCAGGATGTCTGTGTTTATAGTCTGACTCGACATAAGTTTTAGAAACAGTAGCCATGCAAACTGTGAAATACGTTGCATTTAAGGTATAGAAATATTTGGCAAAACATAAATACCCATACATTGTATACTTGGGTAAGTGTACATCATGTGACTTCTAAGTTAGTCATTCTAGTAATTTATGCTTTGTCAAGGCTGGATAGAGATTGTGTTGAATTAGATCTGTAGGAGAAGGTTTGGAAACAGAAGAACAAATCCATTCTGGAAATCGTATCTGTTGAATGGAAATTAACTGAAAAATAGCTTGGTACGAAGTGGGCTTCATAAAATGAAAAACATTGTCTGAAGTCTGTAATTCCTGCATTTCAGCTGCTCTGTTTTTCATTGTGCTACAAATATGTTCCTGGCATCTTTGGTATGTTTTACTTGGCAAATTCAGCCTATAGCTTTATTTCAGCTTTATTTTCAACGGTGAATTTCATTTTTATAAACTTTTTTTGATTGGAGAATAAGAACAGCCCTGTAACCTGCAAAATCAAAGCATGCCATCTTGTTTAAATTTTTATCTCTCAAGGTTCCCTGGTTTCAAAGAAGTGCGCCTGGTGCCCGGGAGACACGACATCGCATTTGTGGAGTTTGAAAATGATGGGCAGGCTGGAGCAGCTCGCGATGCCCTCCAAGGATTTAAAATTACCCCTTCGCACGCAATGAAAATCACTTATGCCAAGAAGTGATGGAAGGAAACTAGGATCCCTGAAGGACTTGCTTAGTTTGGTTTTTCTTTCCCCCTACATGCTGTAGGGTAATTTGGATTGACTGAAGTGTGGTTCCTTGAATTTAAGGAAAACATCTGGTATGGCATTGTTGGGAGTTAGTCAGTACAAGTATGTAAGAATTCTAAACACATTCAAGGAATGCCAGCTGAAAAGCTGGAAGCTGTAAAATTTGGTTGTTGTACATAAGTCCGTTTTGTATACTGTGACTGGAGGGGCTTCTTCACAGCAAAGTTACCTGTTCAGAAATAAAGGTGCATTTTCTCTCTTGAAACAGTAATCTAAGGTGTACTTGTGTTTCATCAAAAGCAATAGTTTTTAGGGACTGGAAATGTACTTGGAAATGCTAATGATTTGAAATACATGCTCATTCCATGAGAAGTTCTTTCGCTACCCCAAAACCTGCTCTGGAGGGCTGGGGGAACCCTAAAAACAGATTTGGGAGGAGGGGTACAAGGGAGGAGAGTGAGGGGGTGCTCCCTTGTGCCAATGGGATATCTTCCTTAGATACAACTCCAGATGTCCTGGTGAGGATACAGATAACTGAGAGGCTGTTCTATATTTTGAAAGATATGTCAACAATTTTGGATGGGCTGCTTGTGAAAATAATACTGTCAGGGATGGGATCTGTCTAGAGTAGACAATGCAGTATAGATTATTTGGAAAGATGTATTGGATAAATACAGTCGTACCTTGGAAGTCGAACGGAATCCGTTCCAGAAGTCCGTTCAACTTCCAAAACGTTCAAAAACCAAATAGCAGCTTCTGATTGGCTGCAGGAAGCGCCTGTAGCCAATCAGAAGCCATGGAAGCCACTACGGACGTTCAGTTTCCAAAAGAACATTCACAAACGGGAACAATCACTTCTGGGTTTGTGGCGTTCAGGAGCCAAAACGTCCGAGTTCCAGGGCGTTCAACAACCAAGGTATGACTGCATCCAAAATTGGACCAGTATTTTACCATAAAGGTGTAAATAAGGAAATACATTCATCAGTAGTCACTGACTTCAGTAGTCTTAGCATCACTATTGGGGGGGGGGTATCTCCCAGGTGATTTGCAGGTGTCTATATGTATACAGTGTTCACCTGAAATATGCAGTAGGTATTAATAAGCCCCTGCAGTAATAGGGAGCTGCTATCCAGAAGTTTTCCCAGAATCTGAACAAGCCACATGTGAGCATGGAAGTTTCATTTTAAATGAACCCATTATCTGCAGAATGTAATTTAAGAAGTCTACATAGCAGGGGGGTGTCAAACGGGTTTGAATGCTAAACTCCCTACTCAATAATATGGTCACTGAAATATTGATTCCATTGAATTCAGCGCCATTGATGCTCCGAAGCATTCTGCTTGTATTCTCCGCTTGATGTGTTCTTGGATACTCAGCTTTTAATTTAGAGTGACCATGGGTGGTTGGGGTCAGTGGACACTAGACATATACAGTGGTACCTCGGGTTACATACGCTTCAGGTTACAGACTCCACTAACCCAGAAATATTACCTCGGGTTAAGAAATTTGCTTTAGGATGAGAACAGAAATTGTGCTCCAGCGGTGCAGCCGCAACAGGAGGCCCCATTAGCTAAAGTGGTGCTTCAGGTTAAGAACAGTTTCAGGTTAACGGACCTCCGGAACGAATTAAGTACTTAACCAGAGGTACCACTGTACATCTGGTTCTTAGTCTTTAATATAGTTAAATAACTTGTGTAGAATGGGTGTTGGTCACCACGAGCTCCCCTCAATTGAGGGAAGGGTTGCTTTTCTAGTCTGCCACCTATTTCTTAGCTGAGTCCACCTAGAATCATAGAATCATAGAGTTGGAAGAGACCACAAGGGCCATCGAGTCCAACCCCCTGCCAAGCAGGAAACACCATCAGAGCACTCCTGACATATGGTTGTCAAGCCTCTGCTTAAAGACCTCCAAAGAAGGAGACTCCACCACACTCCTTGGCAGCAAATTCCACTGTCGAACAGCTCTTACTGTCTGGAAGTTCTTCCTAATGTTTAGGTGGAATCTTCTTTCCTGCAGTTTGGATCCATTGCTCCATGTCTGCTTCTCTGGAGCAGCAGAAAACAACCTTTCTCCCTCTTCTATGTGACATCCTTTTATATGACTCCTATCCTTCTATGCGACTCCAGATGTCCCTGGGAAGCCCTTTCTACGCTATCATATATTGCCAAGGACCAGAAGAGTTTGCCATAAACTCATAAAGAAATATTCACATATCTGTATCCCACTCTTCTACATTTGTCATCTGAGCAGATGACAACACAAAACAGAAACAAAACACTTGAACCAAACAAATAGAAGGCAGCAATTCATGATATGCGATGCAGTTAAGGTCAAGCCAGAGGCAACAGCAGATTTAAACATTAAAAGCCTATAGAAAGAAGATACGCTTTCAGATACTGTTGAAAGGAGAGGAGGCTTGATGCAACACGACAGTAAGGGTCTTCCAGGACCGTTCAATACATTACACCTTTTTGCAGATTCATTATAAACTGATTTGGGGGCCAATGTTGGCTGAAAAGAGATATGAGACTTTCTGGAAAGGATTTTGATTCATTTTGTTTGTTTTCATAATTCATACACCACTGAATGTCTCAGTTTCTAAGCGGAGGTGGCTCTCGCTTGTCAGAAAAGGTAAAGGTACCCCTGATGGTTAGGTCCAATCGTGGACGACTCTGGGGTTGTGGCGCTCATCTCGCTGTATAGGCCAAGGGAGCCAGCGTTTGCAGACAGCTTCTGGGTCACGTGGCCAGCATGACTAAGCCACTTCTGGCGAACCAGAGCAGCGCACGGAAACACCGTTTACCTTCCCGCCAGAGTGGTACCTATTTATCTACTTGTACCTTAGATGTGCTTTCGAACTGCTAGGTGGGCAGGAGCTGGGACCAAACAACAGGAGCTCACCCTGTCACGGGGATTCAAACCGCTGACCTTCTGATCGGCAAGCCCTAGGCTCAGTGGTTTAGACCACAGCACCACCCGTGTCCCTTCTGCTTGTCAGAAGAAGGGGAATAAATTCCCACTTATTCTCCTTTCAGCCCTTCTGTGCTGCCTTCCTTGCTGTTCTGGAGGGTCATGAAACCAGCCACAATAGGATGTGATAATTTGTGATGGCCTTACAACAGAGCCTAGGACTTGCTAATCAGAAGGTCGGCGGTTCGAATCCCTGCGATGGGGTGAGCTCCCGTTGCGCGGTCCCTGCTCCTGCCAACCTAGCAGTTCGAAAGCACATCAAAGTGCAAGTAGATAAATAGGTACCACTCTGGCAGGAAGGTAAATGGCTTAGTCATGCTGGCCACATGACCCGGCAGCTGTACGCTGGCTCCCTCTGCCAATAAAGGGAGATGAGCGCCGCAACCCCAGAGTCGGTCACGACTGGACCTAATGGTCAGTGGTCCCTTTACCTTTACCTTACCATATAGTAGCTCAGTCATCTGTATTCTTGAGATGCTTTGTGAAGCCATACATTTCTACACACTTCAAATATAACCCTTTGAGATAGCAGCTGGCTCATGTAAGGGGGATCACTTGATGACTGAAATTGCATCCCACTCCTATGAGCTGCATTACTGCCGCTGTGGCTCATAAGCTCCTGGTGGGGGAAGATGGCTTGTCTCTTTGCACTGGAATCGGTCTGGTTTTCATTGGCAAAGTTCCTCTGGCACTTCCTCTCCTGCCCATGGCCAACATAGGATTCTTTGTGTTTCTGCTGCACTTTAAACCAACCCATAAGATTGGAAACCTGTATAATTCGTGGGGACCTGTTGTTTTTCATCCTTGCACAAAATCTGCTGAATGTGATGTTGAGCATGACTTAACTGCAGCAAGAGACAGGCATTTAAAAACGCTTGGCAAATAAAGCAAAAGGGTCCCTCTGAAGTTTCCCCGGCTCTTTAAAAACGATGGAATATTGCCCTCACAACTTCCTATTGGTCAGAGAGCTTCTCTTCCCCACCCTCCAAAATTGCATCTTAATGGTTTTTTTATACATATATAATAGAGAGCTGTTCCTTAACCTGTTCCTTTTATGTAAGGCAGGGAGAGTGAGGTGCCTGGAAGAGAAGAAAATGCCCCACACTGTTAGCATGCTGATGTTTCTGCTGTTTCTTGGATTCACTTTCCCGATGATCGCGAAGGGAATTTTTATGGACAAGCTGGCAAGCAAGAAGCTGTGTGCCGATCAGGAGTGCTTATGTAAGTCACCTGTTTGTGAAACTGTGTCCTGAAAATGTGAACTCTTGCATGAATGATTTGCCATATCCCAGGCATAACTTTAAATTTATGGATATATTTTTCATAAATATATATTGGAGACAGCATGGTGTAGTAGTTAGAGGGTAGGATTGGGATTTGAAGACCAGAGTTCAAATTACCACTGAGCCCCCATGTCCACTGTGTGATCTTGGGCTGCATAACCTTACCTGCTTTGCAGTGATGTTGTGATGATAAAATGGGAATGGGCAAAAACATGTACAGTGGTACCTCGGGTTACAGACGCTTCAGGTTACAGACTCTGCTAACCCAGAAATAGTACCTCGGGTTAAGAACTTTGCTTCAGGATGAGAACAGAAATCGTGCTTCGGCGGAGCGGCAGCAGCAGGAGGCCCCATTAGCTAAAGTGGTGCTTCAGGTTAAGAACAGTTTCAGGTTAAGAATGGACCTCCGGAACGAATTAAGTTCTTAACCTGAGGTACACCACCTCGAGCTCCCTGGTGAAAAAGAGTGGTATATAAATGTCAAAACAAAACAAAATGTAGATAGCTTTTGCAGACTTCCCAGGAGATGAACTTTGGATGTGGAAAGGGATGCTTCTATGAAGTATGATTGCCTTTGCAAAATTAACGAGGATTTCCTCTTCTCACCACCCAGCCCTTTAATTCTGTATAAAATCTTACTGGTGTTTTTTTCCACCCCCAGATGCCATCTCCCTGGCAAGGGCCGAAGATGATTACAATGCGCCAGACTGCCGATTCATTAACGTCAGAAAGGGGCAACTGATCTATGTTTACTCAAAGCTGGTGCAAGAAAGAGGATCTGGAGAATTCTGGGCTGGGAGTGTAAGGACCTTTCCTATGTTAAATCTTATCCTTTGTCCGCATGGCTATTTACTCTCCAGTATCCACAGTTTTTAGAGAAACCCCTACCCCACGTCTCCTTGGACAGGGCAAGGCGATATTCTCACAAGCTCACCTGTATGTCCAGAAGTATCTGTTCCCTTCCCTCGCTCAGCACTTCATGGGGGAAGCAGGGAGGTTAAAAAACACTCAGCCTTCTTAAGAGAGAGAGAGAGAGAGAGAATATGAGTTTCGTGCCAAAGTAAAAATAAGAAGGGGTGGGGAAGGTCTCTAAAGTGGACTGAAGAAATACTTACCTTATGAAAACTTTAAAACTACATTTATATGTTACATGTATGTTACCTTTCTTTCGTGAGAGCCAGTGTGGTGTAGTGGTTAAGAGCACTAGACTCGTAATCTGGGGAACCGGGTTCGATTCCCCGCTCCTCCACATGCAGCTGCTGGGTGACCTTGGGCCAGTCACACTTCTCTGAAGTCTCTCAGCCTCACTCACCTCACAGAGTGTTTGTTGTGGGGGAGGAAGGGAAAGGAGAATGTTAGCTGAGCCTCCCTCAAAAAAACTGGTTTGGCATTCAAAGTGAGACCAGTTTGATGAGTCCCAAAAAAAAAACCAACACAAAAAACAGACTGCTGCTGGGCTTTTTTTAAATTTTTAGTCTGAACTCTCTGGAACTGAATTCTGGCACCTCCCAGGTGGGTGCCATTGCCATTATAAGAGATCAAGGGAGGCGTTCTTGGTGAGTTCTGGCATCTCTCCCCCCCCCCCGAAAAATTGCACTGTCTTGATGTATTGTCATTCTGGAGCATTGTGGGAAATTTAACTCATGGCTAGACCCAGCTACGGAGCACTACTTCAAAATGCCTCAGCACCAGTTAATCCACCAGGCTCCATTGTCAACAGAATGGGATCCACCAGCGAACCTCTTGCCCAGAAACCCTTTGAAATGGAGTTGGGTATTGTCCAGGGCAAACCTTTTCAAGAAATCCCAGTTTAAGGAAACAAGGCTTTTAAGAATATGATTAGTCAAGTCTACAGAAGAGGAATTAAAATCTGCATGATCTCACATTTTTCTTGGTCTCATTCTTGGAAATGCAATTGTTTATATATGCCTTTTGGTAAACAACAACATCAAATCTGTTTTGTTAGTACCTTATGCTGACCGAAATAATCTCAAAGAGTGTATAGGGCGACTGGGGTAGCCCATGCTTCCAACAGAGCAGCGAATTCATTTACTCTGAAGAATGGCGGCGCTTAACTCCAGGCTTGTTTGATCTAACCCGTAAGGTTTACGCAGAGCAGTACGAGGACCAGATGGGCACTGTTGGATATTTCCCCAGGAATTTAGTCACAGAGCAGCACATCTATCAGGAAGCAAACGAGACAGTTTCCACGAAGGTAAGAAATGAGCAAGCTATGCAAATGTTGCTACTCAAATGCTTTGATGGTTTGTGGCCGAAGTTTCCGCAGTGGCTGAATATTGGTGACCCCATAATTGGTGACCTCATACCTTCTGCTAAGGTAATTGAGTGAAAATCTTGCCTCCTTGAAATTACCGAATGAGCCTCTGCAAGATGTTTCTTATTGATTTGGTTCTGCCTCATGTACACTGAGAACAACACTCCTCTGGGCACAAGGTATGCTCTGTGCTTGTTTGGTGAGACTGCTTCCAGTTGCTTTTTCCTGACTGCGCTGTGTGTTACAGTCTCACCTTCTGAGTTATTGGTTTCCTTCACAGAGGGACATTGACTTTGCTTGTTTGTTTTTCTCCTTCTTTGAGTTCTGAAAGCACTACAAGTTTCTTTCCTAAATGTAACTTTGGCTTAGTTCTCACTGAGGTGGCAAACCAGTCACCTGGGCTCTACGCAGGCACTATTCTGGAGGCCTTCTCATTGGGGAGGGCGAAGATGGAGATGTTCTTCAACTACCTTGTCTTCAGGTTTTAAGGGGGAACCCAGTTCCTGTCATGGAGAATACAGCATCAGAGGCTTTTTGTGGGGCAAAGAGGCAGGAAACGCAACAAAATCCTAAAAGCTGTCAGAACAGCCTCCATCCCTGAGGCTACTGCAGCTTGTGCTAACCAAATACAGAAGCGAGACTGGGTCTTAGTATTTCCTGAAATGCAACATTGCTCTTTTATGCAACTGTCAGAGCTGCCCAAGGTCCCAGCTCACAGAGGACCAACGCCAGTTCTTGTTATATACAAAAGTCTTTATTAAGGTTCAGTTTCAATTCCAAAGCCGCGACGCGCAGCTCTACGTCTCAACGCTAGACCGCTGAAGCTCCGTCTGACTCTCCTCCCCCCAGACGCCAGTTTAAGACTCTAGCCTTGCTCCACCTCTTCCTTTGCTCCTTCCTCCTCTGGGTCCGCCTGCCCGCTGGGTTTTTGCCCTTTCTGGACTCTTCTGACGCTGAGTCCCCTGATTCTTCCCCCTCCCTCCGGCGGGCTTTAGGACCTGGTTCCCCATCCGGGTTTCCTGCTGTCCCGCGCGCCTGTACATTTGAACTTGGCGCGCGCGCCCAGCCGGCAACCTTCCTCCTGACCTTTACACTGCTCCTGTCACTGCTTCCCCCTTCGGGGGGGCTAGCTGGGCTCCCTGCTGGAGGAGACGCTGGCCCTGATGCGTGGGACTCTTCCCCCCCACTACGCTCTGGTGGGGAAGCTGGTCCTGATCTCCAGCTGCTGCTTTGGGAGTCCCCGCTGACCTCTTGTTTCTGGTGCGTCCCCCCTGGGACCCCCCTTGCCCTGGCCATAGGCGCCCCCTTCTGGGAATCTTCTGATTCGCTGGAGAAGCTCATGGAATCTCTCAGTTCACTGTCATACTCCCCTACACTTCCCTCAGATTCTTCCCCTTCGCTCTCCATTCCTTCTCTTCCCTGTGCCTCTGCTCCTGAGCCCCTGACAGCAACTTTGCAAGAAACATGGGACATTTGCTTTTCAAAAAGCCAAGTCAGAGGTGGTCCTAGAAGACACTGGGGAGTCAGCTATACAGCTGCATATATAATGTTTTAAGTGCATTTTAAGTGTGTCTCTAGATGTGTGGCACTAAATATGACACTAGATGGGGCTGATGAGCTAATGGCAAATTCCATATATATTTTATGTTTTTTAAGAAGCATTTTCACAGTGTTTATTTATATCTGTGTAGATCCACTCTGGATTGAATCTAGTCAGTCATGCTTGGAGGAGAGCCGCTGAAGTAACTTAAGAACTCTTGAGTTCAGTTGGGCCTCAACAAGGAGTGTGGCTGTCTGGACCCAACGCATCATGTTTTCAAAGCAACTGATTTTCCACAACTCCCCTTGTTCAGAATTGGCTCTAATTGCTTACTGTGTTTAAAAACTATAACAGTGAACCCAAACAACAACAACAACAACAACATGTTCTCTTTCTCAGGCCATCGATTTCTTCTGTGAATAGAAGTCTGTAAAGTGGTCAACCAGGACAGTTAAAGAAAGGAAGTACAGAAGCGCTGAGCGAAAGAAGACCTTCCGCCTTTCCTGTTGTAGATTCTAGGGAAAAACAGAAAGTCTCTTTTCCTAAACACCTTTTTTCCAATAGAAAGGGTAGAAAAACACATCAATAGGACTAATATGTAATTTTGATTTACTTTGCAAGTGATTTTAATCAATGCCCCAAACTGCTATTGCCTTTTAAATAACAGTATTCTCTTTGTTACTTTTCAGAGCAATAAATACTAAATATTATAGGCAGGTGCCTACCATCTGTGCTTCGTCCATTTGCCTGAGCCTGTTGTTTCCTCTAATGCCGTGGTTCCCAGTGCAGGGCACATGCCCCACAGGGGGGCAATTTGATTTTTGAGGGGGGCAATTCAAGAATGAGTTATTAACAGTTAATGGCCTTTTAGGCTTCCTCCATATGAATAGGAGTTCACTTTTTGACTAATAAGAATTATATGTCACCGGGGGGGGGGGGGAGGATCAGGATTTTAGGTGGGGCCCAAAAAGGTTGGGAACCACTGCACTAATGTGTTTTGTGTTGCTAAATAAAAGTCAAAAGGGAAATATTTTATCTTGCTATGTCACAATTTGAGGTTATCAAGGATACATTGTTTAAGGGAGGTTTTTGCCATTCGGGGGGACACGGGTGGTGCTGTGGGTTAAACCACAGAGCCTAGGACTTGCCGATCAGAAGGTCGGCCGTTTGAATCCCCGCGATGGGGTGAGCTCCCGTTGCTCAGTCCCTGCTCCTGCCAACCTAGCAGTTCGAAAGCATGTCCAAGTGCAAGTAGATAAATAGGTACCGCTCCAGCGGGAAGGTAAACAGCGTTTCCATGTGCTGCTCTGGTTCGCCAGAAGCGGCTTAGTCATGCTGGCCGCATGACCCGGGAGCTGTACGCCGGCTCCCTTGGCCAATAAAGAGAGATGAGCGCCGCAACCTCAGAGTCGGCCACGACTGGACCTAATGGTCAGGGGTCCAATTACCTTTACCCTTGCCGTTTGGAAGGCAGCAGGACATACATAACATCTCTTTATTTTTCATTCCCTCATATGCTTCTGTCTTGTGCTGACGACGGCTATGAGCTGCATTGGATTGCTTTACCTGTCAGTTTGATGGGCAAGCGAGCTCATGCATAAATGTCTAAGGAATAAGCATGCGTAGGCCCAGATTGCGCCGTGTGAGTCTTGGATTTTGTTTTACGATTGGTGCAGTTCTGATCTATTCAAGCTATCCATGCCTAGCCTGTGCTCCCCAGACACAGATGTCTAGAGTGTCGATAGCAGGGCAACAACATGTAAGTATTCAGAAGTAAAGGTAAAAAAACAACAACAGGTAAAGGACCCCTGGACGGTTAAGTCCAGTCAAAGGCGACAATGGGGTTGCGGTGCTCATTTTGCTTTTCAGGCCGAGGGAACCGACGTTTGTCCACAGACAGCTTTCCGGGTCATGTGGCCAGCATGACTAAACTGCTTCTGGTGCAACGTGACACTGTGACAGAAACCAGAGCGCACGGAAATGCTGTTTACCTTCCCGCTGCAGTGGTACCTATTTATCTACTTGCATGCTTTCGAACAGCTAGGTTGGCAGGAGCTGGGACAGAGCAAAGGGACCTCATCTTGTCGCGGGGATTCAAACCACAATGGACGTGGGTGGCGCGGTGGTCTAAACCACTGAGCCTCTTGCTCTTGCTGATCTGAAGGTCGGCGGTTTGAATCCCCGCATTTCTAGTTCTTGTACTCCTTCCCCAAGATCTGCAGCAGCCTCTGCTTCTCTTCTGTTGGAAAACTCATTCCTCCCTTTTGCTATGTGCAACTAGCTCTACATCCTGCATTTTTCTCTGTTGCATCCTGACGAGTCTTTGACCAAGGCAGGTGAGGAGTTCCCCTTTGTAGATTTCATACACGGGTCTTCAGTAGGTTTATGCTGACCTCCAGTGGTTGTATTACACTTTAGATTTTAATTGCCTATGTATATAATTCACTGCTCTCTTCTCAACCTAGGCCTCTTTTCTGCTCCTGTGTGCTGAGGATATGGCCCTTTGGTGGAGCAAGGCAAACCAATGAGCTGCCATTTTTTATTTTTGGGGGGTTAAATAATTTTTATTAATTTTCAATTACAAAAATCCAATATGCGGCAAGTTATATTAATACCAAATAACAATACCAATTCAGATACAAATCAAATTACATATTAATTATAAAGTTTGTATGGCTTCCCACGTGCCGTACTTCAGGGTCTGATTCCTTTTAATTCTGCCTCCTGACTATTGTTCAAACCAAATACAATCCATTCTGGATAAAATCCCTTATACCACAGCTACAATGATTAACTTCAATTCGCATTAACACATATAGTAATTTGTAAATTTGCAAATGAAGTTCTCCTTTCTTCTTCCTGTGTGAGGTTTTAATTTCCATCCTTTGCTCCTTTATTCCTTTATCAAATATTATGTCCATATTAATTATTCCTGATCTCCTTTGTTGACTCAGAGTTACTCTGGAGAAGTCTCTCTCTTTGTTTTCAACTTTTCTGATGCAGCTGTAAAATTCCACTTTCGATTTCAAACAGTCACCCAACGTCCTGCCAAAGCCCTGTCAATTTAGGTGCCACAGGAGGCATTATAAAGGGGCAGATAATACGAGTCGGTGGTGTATTTTGGTTCCGAAAGTAGCTCTTGCTATTCCTCTCTGCGGGTTACTCTCAAGCAGATGGCATGGCAAGCTGCTTTAATAAAAGCCACGGGGTCTATATTGTTTTGTTGCTCATGTGCCAGAGAGTAGATTTTTCAAATTAAAACGCCCCAGAATAGATAAACCACAATCCTACCCATGCCCCCCCCAGAAGCAAATCCCCACTATGTTCAGTGGAAAAGGTAAAGGGACCCCTGACCATTAGGTCCAGTCATGGCCGACTCTGGGGTTGCGGAAAATAACTCTGCTTTGGTCAGTAGTCGTAGGCTTTTTAGATCCCTGAGTATCAAAGAATCATAATGAATAAGTCTTTTATGCTCACCAATTTCTTTGAACTTCAGTATGAATATAAAGGTAACTAAGAAATGGGGGTCGAGGGACGCAGGTGGCGCTGTGGGTTAAACCACAGAGCCTAGGACTTGCCGATCAGAAGGTCAGTGGTTCAAATCCCCGCGACAAGGTGAGCTCCTGTTGCTCGGTCCCTGCTCCTGCCAACCTAGCAGTTCGAAAACATGTCAAAGTGCAAGTAGATAAGTAGGTACTGCTCCGGCGGGAAGGTAAACGGCGTTTCCGTGCGCTGCTCTGGTTCGACAGAAGCGGCTTAGACATACTGGCCACATGACCCAGAAGCTGTACGCCGGCTCCCTTGGCCAATAAAGCGCGATGAGCGCTGCAACCCCAGAGTCGGCCACAACTGGACCTAATGGTAAGGGGTCCCTTTACCTTTACCTTTTTAAGGCATGGGGGTCATTTCTGAGGTTTGCAAAATATATGCATGGTGCGGTACAGGAGTTTTTCCCTCCCACTTATAATATTAGATCCCAGGGTCGCCCTGTCAAACTGAACAGCTGGAGATTGTAGACAGAAAACATCGTCTGAACATGGAATTTCAGTAGGATCTTATGGGACAGGCACTGATTGGTAATGAAGCTGTGTGACCTCCCCCAAACTTTTACAGGGGCAAATAATATTGAAAGCAGGATTGTGCATGTGACTATCCTGATAGCATAATGAGCCCAAATCTCGTTCTCTCCTTCTACGTCTCCCCCATCCATCTGAGCAATACTATTATAGGAACACCAGACTACTTCACAAGGCTGATGTAACATGTGCTTTCCATTTAATCCACGTTTTTAAAAGAAAGAGAGCATGCTCATGTTCTCTTTAATTTTTCTAATGAATATTTTTATTGGTTTTCTACGCAAATAGAGAAAAATATGCAGAAAGAGAAAAGAAAGAGTAATGCAATCTCTTTAAGTAAGCACACCATAGGCCTCTTTCTGGATCAGATTATTCTCCAACTATTCCAGTGTTCTTTGTAAGAAACCTAGTAACCCAACAGCTGTCACAAAAGCCACTTAGAGCTGCCCAAAGGCCTGCTGGTCGGCTGCAATCCTGTCATTTGCTCTCCCCTGCATTGCGCAGGGATATGCGACCCAGTAAGGCAGAGATTATGGGACGCGGGTGGCGCTGTGGGTAAAAGCCTCAGCTCCTAGGGCTTGCCGATCGAAAGGTCGGCGGTTCGAATCCCCGCGGCGGGGTGCGCTTCCGTTGCTCGGTCCCAGCGCCTGCCAACCTAGCAGTTCGAAAGCACCCCCGGGTGCAAGTAGATAAATAGGGACCGCTTTCTAGCGGGAAGGTAAACGGCGTTTCCGTGTGCGGCTCTGGCTCGCCAGAGCAGCGATGTCACGCTGGCCACGTGACCCGGAAGTGTCTCCGGACAGCGCTGGCCCCCGGCCTCTTGAGTGAGATGGGCTCACCAACCCCAGAGTCTGTCAAGACTGGCCCGTATGGGCAGGGGTACCTTTACCTTTACCTTAAGGCAGAGATTAATGCAGCACTAAAAACTGCCAGGGTTTACAGATAGGCTGTCATGTTACATGCACACCTACTTGGTTACCGGCAGGACTGGGTACAGCTCTGTCACGTGTGATAATGATTTTGGAAAACAACCACTGTTTTGGGCTTAGGTTGGCTTCATGCATCCTTTCACCTCTAGAGGTCCTCCTAGCTTCATTTCAGTCAAAAAGCTACAAAACAGAACAGCAGGGTTTTTAAAGAAAAAGAAACAAATATGAGGCCTGGTGAGGGTTTCTGGGTGTCTTAATGCTGTGGGTTCTCTGTCTTTCCAGTAAGGCACATTCTCCTTCCCCCAGCAATTCTGCCACACACCCCATGCTGCCATGGTGCTTACGTTTCGTATGGAAAATAAGAACAAGATGCCACAGACGATGCTGTCACTAGGTGCTGTTGTTTTGACCTAAAACCATCCTTTAGCTGAGGAGCAACACCAAAGGGCAGAAGAACGTGGTCAGTGGGAACAGAGTGCTGGTCCATCAGAAGCTTGATGATATTTAAGGGAGCGGATAGCGCTGTGGTCTAAACCACTGAGCCTCTTGGGATTTCCTATAGGAAGGTCAGTAATTCGAATCCGTGTGATGGGGTGAGATCCCGTTGCTCTGTCCCAGCTCCTGCCAACCTAGCAGTTCAAAAGCATGCCAGTGCAAGTAGATAAACAGGTACTGCTGCGGCGGGAAGGTGAACAGCATTTCCATGCGCTCTGGTTTCCCTCACGGCATTCTGTTCACCAGAAGCGGTTTAGTCATACTGGCCACATGACCTGAAAAGATGTCTGTGGACAAATGCCAGCTCCCTCGGCCTGAAAACGAGATGAGTGCTGCACCCCATGGTCAAGTTTGACTGGACTAATCCGTCCAGGGGTCCTTTACCTTCCCCCCCCCCCTTTGACGATATTTGTCCTATTTAGTTTAGGGTTGCCATACGTCTTGGTTTCCCCAGGCATGCTCTCTTTCTTGGGGCCAGCCTGCCCATCCAGGTGGATTTTTGCATTTGATGTGAAGTGTCTGGGGTTGAGGTTTTTAATTTTATCTATTTATTTTGGAGTGAAAGCTAAGCCTTGCACAGTTTCTGGTGTGACCTGGCGTGATCTTTCTGGGGCTGCTCATTCTCACATTGTCTGGAGAGATGCAGTATCTCCTGAGCAGGAGGCCAAAGACAGCAAAGAGAGGAGAGGAAAGGGTAGGGCGAGCAGGTGGGCAAGGAAGGGGTCAGTGGCAGGAGGGGTAGAGAGCAATGGAGATGCGGGAGCGGGTGCCCCTGAATGTGTCTGGGTTTTTGCTCTTTGGAATATGGCAACCCTGACCATTAGGTCCAGTCGTGGCCAACTCTGGGGTTGCGGCACTCATCTCACTTTATTGGCTGAGGGAGCCGGCGTACAGCTTCCGGGTCATGTGGCCAGCATGACTAAGCCGCTTCTGGCAAACCAGAGCAGTGCACGAAATGCCGTTTACCTTCCTGCCAGAGTGGTACCTATTTATCTACTTGTACTTTGACGTGCTTTTGAAATGCAAGGTTGGTAGGAGCAGGGACCGAGCAACGGGAGCTCACCCCGTTGCGGAGATTCAAACAGCCAACCTTCTGATTGGCAAGTCCTAGGCTCAGTGGTCCCACAGCACCGCCCGCGTCCCACAGCGCCACCCGCATCCCAAATTCAGGGCAAAATGGGCAAAACCAAAGCAAGCAGATAACTCCCCAAGGACCTATTGTTCTAAAACTTAGCCGACACGTTCCTATGTCCCTGGTGAGTTTGGCTAGCCTTCAAGTCAGTGGCCGCTTATATGCAAGTTAAAAAGAAAAAGTGGAAACACACTGCCAGAAAGAGGTTTGCGTACAATTTGCACGTGCTGATTTGCATGCTTAGATGAAAAATCAGAAAGTATAGGTATAATCTAAGCAGACATGCCACGCATCTCTCATTATGGTGGGGAAAACGCTGACCAGATGAGCCATGCAGCTGAGCAGGCTACTTTCTAACTGCTGACTTTTCATGGGTGTGTTCAAGGCCCCAGACTTTCCTTCTTAGTGTTCTTCATCTTTAATCAAACAGTCCTTCAAAGAGACGACTGTGTTTTGTAAAGTAGGACACATGGCCACCTAAGATTTGTTAGAAATGTAAGGTTATTCCCCTATGGCAAAGTTGAGGTCCAAGCAACAGAGGCCATGGGGTTTTTTTTGTTTTGGATCCATACAATTCAAATTGTAATATGATAACATACAATATAAGAAACAAAAAAAGCTATAGAAATGCAATTAAAAATCAACTTGTCCATTTAACGTGGGAATGCTACAGACCACGTGAATGAAGGGTGTGCATGGACCACAGTTTCAGAACTCCTGATGTATATTCAACCTTACTAAAGAGATAGTAAAGGTAAAGGACCCCTGACCATAAGGTCTAGTCGTGACCGACTCTGTGGTTGCAGTGCTCATCTCGCTTTATTGGCCAAGGGAGCTGGCGTACAGCTTCCAGGTCATGTGACCAGCATGACTAAACCATTTCTGGTGAATCAGAGCAGTACACGGAAATGCCATTTATCTTCCCGCCAGAGCAGTACCTATTTATCTACTTGCACTTTGATGTGCTTTCGAACTGCTAGGTTGGCAGGATCAGGGACCGAGCAACGGGAGCTCACCCTGTCACGGAGATTCGAACTGCCGACCTTCTGATCGGCAAGTCCTAGGCTCTGTGGTTTTAACCCACAGCGCCACCTGCATCCCTACTAAACAGATAGCAGTTCTGAAATAAAGATTTGGCACTGATAGTAGTGAGGATCACAATCTTTTCAGCTACATACTAATAGTTCAGATGTTGGAAAGAGCTTCTTTGTGTTCAGCTTTTTTTACCGCTGACCTGGTTCCTTCCACTTTCTGCTAGACTTCCTCTGCTGGCCTCGGCTGCTTCCTCTGGCAAGACTGGTTGCTTTACTTTTTGGAAATTTCTCTTGGCATTCAGTTCTCACTTGCCATGTGCTCGCTGTCATCTTATTAAGGCTAACCTAATCTTTAGGATTCCCTTGGGATATTTCATTAGAAGTAACTCAGGGCAGCTTATTCCATCTGGTCTGTTCAAAATAACCAGTCCTTTGACACAGGCCCATCAGATCCAATTACTCATAAAGGAAAGAACTGTTGCAGGACCCTGTGCGATAGGATGAGATGAGCAAACCTGGCACAACTTTCTTTGTATAGTCCTTATTGGGAATGTGTTCCATTTGAGGATAAACACACAAGACTGGCTCTTTCCAGATTCATCTTGGGACAAGGGAGTTGGGGCAACTGGTATTCTCAAACTTGAAAAGCAATAGACAGGAACATAGGAAGCTACCTTATACTGAATCAGACCCCTGGTCCATCCAGGTCAGTACTGTCTACACTGGATAGCAGCAGTTCTCCAGGGTTTCATGCTGGTGTCTCTCAGCCCTACCTGCAGATGCCCAGGATTGAACCTGTGACCTTCTGTATCTCAAGCAGATACTGAGACATACGCAGATAGTGCAGAATTCAGCAGCCAGGTTGCTCACCGTAGCAAGACGGTTTGAGCATATTACACCAATCCTGGTTCGACTGCACTGGCTACCAATGAGTTTATTAGGTACTTAAAGGTAAAGGGACCCCTGACCATTAGGTCCAGTCTTGGCTGACTCTGGGGTTGCGGCGCTCATCCCGCTTTGTTGGCTGAGGGAGCCAGCATACAGCTTCCGAGTCATGTGGCCAGCATGACTAAGCCACTTCTGGCGAACCAGACCAGCACATGGAAACGCCATTTACCTTCCCGCCGGAGCGGTACCTATTTATCTACTTGCACTTTGATGTGCTTTCGAACTGCTAGGTTGGCAGGAGCAGGGACCGAGCAATGGGAGCTCACCCCATAGCGGGGATTCGAACCGCTGACCTTCTGATCAGCAAGTCCTAGGCTCTGTGGTTTAACCCACAGCACCACCTGCGTCCCTTATTAGGTACTTACTTTGGTGCAAAGCCAACACACTTGGGGTGTCCCTAATAAAGTGCTGTTGTAGATGTGTCCACAAAACTGAACTTTGCTTCCAGGAATTGGTTTACTAATGCCTGGCTGGTATTGTTTGCAGCTTGCCTATAAAACGTGGGGGAGGGTGCTACAGGCTCCAGTATTGTCAAGATTCATTTAAGACAATTCGCAATGGATGTATCTGACATCTGAATCTGTGTGGGCAGAGGGATACTTTCCAACCGAGTACTGATACGTGCTGACAGACTGCGCACTGTTGAGCAAACAGGCTTGACAATTAAAATGTGCTTCTTTGACGTGGTTGGAGAAAGATGCTCTGTATCACCTTCAGGCCTCGGGGGCAAGATGGAATTTAGATACACATATTGCAAGCAGTTTCTTTCCCATAATGCAAGCAGTTTCTTTCCCATAATGGTTCTAAGGGCTTTGTTGCAGATGCTACAGCAAAGAATAGCAATGGTGAAGATGGCCATGTGTGCGTGTGTGCACATGCATGTGTGTATTTAACCCTTTCCTTGTCATAAAGGTAAAGGTAAAGGGACCCCTGACCATTAGGTCCAGTCGTGGCCGACTCTGGGATTGCGGCGCTCATCTTGCTTTATTGGCCAAGGGAGCCGGAGTACAGCTTCCGGGTCATGTGGCCAGCATGACTAAGCCGCTTCTGGCAAACCAGAGCAGTGCACGGAAACACCGTTTACCTTCCCGCCAGAGCGGTACCTATTTATCTACTACTTTCGAACTGCTAGGTTGGCAGGAGCAGGGACCGAGCAACGGGAGCTCACCCCGTCACGGGGATTCGAACTGCCAACCTTCTGATCGGCAAGTCCTAGGCTCAGTGGTTTAACCCACAGCACCACCCGTGTCCCGCATTCCTTGTCATACATGCGTCTATTTAACTCAAGGCTGTTTTCTGTCAACAAGTTCTCAAGTCACCTTAACTCCTTGCACTTCATTGCAACAATGGCAGATTTTGGGCTCCGATGTGATGCTAAAAACTGGTGTCCCCTGCCTCTCACACCCCGTTCCACAGCATTGTTGTGGTGCTCCCTGCAGACTGGTGCCCGGTGCGGTCACACTGGTTGTGCTACCCTAAAACCGCCTCAGACTCCACAAGTGGCTGTGTAAAACACAGGGGATTTGCAAGGACGGCAGAAGAAACATATCCTGGTGTACCCTTGTTGCCATTCCTGAGAGGAGTTGAATTCACTCTCCTTGTCTGGGGAGGAGCAAGAGCTCCTCGATGGATGCAAATGCCTTATTCCCTTGCACACAGCCAGCATAGGCATGCACCTCTATTTCTAACATCATCATCATCATTTATTTATTTATACACTGCCCATCCATCTGGTTTCCCCATCTGGTTTCCCCAGCCACTCTGGCTCCAAACAAAATATAAAAAACATGATAAAACATCAAACATTAAAAACTTCCCTGAACAGGGCTGCCTTCAGATGTCTTCTAAAAGTCGGATAGTTGTTCATTTCCTTGACACCTGGTGGGAGGACGTTCCACAGGGCGGGCGCCACTACTGAGAAGGCCCTCTGTCTGGTTCCCTGTAATCTCACTTCTCGCAGGGAGGGAACTGCCAGAAGGCCCTCGGCGCTGGACCTCAGTGTCCAGGCAGAATGATGGAGGTGGAGACACTCCTTCAGGTATACTGGGCTGAAGCCGTTTAGGGCTTTAAAGGTCAGCACCAACACTTTGAATTGTGCTCAGAAACGTGCTGGGAGCCAATGTAGGTCTTTCAGGACCAGTGTTATGTGGTCTCGGCGGCCACTCCCAGTCACCAGTCTAGCTGCTGCATTCAGGATTAATTGTAGTTTCCGTGTCACCTTCAAAGGTAGCCCCATGTA
Organism: Podarcis siculus; assembly: GCA_034642415.1. Classification (NCBI taxonomy): domain Eukaryota; kingdom Metazoa; phylum Chordata; class Lepidosauria; order Squamata; family Lacertidae; genus Podarcis; species Podarcis siculus. The sequence goes on along the minus strand of JAXCMG010000072.1, from coordinate 1,508,797 downwards.
GAGCACATTGCAGTAGTCCAAGCGGGAGATAGCCAGAGCATGCACCATTATGGCGAGACAGTCTGCAGGCAGGTAGGGTCTCAGCCTGCGTACCAGATGGAGCTTGTAGACAGCTGCCCTGGACACAAAATTGACCTGTTGCTCCATGGACAGCTGTGAGTTCAAAATGACTCCCAGTTTGAACACCTGGTCCTTCAAGGACACAATTACCCCATTCTGGACCAGGGAGTCCTCCACACCCGCTCTCCCCGTGTCCCCCCAAAACAGTACTTCTGTTTTGTCTGGATTCAACCTCAATCTGATTTGATTAGCCGCCATCCATCCTCCGACCGCCTCCAGACACTCAACACAAGCATTGTCTCTACCTCGTGATCAACGGTTCCTTGGATTTCCTAAGAGATGGATCCTCCACCTCCTTTCTGGCCAATCAGGGAACAGTGAAAGCATGGCTGCAGGTCTGCCTGGCCAGTGGCCTGACCCCCACTAGTGGGCCTGACCCCTCCCATCAGGAGGGATGGGAAGTGGCGTTGTGTGAACCTGAGCCTTGCTGTACCTCACAAAGCAACAGGCATCAGTGGCTGTCTCTACATTGAATGTGCTTGATTTGAAGAGCAGTCGGGGAATTTTGGCATTACTTATTAATCATTTTGGACCATAACACTGCTATTTCTTTGGTTAAATAAATATCTGCTGGCATGTTAGAATGCTCCTGTTTGTCATTGTAGCATTTATAAAACCACTCTCAAAGCTCACATCTCTAGTTTAAAAAAAGCAAAAACCACCCTAACGATTTTGGCTTTGCTTGCTTGCCAAGTTGGAAATTATGAGACCTCTGAGTTTGCTTATACGTATAACAGAACACTTTTAAATTACAACACTACCAGCTACAGTATTGAGATGATCTCAGTGTTTGGAGAATTGATGGTGTTTCCTGTTTTCCTGCAGCTATTGCTACAATGTTAGTTTCTTCCTTGTCTGAGGCTGCAATCCTCTACCCACTTACCTTGGAGTAAGCCCCATTGAACTCAATGGAGCTTACACCTCAGTAGACATGCGTAGGACTGCGCTGTGCATGTGTAAACGTCATGCATTGAAAACGTACCATTAAGGTGGGAAAGTAGGTATGTTGCAACTGAGAATGGTACAAATTACTGGGATGGGGGCAAAATGGGCAAAAATCTTCATCCTTTATCCAAAAAGATATTCTGCAAAAAGATTCTGCAAATACGGCACTGAGAGATAGATTAAATTGGGGGCACCTGCTATTTGTTGTACCCTCTATTACGAAGGTTTGGAATACGGCATCAAATGCTGGTGCTTTTTAGGAAACTTACATCTTTATCTATGGCCATTTCAATGTAAATAAAGTACTTTGTATCTAGTGATGCACCAGTCGAGTTCTGCTTGGGCAACAGGATTTCTGCGCCTCCAATTGCTCCTACACAGAGTACCCAGTGTGGTGTAGTGGTTAAGAGCGGTGGACTTGTAATCTGGTGAACCGGGTTCGATTCCCTGCTCCTCCACATGCAGCTGCTGGGTGACCTTGGGCCAGTCACACTTCTTTGAAGTCTCTCAGCCCCACTCACCTCACAGAGTGTTTGTTGTGGGGGAGGAAGGGAAAGGAGAATGTTAGCCGCTTTGAGACTCCTGAAGGGGAGTGAAAGGCGGGATATCAAATCCAAACTCTTCTACCCCCAACACTCCAGAACTGATTTTGAGGCATGGGGGGGGGGCAGGGCAAAAGAGGAAGTTCTGTGGCACATACAAAAGTCCTTTCCTCAGAGTTCAAAACATCTTTGAGCTGTTCCTCTAATGAAATTTGGGGTGCACATCTTTTGATGTTGACTTGTGCAAGAGTACAGTACTACTGCAAATGGCAGTTCCAGCAGTGGTGGCTCTGGAGTGGAGAAATGGGATGTCTCAGGATAAATTCAGATGCTGGGATGGCTACTGTAATTCCGGGATGTTCTGGAAAAATCAGGACGCCTGAAGGATATGAAGTTCTGTTCTAGAGCAGCTAGGTCAACCACAGCAACAAAGGCATCTGGGTTTCACCGGAAATTTCTACAGGATTCCACAATAAAACAACACTTTGGCACATGCAACCTACTCAAGGAGAAACTGAAACTTCATTTGGAAAAATAAATCGTAAGATGAAAAAGAAACACACCCTTTTCTCTGCCATGATATATATTCTATAATATTCTTAAAACATTATTTAAAAGCAATCTTTGACTTTCAGTATACCTGAGCTAGCTAGTTAGCATACTCTACATAATTTCATCTTTATTTCTAACTTTCTTGGGCACATGAAACTAACCACAATTATCTTGAATTTCTGCTTAACCCTCAAAAAGAAGGGCATTTTCGCTGGCCAGGTTTAATTCAAATCCAACAAACCTCCTTTGGGGACGGTTCTCAGTCAGGGTGGAAGGAGAAAGAATTTGCCAATGTGAAGACCACCTGGTGGAAACCCTTACTGTTAAGTACTGAAGTTCTCACCCTGGGCCAGCAGGGGGATACTGTAGATAGTTTTCACTCAGGTCCACATATGTAAATAGGGGATTGAAAGTGATGCTCAGTGATTGGATAGTTACAGAAAGTGGTTACTGTTGCACTGTAGTGGAGCTCTATATAAGCAGTCTGGCTGAACCCTTCAGTTCAGTTCTGTTCTGGCCTGTGAATAAACAAGAGCTGTTTGAAGAATCGCTGTGTCGTCTGATATGTTCACCCACAACTTAACACTTACACACATGGTTCTTAATTGTAAACTATATGCTGATCTCCACCAGCAATTTCTAGATCAACTCTGTATCCCCAAATGGAAACCAGAGTTGGAGGTCATACATTTTCTACTGCTGGGGAATGATCAGGAGCTCACCAAGTTAGTGGCTAAATATCTCTATTTGGGTTTTTATCATTGAAATACACTGCAGACATCTGATCTCCCTGGAGATCTAGAGATGTGATGATAGATTGCTCTGCCTCCTTTCTTTTAGCAAATGTTTTGTGCCACTGGGGAAGTGGTAATTCTGTATTGATTTGTTTTGGATGTTTGTATGTGATGCCAATAAAAGGTTTGATGATGATGATGATGATTATTTCATTCAAGAAATTTAATCGCATTTTCATCCTGCCTGGGGATATGTGTGGCCTGGAGAAATTTTGCTTCTTTTTATTGAAACTTCATGTGAAAATTTCAGTGCTTTTATTTAAAAGTTAAATCCTTTTATTGGAGCTTTCCTTGAAATGGCATAACCCTTCACTGTTGCGATTCCAAATAAAACATACCTGTTAGACTGAGCCTGGTGTTAGCAAGAGTCATTATGGGTTCAGGAACTTACATAAACAATACCTTTTCTCTTCCAATCATTCTTCAATTTCAAAATTGTGATTTTTTTTGGGGGGGTAGGTTATTTTTCCATCCCCTCCCCCCTATTCTTCGGTTCAATATTGCATGCATTCAGACCTCATGAGTTCAGTGCCCCAAATTATGAGACTTTAAATGAAAACAGGAATAAGAAACATTAAGAGAGTATTGAAACTGTGCTGCGTGTTATGATGATTATAATTTCAAAGCCCTAGAAAGATAAAAGGGGCTTTGAAATGGTAATACATTCACCAGTTAGCATAGTTCAGCCGCCCCCTTCTCTTTCTGTTCAGAGATTTGCAAATCTGACCATTTTATCTAAATTCAAAGCAGGGGTATGTGAACTGAAATACTTGCTTTTGAATTTGTAACAATGTGGATCCAGATGTTGGGTGCAATCCAGAGAAATTTGCATATTGTTCAGTCCCATTAGCTACAAAGTTCACGGAGGGAAGTGATATAACTTCATTATACGCAGCTCATGCAGTAGTGGGGTGTGATGCGACTGGGAATGGAGACAAATCAGGCCTCATTTATACCTGATGCCAGCAAGCAAGAACTCAGCCATGTGGCATTGAATCTGCCCAGTGCTGTACTAAAACTGGGCCTTCAGCTGCTACACATGGCTTTGTCATGTTTAAAATTCATTTCGAATCTATGAACATGATTTTAGTAAGCTGGCAACCCTAATACGCAGAAGCACTAGGGTCAACGTGCATATTTGGCCACTTTGAACGTTAATGGTTCTTAGACACATTACGCTTATGACATAACCATGTATGATGTTTTTGAAAACGTGGATCAAATCTCTCTGTTCTATGGGGATAATTTATAATTTATTTTAGAAATCACTGTAAACCATTAAAACCATTAGTAGGATTGGAATAACACAGTTTAATGGTGAAATTTGGATATCCAGTGGTACCTCGGGTTAAGTACTTAATTCGTTCCGGAGGTCCGTTCTTAACCTGAAACTGTTCTTAACCTGAAGCATCACTTTAGCTAATGGGGCCTTCTGCTGCCGCCGCGCTACCGGAGCACGATTTCTGTTCTCATCCTGAAGCAAAGTTCTTAACCTGAAGCACTATTTCTGGCTTAGCAGAGTCTGTAACCTGAAGTGTATGTAACCTGAAGCGTATGTAACTCGAGACACCACTGTAATGGAGATGTAGAAGATCTGGATTATTATAAAAGATGCCGGAGGAAATGACTAACAATAGGACCCAGAAAGGGGAGGAGGGGAGTTGAGATTCTTTGGAATTTTGTTTTTATGATGTATGCTGGACATGTGATTGTAAAACTTTCATTTGAAAAACCATATATATATATATATATATATATATATATATATAAAATCTCTTTGTTCTAATCTATTCATAATTAGCAAAGATGTGTTGGCAGACCCTCCAAGTATCTCTGTTTTCCAGGGATTGTCCCGGATTTACAGAAGCCGTCTTGGATTCAGATTTGATCCCGGAATGCCCCGCTTTTCCTTCGGAGAAATGTTGGTGGGTATGTAATAAAACACCCATATTTTCATTGGAGAAATGTTGGAGCGTATGTGTTTGTAACCTATTTTGAAGGGTAGCAAGAAGATCTTCTGCCTTTTAGGTTTTAATTACTTCTCAAGAACAACAGATAAGCTTGAGTGGTTGCTAGGAAAGCGCATGCCTGGAGTGTGAGTGAGGTTTGTGTGTACAGCGGTACCTCGGGTTACATACGCTTCAGGTTACATACACTTCAGGTTACAGACTCCGCTAACCCAGAAATAGTACCTCGGGTTAAGAACTTTGCTTCAGGATGAGAACAGAAATTGTGCTCATATGTATAAATTGCGCAGCAATTTATACATTTTAGACAAAATTTTACATAGCCAGGCCTTTACCAAAGGTGTCATGGGCTTTGAAGAAGCTCGAACTCAGGACGAAAGGGAGAAATGTGCTAAGAGGAAGGCACACATGGTAAACCCTCACCGTGATTAACTCCTACCCGGAAACCTGTTGTTGTTTAGTCGTTTAGTCATTTCCGACTCTTCTGGGAGCCAGTGTGGTGTAGTGGTTAAGAGCGATAGACTCGTAATCTGGGGAACTGGGTTCGCGTCTCTGCTCCTCCACATGCAGCTACTGGGTGACCTTGGGCCAGTCACCCTTCTTTGAAGTCTCTCAGCCCCACTCACCTCACAGAGTGTTTGTTGTGGGGGAGGAAGGGAAAGGAGAATGTTAGCCGCTTTGAGACTCCTTCGGGTAGTGATAAAGCAGGATATCAAATCCAAACTCTTCTTCTTCATGACCCCATGGACCAGAGCATGCCAGGCACTTCTGTCTTCCACTGCCTCCTGCAGTTTAGTCATACTCATGCTAGTAGCTTCGAGAACTCTGTCCAACCATCTTGTCCTCTGTCATCCCCTTCTCCTTGTGCCCTCAATCTTTCCCAACATCAGGGTCTTTTCCAGGGAGTCTTCTCTTCTCATGAGGTGGCCAAAGTATTGGAGCCTCAGCTTCAGGATCTGTCCTTCCAGTGAGCACTCAGGGCTGATTTCCTTAAGAATGGAGAGGTTTGATCTTCTTGCAGTCCATGGGACTCTCAAGAGTCTCCTCCAGCACCATAATTCAAAAGCATCAACTCTTCGGCAATCAGCCTTCTTTATGGTCCAGCTCTCACTTCCATACATCACTACTGGGAAAACCATAGCTTTAACTATACGGACCTTTGTTGGCAAGGTGATGTCTCTGCTTTTTATGGGAGGACGTGTGGATCCAGAATTGGCCTCCACAGTCACTTACAGACTCACTGTTAAAACTGTGTTCATGGAAGACAATCTTACTCGTCTACGAGTGATCGCCAAAGGAGGAGGAGGAGGAGGAGGAGGAGGAGAAATACCCTTGGTGCACTGCACACTTGACTCTAGCTCTATCCCTTCCCCATTGCCTTGTGGCCCTCAGAAGATTGCCCAGGGGAAAACACGGCTCTTGTGTTGAGAAAGCTTCCATTGGCCATACTAGCTGGGGCTGGTGAGAATTGGGAGGCCAACAACATCAGCCTACCTCAGATCCTGTGGAGACCTGCAAGTTCTCCAGGGAACTGCCCCAGAGTGCTCAACCTCAGAGGAGAAGACCCAGGGGTAATTTGACCATGAGGATGAGTTATGGCCTCTTCAGTCTGTTTGCCATGCTGTGTGCAGTTCATTTCTCTCTGCTAAACAAATATTCTTCATTACTGGGTGAATCAACATTTGCTTGCTTGAGTGTCTGATAGGAAGAGGGGTTAACCTTCTCCCTTAATGGCTTTTCATGCATAGTCCTGGCAAGTGAGCTGCTATTAGATCTCTCTCTTGCCTCCCAAATTATATTCTGTCACATGATAAATGCCTTTTATAAGAGACAGAAAAACACCCTAGCCTTGGCTTTCTCTGTTTGTACTTCAGAAGCTTCTGCAGAAAGTACCCGGCCTTTTGTTTGCTAATTGTTTTAATTTGCTGCATGGCGAGAAGAGTTAGCAAACCACTGATAAGCTTTCCTTTAGGCATGAAAGGAATCACATGGTAAAGTGTTCAAGCCTCAGATGAATAGGCTCTGTCTATATGCTTTGTGAAATGCAGAATAGGCCCTTGTATAAATTATGGGTTAGCGAGAACAGTGGGCTTTGTGCACCCATCTTGTCCATAAAGTGCAAAACACACAAGTAAAAAAGCCAGTTTCTACTTCTCTGCTCTGAGAATAACATACAGCAAAGAACATGTAGTGCTGAAACGAAACAGAACAGAATGGCCTTGTGTTGGCGTCATCCTACTGGACAGCTCAAGAGTTGTTCCAGTGCAGCAAAGAAATCCTTGATGGGGCTGTAGCTCAGTGGTAAAGCATCTGTGGGGTGACCTGGAATACCTGTTGCTGAGATTTTTGGTTTTTTTAAGTGGGATATGAAGACATTTTTTATTTTAAAGGAATGAAAGAAGGAATTCCACAATTGCAGCGTCATCACCAAAAAGGGCCCGTATCTGGTATCTACCAAAATTGTATGGGCAGTGGAAGTGTGCCTGAGAGCAGGGTACAAGCTTGTTCATACACAGAGATAGTCCTTCAGGATTGCACTTTAACTGGCTGAAAAGTGCGCATATATTTCTTCATTTCCTCATTTCACTTGATAACACAATCACACACTTCTTATAGATACAGGTTTAATTTTCTGGATGCATTTTGTATTTAATACATAATCGCCCTGTGACTTCTTCTCCAGGTTTCAATTCCCTTTGAAATAACTTGCTTTTGTTCCTGAAGAGTGGCCTTTTCTCACCATTCTTCCTGTCCAAGTGACATCCCAACAGAAATCCTATGGGAACCAAAGTTACGGCCCAGTGGTCTCACACAAGATGCAAACTATTCACCATAGTTACTGGCCTGAAGGCCTAAAAGCACGATCCCGACCTGATTTGCAAGTAGAGAGAGTGCTGTTGCACTCATGTCCTGCTTCTGAGAACCAGAAGAATCTTTATTTGCACCAGCCACTAGCCATAGCGATAAAATAAAATAAAATGTACTGAAGATAGAGGTAAAAACTTAACAATAGAAAATACATTTGGGGGGTTACATCAATAATCAAATAACAGATCTTATTCTAATTGCCCTCGCTAAAAACCGTTTTTGCTGTCACCTGTTCATCTTGATCTGCCAAAAGAAAGGACATTCTAGCAATGGTTGAGAGACCAGGCATGGACAATAATAGAGGGGTAATAACCTCACTCCTCAAATCTTTATAAAGAGTGCAAGCCAGAATCACATGAGCCACTGACTCAACACTGCCGTCTCCACAGGCACATAACCATTTTTCCAGTGGAATTTCTTTTAATTGACCCTCGAGCACAGCCAAAGGCAGTAGATTCAATCTTGAGAAAGTGAAAGCGCACCTGTATTTTGGAATGGTTAAATTTTGCAAATAGGGTGCCAAAGTGTCAAAATGACTAGGTTCTGCGCTTCCCATGGGTATCTGGTTGGCCACTGTGGGACCAGGATGCTGGAATAGATGGACCTTTGGCCTGATCCACTAGGGCCAGCCCTGGGCCAAAAATCTCCTCGTAGCAAAGTAGCAAAAGTCCAGACTGCTGACTTGCATCGCACAGAGCCCGTTTTCTTTACGCGGAGAGGAACTTTTCGTAAACTTGGGGAAAGTCCAGATTGCCTGCATCACAGGCCCAGATTTATTTATTTTTATTTATTTATACTGTTCATATTTATACATTTCATGGCTTTTACAATCATTTTAACATTTCTAAACTTGACTTCCTTCTCCCTCTTTCTGCAGTTCCTTCAATTTATTTTAAATATCTTCTGCATATCCAAATTAATTTAATTTGCTCATTTATTCATCTTCTTTAAATGTATACTCTTATGAAACTGCAGGTTATTACAATAATCCTGCCAATGTGTTTAATCTGTTTGCAGTTTTTTGTAAATATTTAATAAACCATTTCCATTCTTTTATAAAAAGTTTGTTATTTTGATTTCTTATCCTTCCGGTAAGTTTCACCATTTCTGCATATTCCATAAGTTTTTGTATCCATTCTTCCTTTGCTGGGACTTCTGCATGAATAAGTTTCTATACAGTTTAGATAGTTCTGTCCCTATAATTCCCAAAAGAAAAGCTTCTGGTTTCTTTACAAACATTATTTTAAACATCTTTTTCATTTCATTATATATCATTTCCCAATAAGCTTCAGCCTTACTTCAAGACCACCACACATGATAAAAAGAACCTTCTTTCTCTTTACATTGCCAACACTCATTTGATTTATATTGACAGTGGTACCTCAGGTTAAGAACTCATTGGCATTGCTGGAATTTAGGGCACTGTCTCTCCAGCAGGTATGTAGTCTGACCCTGGGCATATTTAACTCGGAAGTGTTGAGTCTATGGGAGAATGTGCACAGGGTTGCACCCTTACTTGAAAGTTCTCCACGAGATCACCTCAAAGTAGGTTTGCATGGAATTGCGATTTCTGAATCGTGCTTGATCCCCACCAATTTCATTGGAGTTTACTTCTAAGTAAGGCTCCCTGCAAAGGCTCCTTTTCTGTGATTCTACAGATAATTATTCTCCTAGATTGTGTCAGCAAAACAAGCCAAGCTACTCGCTCTCCCTAACATTGGACAATAGTTTGTTGTCTATTCCCGGGCTTCATATTTGACGTAAATGTTACGAGTCCCTGAGGCTTATATATGAAAACTCAGAAATATGAGTCTTGGCAGCATCACTAATTATATAGATAGCCAGAAACTCAAAAAGTGTCACAGAAGGATTTGTGTGGATTGTGATCCTAAATGTGTGTTCTTGGGAGCGTGTTCTATTGAATTCATTGGGACCTTTCTCTGAGTAAACATTGATAGGATCGCGTGTGAACATGTCTTCAAAGCAGCATAAAGTATAAGCTTATCACACCGCCGTGTAGCTTTGCTTTGTTATTCTGCAGCTGAAGATAAGGCATTTATACACCAGGGTGCTGCTCAGACCCATGATATGCCATTTCTTGTTCAATCTGAGATTTCTTTGAAAGCACACGGCCCACTTACACCACTTAAATGAGGCAATTTGCCGTATCTCTTCAACCTTCTACCTTGAGTTCTGTTATCTGGCTCCAGGAAGAAGATAAGAGCAGCAATTTGAAGGCATTCAGCATCGTGGTACATTCCTGGTCCTTCTAAATAATAGTCATATCCCAATGCGAGGCAAAGTTGAAAAGTGTTCTAAGGATATTGGGAAATAGGAAAGCACCTTCAAAGAGTAGCTAAATTAAAGTGTTGTGTGCCGTAGAAAGTATCCTATAAGACCCCACAAGACAAGGATAATGGAACCTCTGGCTCTTTAAGAAGTTGCCAGACTCCAGTTCCCATCAGCTCCAGCCACCATGACCAAGAATCAGGGATGATGGGACTTCTAGCTGAGCAAGTTCTGGTTCTTCATTCTCTTCTAGGGTTTAGAACAGGTATCAGCAACCTTTTTCAGCCGTGGGCTGGTCCACCATCCCTCAGACCATGTGGTGGGCCGGACTATATTTTGAAGAAAAAAATGAACAAATTCCTATGCCCCACAAATAACCCAGAGGTGCATTTTAAATAAAAGCACACATTCTACTCATGTAAAAACATGCTGATTCCTGAACTGTCTGCGGCCGGATTGAGAAGGCGATTGGGCCGCATCCAGCCCATGGGCCTTAGGTTGCCTACCCCTGGTTTAGAAGCACTACAAAGCAATCCTTTGCCAGAATCCTTGCCTGCTCTTTGGGGGAACTTTGCTATTGATAATGAAATATTGTGGAATATTGCTGGGATTTAAGCAAGGCCCTGTCCATGGGCAGCATCTAGTGTTGCCGTTCTGCTGGTGCAGTCGTTTTCTGCTGGTGCAGTCATTTTCAGTAGCAGAAAGCAGGATTCTCAGGCAAAGGAGACGCACAATAAAAGCATGCTGGCAAAAACATTTAACTGTGACGGGGTGTTTTAAAAGTATTTCTTTTGGTTTTGATATTTTTATGTTGGGTTTTTGGTCTGTCTGTCTGCCACTTTGGGTTGCCCTGGGGAAGATAAAGTGACTAACAAATTCATTCATTCATAAATAAATGTGATGGGGAAATGCATGATATGAAAACTGTGGGATGAATGAATGATCAGCAGGAGGACATATAAACTTGCAAGCAAATCAAAATGTATTCAGGATGAATGCTCTTTGTCATATTTGTGGGATAACCAGTCTCAAATAACCAATATGCTGAAGTTTAATTAATGCATGAAGGGGTTAAAACCATAGAGTAAGCTGTCCTGCCAGGCTTAGCTCACCTTGGGAGGGACTAGGTCAGGCTTCCTCAACCTTGGCCCTCCAGATGTTTTTTGCCTACAACTCCCATGATCCCTAGCTAGCAGGACCAGTGGTCAGGGATGATGGGAATTGTAGTCTCAAAACATCTGGAGGGCCGAGGTTGAGGAAGCCTGGACTAGGCCATCAAGCCTTTGTTCACCTTCCAGTCTATCCAAAAAACTCAAGCTGTGAAGAGGTTTGAGACCACATGGGTCTTACAAGCCTCTCTTGAGTTCCTAGAGCAGTAATTTAGGAACTTTCACCACTGTAACGAAGCTATGTTTTACTGCTTGCGCTACTTTCTCTGAATGCTGTATGGAAAGTGCAGGTCTAGCTTAGCTCTGGTGCATCAACGGTCCCTGCCCATGAAAATGTGTGTGAAAATCATGTCATCTAATAAGATGAATTAGGCAAGAATTTTCAAGCCACCTTTGGTTCCTGAGGCTTTTGAACACATTCTTACTGTTCTACAAGGAAATGAAAATCAAAGCCTGTTTTAAAAAGCATTTAACAAGGAACAGTGGACAGAAATGCCTATGTAGCTTTTTAGTTAGTTGTACAGTGGTACCTCGAGTTACATAAACTTCAGGTTACATACACTTCAGGTTACAGACTCCGCTAACCCAGAAATAGTACCTCGGGTTAAGAATTTTGCTTCAGGATGAGAACAGAAATCATGCTCCGGCGGTGCGGCAGCAGTGGGAGGCCCCATTAGCCAAAGTGGTGCTTCAGGTTAAGAACAGTTTCAGGTTAAGAACAGACCTCCGGAACGAATTAAGTACTTAACCCGAGGTACCACTGTAGAGGACTGTTGCAGCTACCAGATTCAGAGAGCAATTGTAGTATTTTAGATTGAAATCCTTAAATCTGCAGTTCGGGGGGGGGTGCCTTAAAAAAAGCACACATTTGGATAGTTTACTATATAAATAATTCTGTAGTCGAAGCCCTATGTATATGTATATGCTATGGTTTAGTTCATGGGGATGTGACTTGAGTCTTAATAATGCTTTTTAAATATTGAAGCCTTTTGTAGGAATTCATTCTGTCAATTCATTCTGTGATGGCATATCAGTATGCATCTGTGTTACGTGGATCTTACTTGCGCTATGAAATTAAAAACGCAGACACAAGACACGGGCAACAATGATTACTACTGAAGTGAATAGAAATCTGCATTTTGCTTCTTTGCAAGGAAGGAGTCCTAATCTCTTCCATCTATTATGCTTGATGAATTAATATCTGGGCTTTGGTGTCTTCTTAATGTGCTTGGTGTAATCCTATTGTCCCTTTTCCACATAGACATCTCTGGCTCATTCTCTGAGCACTGATACTTATTTAGCCATAATGGCACCTTTCATGAGAGACACAGAGAGACAGACAGAGAGACAGACAGACAGACAGACAGAAAGAGACAAACACACAGAGAGAGCAGCAGGCTTGTTGTTGTTGTTTAGTCGTTTAGTCGTGTCCGACTCTTCGTGACCCCATGGACCAGAGCACACCAGGCACTCCTGTCTTCCACTGCCTCCTGCAGTTTAGTCAAACTCAGGCTGATAGCTTCGAGAACACTGTACAACCATCTCGTCCTCTGTCGTCCCCTTCTCCTTGTGCCCTCCATCTTTCCCAGCATCAGGGTCTTTTCCAGGGAGTCTTCTCTTCTCATGAGCTGGCCAAAGTATTGGAGTCTCAGCTTCACAATCTGGCCTTCCAGTGAGCACTCAGGGCTGATTTCCTTCAGAATGGATAGGTTTGATCTTCTTGCAGTCCATGGGACTCTCAAGAGTCTCCTCCAGACCATAATTCAAAAGCATCAATTCTTCGGCGATCAGCCTTCTTTATGGTCCAGCTCTCACTTCCATACATCACTACTGGGAAAACCATAGCTTTAACTATACGGACCTTTGTCGGCAAGGTGATGTTTCTGCTTTTTAAGATGCTGTCTAGGTTTGTCATTGCTTTTCTCCCAAGAAGCAGGCATCTTTTAATTTCGTGACTGCTGTCACCATCTGCAGTGATTATGGAGCCCAAGAAAGTAAAATCTCTCACTGTCTCCATTTCTTCCCCTTCTATTTGCCAGGAGGTGATGGGACCATAGAATCATAGAGTTGGAAGAGACCACAAGGGCCATCGAGTCCAACCCCCTGCCAAGCAGGAAATACCATCAGAGCACTCCTGACATATGGTTGTCAAGCCTCTGCTTAAAGACCTCCAAAGAAGGAGACTCCACCACACTCCTTGGCAGCAAATTCCACTGTCGAACAGCTCTTACTGTCAGGAAGTTCTTCCTAATGTTTAGGCGGAATCTTCTTTCCTGCAGTTTGGATCCATTGCTCCGTGTCCGCTTCTCTGGAGCAGCAGAAAACAACCTTTCTCCTTCCTCTATGTGATATCCTTTTATATATACCAGTGGCCATGATGTTGAGCTTCAGACCTTATTTTGCACTCTCCTCTTTCACCCTCATTAAAAGGTTCTTTAATTCCTCCTCACTTTCTGCCAGCAGGCTTTGTGGAAATATAAATACCTTTAGGAAAAAACCTGATACATATTGGAGGAGGAGAAATTGAGTGGACATAAGCAACTAACTGGAGTCTTCGGCAGGTGTACTCCATGCTGTTATCTTTTGGCGCCTTCATTATACACCTTTAGACGCCCGGCAAAAACGTCCCTTTTTAACTAGGCCTTTGGTTGATTTGATTGACATCCTATGCCCATTTGAAATGTGTTTCTTTTTTTTTTTTTGAGGGGGGGGTTGTTATTGGGTTGTTGTTTTTGTTTTGATTATACATTGGTACCTTGGTACTCAAACAGCTTGGCTCCCAAACAGATTGGCTCTGGAACACTGCAAACCTGGAAGTAAGTGTTCTGGTTTGCAAATGTTTTTCAGAAACCGAACTTCCGACGCAGCTTCTGCTTGAATGCAGGAAGCTCCTGCAGCCAATTGGAAGCCACGCCTTGGTTTCTGAACAGTTTCAGGAGTCGAACGGACTCCCAGAATGGATTAAGTTTGAGAACCAAGGTACCACTGCATATATTGTCATTTTATATTTTGATTTTGTTATGTGAGCTGCCCTGGGACTCCCGGGTATAGGGCAGTATATAAATTCAATAAATAAATAAATTTTGTTACAGCACCCATTTGTCATTACCATTTTTATTTTAAAGAAGTGTTCTTCACTGCATTGAAACATAAGGAGTCTGTACAAAATTATGCTTCATAGTGGTGCGCATATCTCTGGGTAACAAAGACATTTTGGAATTCAAATGAGAAATGCTATCACTCCAGCGCAATGACTTGATGGGGGGAAAGTGAGAGAACCTTGGCTGAGACGAAGGTTCCTAGAGACCATTTAGGTGTGTGATATCATCCCTGCTTCTCTGCCCAGGCCAATTCTTTCTGTTCTGGGAAGTCAGGACCCTGGACAGTTCCAAAGCCAAAGACTACTCCTGTCACTCAAGATGCATAGAATCCTCCCCAGTATGGTTAGGGAACATTTGAACATGATTATTATTATTTTTTTAAGCTTGCCCGCGGGGATACAAAATACCATCTTTATGAAATGCGATTAATATGTTTACGTTTTTTGCTGCACCCCAAAATTGATGGTTTGTTTACTCTTCTTGTGAGAGCTGCTTCATAAATAAAATTGAGGATTACGACGACGACGACAAGGCGGCCAGAAAAATGTCTGGAGGAGATTCTGTGAATTTCTCTCTCTACATTAATAATTTGGTAGTAGAGAGCACAAGCTTTGTGAATGAGTCACCGAGTTCCTCGCAATGCTTAATTATTTATTAAGCCTATAGATGCTCTCCGAGGCTAAAATATAGTTCGTGGCTGCAGATTTCTTCCTGTCGAGATGAATTGAATGTGAAAACAAGACATATATACGGGTGCAGGGAGGCAACTCCTATTATAAAACAGCCCTACTAGCACTGGGGGGGGTATGGGGTGTTAGGAGAAGGGTTGTACCTCTGGTGGGGGGACATATCATGCTCTTTCTGGGGTAGTTTGTCCACTTGTCAGTAGGCAAAAGTGGCTGGCTAAACCAGGTGTCAGGAACTGGGCAGAGACGGAATGGTGGAGACCACCTCCCCATCCTGACCCTTCCAGGGAGGAGGAAGAGAAGACAGTATACATTTACAGCAGGGGTTTGAGGGAGGTCACAGCTCAGAGGCAGATGAGGGGAAATGTTGGGAAATCATGGGAGAGCCAGGACAACACAGGGCTGACACGTTGTCATTAGAAAGTATCCCAGACCCTCCATCTCCCAGAACCCGGCAAGCCTTAAAAGTAGGAGAGCAAAGAGCTCAAAGACAGAGGACACTTAGTGGCACCCGTAGAGGAAGTGATGATGACGACGAATGAGGAAGTGGGAGAGACTGGGAGTGAAGATTCAAGCAGGACAACGCCATTATCCAAGAGGCTGGGTTCTATAGCTTCTCTCCATAAAGACTGAAATAAAAAAGGACTGTAAGAAACTTTTCCTCGTCTTTATACTTTCCTGGGCAACCAGCCGGGAGCCGCTGACTGCATCCTGACACCAGGTGAGAGTAGCCAATGGGTATCAAACTCTCCATGAATTAGGGACTTCCCCTGCATGTGAAGACAGGCTGTGGTGGATTCAGCATACTGTACAAGACCAATAGTGCATCCAAACACCAAGAAGGTGGTTAACTGCATGTGTTGTGGAGGGAAGTGAGGGGCAGATGGGGTTCATCAACGTGGGAAGGTAGCACATCTAGGAGAAGGAACAATCAAGGGGACCCCAACTCGGGCCCAACAATGGTGCAATAATTAGCATATCTCTCTGAAGAAGACTGGGAGCCAATCACACACATCCTCAAGCAATTTTGAAAGGAACAGAGGAATGGAAAGCAGCTCTTTTCTCAGTTAAGGGGTATCTGGTCTGAGCCCAGTTTAAAGATCCTAAGAGGGGAGAGCAGGGGTCTTGAAGCTGCACATCAGCAGTGAGTACCATTGCTGGACTGAGTACCTGGACTGAGTAACTGGACTGGGCAGGCACACAGGTCACAGTCTTCCCTGCTATGCTGAGTTGGACTCTGTTTCTGTTTGATTCCTAGTGTTGGACTAGGATGTAAGAAACCAAGGTTAGAAAGAAATAATAAATCAGTTAGTGTATAGGCATGAATATAACATGATGCAATATAAATGCAAATTTGTGCACTCTTTTCTGGCAATGGGTTCAATAGCTACTCCTTGACCTGCTTGTTTTGTTCCTCCTCCTCCTCTTTGCATGGGCATCTTGCAACCTTTTGCTAGCCTCTTCTTTTTCTTGCCTGATAGTGGGCCCTCTGCCTATCTGCCCTGGGATTTCGCAGCCTTCCTGATCTTGTTCCTTATCGTATTTCCCAAATATAGTTCTAAGGTGTCTAATCCAATCATGGCAGTTACATCTCTCTGAGGCCTCGACAGGCAGCTAGCTGGTGAAGGTGTCCTCTTTCCACATAGCAGATCATGAAAAATTGCCACAGTGCAAAATTACCCATCGCCATCTCATTAATGCTCTGCGTAGGTGTTGCAGATAAGTGTCATAAATTTCACAACCTGCGCTTTACAACAGGTGAGTCCTGCTACTCATCATAAAGGTGTTAAAATTAACAGCCTTGCTAAGGGCACTTTGATCTGACTCTCCCATATTAAATTCCCAAGGAGTGTTATGCTTTAAAGAAGGGGGGGGGGGAACGGTCAGGCTGAGCTTCTTCAAGACAGAGGTGTCACATTAGTCAAAATGAGCAATCTGCCTTGTAGGTGCATTTCACACTTTTCTTGGGAAAATAATTCTCCCAAGACCTTGTCAACCCTGTAAAAGGGCATTGAGTGCAGAACTTTATAGATGAACAAATAACACAGTTGCTTCCTTGTCTCAGGGGATTCCCCCCCCACCAAAGAATACATACGCCACTGATGCTCTGAATACAGAACTTCACTCAAACTATGTCATTGCCATTTGTTTTACATTCGAAGAACCAAAGATGTCCTATTTATAAGTGCATATGGATGAACGTTTTGAGGCTTTGTCTTAAAATTAAGGTCGAAAGGTTCTTCCATGGCAGTCTTGGCAAAGAGGTTTGGGTGCTCCTGATGCCCGCTTCAAATGAGAGGGGAGTGTAGTTTAACTACGCACCACATGAAGCAATTTCTTTTGTCTATCCTGAACCTTCCAACATTCAGCTTCATTGGACATGTAAAAGGTAAAAAGGTAAAGGTAAATGTGATAAAGGGGAGCCATACCGGGGTGAAGGCGTCTTCTATTTGTCCCCGTGTCAGTTTCAGTTCTCCAGTGTCTGGTTATGATGTTTCTGGCTGCTGAAAGTAGGTGGGTTATGACGTTGGAAATGTAAGGAAAAGGAGGGGACATTTTATCATATGTGGTGGGATTGTAATGTAATTTAAAAATTTTGGGAAATGATATACATCGAATTGAAGAAAATGTTCCATCTAACATTTGTTAAAAAACCTGAAGCATTTTTGTTAGGGATTGTAGGGAAAGACCTGCCAAAAAAGCTGAAAAACATCTTCATGTATGCGACAACAACTGCGAGAGTTCTAATAGCAGAAGGATGGAAGACTGAAGAAATCCCAAGTAAAGAATCATGGCAAGAAAAATTGACGGACTATGCAGAACCGGCAAAACTGATGTATAAGCTACGGGACAAGGATAACTGTAACTTTAAAGATGAATGGGAACCCTTTACAAAGTATTTGAAGACGCAACAAAGTGAACTGGACTCCTTGGCAGGTTTTGAATAAACATTCACAAACTTTTTATTGATAACAATCAGCTAAATAGTTTGAGGATCTATACAACTTTGTAACATGCAGAAAACAGCAGTCTCAGAGAAACCAAAGACTGGAACTGAGGGAAGTCGGCGGGTGGGGGTGGGTGGGTTTTGTGTGGGAGGGTGGGAGGAGGGAGGAAAAATGGGGGGGGGGGAAACAAGGATGATATGTTTTTGGATAATATGTTTTGTTTTAATTTTGAAAAAAAAGTAGGTGGGTTTTGAATTCTTTGTGGCATTATTGTCTACACAGCCCAACAAGACAATGACAAAAATCCACCAATAACATACAAATCAATATGGCTAACCTGATCCAAAACACCCATCCACCCCACTCACACATGAAAATAAAGTTCACCACAGCCAATCACAAACAAACAACCACACCCTAGGCCAACCCCAACCTCTCTCACCACCAAAGAAACACAAGTGAATAGCATAGAACCTGCACGAGCAACACTGACACAAAACCCTACATATATAAAGTAAAAATAGAAACATCACCACCCCACCCCACCCCCACTCACCTTTCCCCCCTCCACCTCTTTCCCCCTTTTCTTCATAATGTCTCAACAAATGAAACTGATCTGTAAAAAATGTTACTTTTGTAAACCAAGAAAATCTTTAATAAAAGGAAAAAAAGATAAAGGTAAAGGACCCCTGGACGGTTAAGTCCAGTCAAAGGTGACTATGGGGTTGTGGCACTCATTTTGCTTTCAGGCCGAGGGAGCTGGCATTTGTCCACAGACAGCTTTCCAGGTCATGTGGCCAGCAGGACTAAACTGCTTCTGGTGCAACAGAACACCGTTCCCCAAGAGCTAACCCTAGGCTTTATGTTAGAAGGATGTCCCTGCCCCTATACATATCAACTCCACCCAGGACTGGATTAACCATTAAACAAAATAAGCCCCCCTCCCACACTATGCCACTGCTTGGAACAGCTCCAAAATGCTGTTCACCAACAGCTCCAAAATTCATATTCCTTAAAAAACACACAAAACCCTTCAGTCTCTCCCTCTCATACAAACAGTATTGTATTGCTCCATCCCAAAAGGCAAAGCTAGCAAGCAAAATCCCAATATTAGTTAAAAGCCAATACCCACCATGCAATCTATGCCTATAATTCACAATTTTAATTGAAAGGTCACTTGTTAGACTACAAAGCAGCTGAAAACTTCTGCTCTGATGAAGAGATAAAAACTGATTATTATTATTTTTTTTAAAAAAATATATGATTGGAGTAAAATTGAAGTAAAGAATTGTGATGAGAGGCTCTGCATCACAAGCATTGTCAGGTTGAGTCATTTTTATTCCTTATAAACACCTTTTTCATACCAACGTGGAAGAGCTCCTCTAGTTCACAGATAATGTATAAGCCAGCAGCTTGCATTCAGACTGGCCAGAAGCTTCTTGCAATTATGCATGCTTACTCAGAAGTAAGACCCAGTGGGCTCAATGGGACTTGCTCCCATGTAAGTGGGCATCTCAGATTGCATCCCAGACTGAGGATCTAGTTCTCAATTAGTTCCAGTTGTTCTGAACATAAAGATTGGAAGAAATGGCCAGATGTTTAAAATAGTCCCATCTGCTCTGTGACCAAATGAAGGTACACGCAGGTGGTATTTTTCCATTCATTGACTATAAAAAGCACTCTTCATTCCTTGAATCCGGTCAATTTTGCTTTGTACATCTTTTTCCTTTTTGAAATAAAGTACCTCATTGAATGAACTTGACGTCATGAGCCTTGTCATGGTGGCGGTTTTTCCATGACAACCCATAATTCTGCATTGCTGAATCAAGAAGAGAGGTATACCGAAATGTTCCTGTGCATAACAAGTTTTCATTTACGTTGGCAGTCAGTGCGTCCTACTAAGTAAAGTCGCATGTTATGACTGATGGTGGATCTGCTTTGTAAGCTCTCAATGACCTACCTTAATATTTGTTGCTCAGAGATACTGGCTTGCCTGGCTTCTGCAAAATGTCAAAGCAGCTGGTAACATATTTTTTAATACCAAAAATTTGCAAATATATACTTAAGTACTGGATGGAAGGAAACGAAAACATGGTCTGGTAACCACAGGTATATCTTTGCTTTATTACCAAAGCTGACATAAGAGGTGATTTCTATGAAGGAGGGATGGAAATTCTCATGACCCAATCCTCTACATGTTTACTGAAAAGTAAACCCCACCAATATCCATGGCAATTGGAAACTACCTTTCCATTGGAAAGGACAGAGAATGATATAGCTGCCCTCCGACCTTCCCCCAGTCACACATTCCAGCTTCCTCTTTATAAGGCTCCATTTGAGAAAGCTAACACAGTATGTGAGGCAAATACGTGTTCAGCGATCCTGCTTAATAATATCTGATGTTAATGGGCTGAGCGTCAGGGCTGTTCCACATGACTTGTTATTGAGCGTTCATCTTGATTTGCTTGTGCCAAACATGCACGGAGCTCCTACAACATCTCTGTTTGTTGGACATCCATTCGGATTTGCTTGCGTCAAGATTATACAATGTTGTCCAGTATCACTGTCACCCTAAACTTCTCAGTGTATTTCCCCATCACTTTTCTTACCCCAAATTCTCAGGCTTTTTTTGGGGTGTGTGTGTGAGGAAATGGCTTCGTTGCGCAAGAGTGGCAAATCCACTTTAATTTCACGTATCTGCAAAATAGTGACCATTTGGAAGTAGTCACTATTGTCTTGAAGTGAACCGTGTGCGTTCCAGTGATGTTGACTTGAACTTGATTGTAGCATAAGGCTGACGCAGAGATCATTAAGAAGGTTCGACAGCAAGAAGCATTCGTCATCCTAAATAAACTTTGAAAAGGTCAGTGGTTTTTTCCTGACAGGGCATCTGTTTGCCAGCCCCTGTGTTTAGTCAGAAAGAGATGGATGCCTGTAGAGAACGTCCACAAACTTATGAGATTTCTGTGAAAAGATGATCACACAAACTCCCTTACATGGTTGCAGCTTGCCTGCAGTGTGAATTTCGCTTTGTCTCCTGAAAATACTTTCCTATTACTGATGTGAGACTCCACTCCTCAAAGTCACTAGGGGCTTAATCCCAGAGCTTGCGGTTCATCGAAGATCAGTTTCTGCAGATCTTATGTTTGTGCAACTTGTTATTCCTACCTAAGTGTAGAACATTTAGAAACTTTGTGCAAAAAAGAAAGAAAGAAAGAAAGAAAAGAAAAGAAAAGAAAGAAGAAAAAGAAGAAGCAAATCTGGAGCAAGAAAAGTATGTTGTTTTGTAAGATCGTGGTGCCTTATCACTGCAAGTTTTTAAAGCAAAAATAGCTGTTACTGGGAAATCTAAATTCTTGAATAAAAAGCCACCATCAGACGACTGTGCATACTAGGACCTAATTGGAAATCAGATATTTTTTGCTCTTTGTTAAATACCAAGGTGCTACAGGGAAAGGGACATCAAAGGATTAATGCTTGCATTTGATGATGTTTAATAAATATTTTTATCATTCTCTTCTATTAACATGACTTACAAAAACAGCAATACATTAAAGAATGTATTAATTAACAATGTTATAAATCATGGGGTGACAGCTAAGGTTAGTACCGTAAGTTGCTTAAAATAATGGAGTTTTATGGGTTTAACTCTGAAAATGTCTAACATTGGATATCATCCTACAGAATGAAAAACAAGGACGAAGAATTGCAATGAGAATGATTAAAACAGCAGCATGGCTAGGTTTTAAAAGTTTGTTTGGGAAAAAAAAATGGTTTTCAGTTTGTGCCCCCCAGAAAATAACAGGGTGGAAGCCAAGCTAATCTCTACTGGAAGGCCAGTCCATAGTGTTGACACCAAACAGGTTCTATCCTTCTCACTTGCTCGACCGTTTCTGATGCAGCCAGAAATAACTGAGGCGGATCTTAAAGCACAAGCAAACTGTCAGATGGTCCTCGAGAAAACTGGGGCCAAGATCATTTTAGGCCAGGAGTGGGGAATCTGTGGTTCTCTGAATGTTGCGGGAGTGCAACTCTCATCACCCCTGACCATTAGTTATGTAGGCTGGGGTTTAAGGAAGTTTGAGTCCAATAATACCTGGAGGACCACAGGTTCCTCACCCCTACTTTAGGGCTTTAGAGGATTAATAGAAGAGCTGAAACGTGCCACTACCCAGCCCACCGGCAATATTTTTCTTCCTCCTTTCAGACCCAATCTGCAGTCGAAACCAGACACACTTTTCACACCGTACCTTGAGGGATAGAAACTTGTTCACGTTTCAAAGATGAAAGCCAAGATTCTGGATGGCAGTACCCATTGTTGGAATGACAGTACTCATTTTAGCCATAGATTCTTTGGATTTTTTAAAATAAATTTTTTTTTTATTTTTAACATATAAATTATAAAATGTACCACAAAACTTATCACTTATACAATCTTTTTAGACTTCCATCAGCACCTCTGATGATCCACCATTTTAACCACTTCTTATGCATTTCTTAACTTTATATTGCCTTTACATCTCTTAACAAATCATCCTCCCCCTTGTTCATTTTAAAATACTTCTAATAATACTCCTCACAAAACTTCTTGCAACACTACATACGCCGTCTGTTCTTCACAATTACTTTTCAAATAGTCTGTAAATTTACTCCAGTCTTCCATGAATTTCTGGTCTCGCCGGTTTTGAATCCTTCCTGTTAGTTTATCTAATTCTGCATAGTTCATTAACTTCACCCTCCATTCTTCAATCGTTGGTAATTCTTCTTGCTTCCATTTTTGGGCCAATAATATTCTTGCTGCTGTTATTGCATATAAAAAGAGCTTATATTCATTTCTATTTATGTCACTCCCCACAATGCCCAATAAAAATGCTTCTGGTTTCTTTATAAATGTATATTTCAACATTTTTTTCAACTCATTATATATCATCTCCCAGAAGCATTTCACCTTTTTACATTCCCACCACATGTGATAAAATGTTCCCTCTTTTTCTTTACATTTCCAACATTTATTACTGACTTTATACATTTTGCCTAACTTGACAGATGTAATATACCATCTATACATCATTTTCATCACATTTTCTTTTAGGGCATTGCATGCAGTAAATTTTAAACCTTCCTTCCATAATTAGATTCTTTGGATATAGACTAGTTTTGTTCCTAATATGATGGCGCCTTTTAACCTGTTGGGAGGGTTGATGTTATGGAAATGTTATGCCGCAGAAAGGCATGATAAATTAACAGCAGCTTCTTATCTAAGCACTTCATCTATAAACTCAGGTGGCTTATTTCAGCATGTTAACGCTTTTGAAGATGTTCGTGATGGCTCTTCAAGGTCAAACAGGGAGAATGAAGATTAATGATTCCAATAAGTCTGGTGCTTCCGTTAAAAAGTGTGGAGCAGGGGAGCAGGGTGTTGTTAGCACATCTTTTCTAGCAGAACGGCAAAGGGACTTGGAACCCTTTGGTGCAGTCAAAGGATTTGTTTAAACAATTAGACAAATCAACACAACAACAAAAATAGCAGAAATACAAAAAGAGAAAGAAAGAAAGAAAGAAAGAAAGAAAGAAAGAAAGAAAGAAAGAGCAGTATATCCAGAAGAGACTTAAATCAGGAAAGTGGAGTACTTAAGACCATTAGAAAAGCCACATTCTGCATTATACCACGGAAAGGGTGCCCTGTGTTTCTGTGTTTGTTGTATATAAGATAGAATCCCACTAAAGAGCATAACATTATTTTATTTTTTGGATATGTTTTGTAAATTGATTTCTCTCCTCCACCCCATGCTTTGTATTCCTGAATCCAGGAAATTCAGGGAATATGGCTGTGGTGATCACACAGGGTCCCCAGACGTTTAACGGTCTATTGATCCCTGTGCCACCACTGTGCTTGCTTCCCCGCTGCCACCAACCCGTTACTCTCGGGTAAAACACTGAGTCCAGACAGTTGTTAAAATTGAACCAAATAAACAAGTTTATTTTATAAGCATTAACAAGTTTATGGTTTCTCAGATAATATTCCTGTCAGTTCCTTAACTTTAGTTTCTTTACCGGCCTATACCTTCCTAATACCTTCTGACTGATTATATCAACTGTTTGACTGACTTCTCTTAACAAATTCTCTCACTCTCTCACATCAGACTAGCCCAACCCACAGTCTTATCCTCTCTTCTTCAACTCCAGACTGACTTCTCAACCACCCTAACTCTAACTATAACTCTTCCCCTTGGGTTCCCATTGGTTAGTCATTTTACAATTAGTTAACCCTTTCCTTATGAACCCAGTATAATGTCACACACCTAGGAGGGCAAACGCCACAATGACAACCCTAGAATGGCTGAATTTCCTGGACATACTGTATTCAGAATACCGCAGTTGGCAGCAGTATCTGGGCAGAAAGATATCCGGGAAAATCCAGACGTCAGCCCATGCCGGCAATGCTGTTTTGGCCAATTTTCCATAAAAGTAGCATTTTGGCATTTCGTGTTGCGCAACAACCTTTCTGTCCGGATTTTCATTGTTTGAAATACAGTGGTACCTCAGGTTACATACGCTTCAGATTACATACACTTCATGTTACAGACTCCGCTAACCCAGAAATAGTGCTTCAGGTTAAGAACTTTGCTTCAGGATGAGAACAGAAATTGTGCTTCAGCGGTGTGGTGGCAGCAGGAGGCCCCATTAGCTAAAGTGGTGCTTCAGGTTAAGAACAGTTTCAGGTTAAGTACGGACCTCTGGATCGAATTAAGTACTTAACCTGAGGTACCACTGTATGGCAACCGTATGTAAGGCCCACTGTGGAAAGGCAGCATATAAATAAACACAATCAATTAATCAATTTACTGTGAGGTAGCAGGAGAACAAAACATCCACTTTCTAAGACAAGAGATCAATAGAGGATGGTTTTAATTTTTTACATGTTACGATGGAACGAGCAAACCTGTCTATAGGACCACGGAACCAGAATGAACATTAGGCATGAATAAGCAAACAACAGCAGATGGGGAGAAGGAGAGAGAGAAATTCTTTAATCTTCTGGAGGCTGCAGCTATCATTCATCTTGCTCTCGTGTTTACCATGATATGCTGCACAATAAATCTTTCTCGCTTAAAGCGACGCTCCGCGACACAGTGTCTTTGTTTCATAGTGAAGGTCATCGGAATCTGTGTAGTTGACAACATGCACTTGCGTGATAATGAGGCATAAGTAGGATGCAAACCAAACAAGTTTGCCAGCATAGTATGCAATGGCCTGGCAACTAAATGAATTCAGTTATCTTGAAAAAGCGTAATAATGAATGATAAATGTGAATATCTTTTTGTGACACCTGCCCCCCCCCCATGATTGCAGTCATGGGGTGTATGTTTTGACTCCACAGAGTGGAAGTGATGAAGACAGGGTGTTTGTGTTACTGTGTTCTGTGAAGTGAGACTATTGTCCTTTTTCTCTTTGCTGTCTGATGCTAGAGAGAGAGGGGGAGCCATGTTGCAGTGCTCCGTGTGTGTTTATATGTAAATAAAGTAGATTAGCCAAAATGCAGAGTTGCTGAGGTCTGTTACGCAAAGCTGCAAAGACTCTGCGGATCCCTAAGTGTGCCGGTGTCGGTTGGCATCGGTCGCTGTGATGTTCGGGCAGAAGAAAGCTTTTGAAGCTCCTGAACGATCGACCAGGAGGGAGAGAACATGCCAGTTGGGCATGTGTCTCTGCCAGGGTCCTACTCGGGTGTAGGCTGAGTTCCTAACACCCATGTCATGTATTGAAGTCCACGGAAGAGGCCTTGATCAGGACTCCTGAAGTGGAAGCCACAACAAATCATTGCAGTGTGGAGTCGTCTGATTCAGGCATACTTTCCCCCCAAGACCCTCCATTCCCCTCCTCCATGGCTCTCCACCTTTCCCCTACAGCCAATTAGCATTCTGTGCCCACAGAACGTGCTCAGTTCCCATTAGGCATTAATCCTTGTTAGGCTGTTCTGGAGTTTACCCTTCTGTTACAAGTTGCTTATGTTTAGGATGGTTGGGTGGACACAATTTTGTGCCCAGCTAGGGCAATAGATATGGGACACAATATAGGTTTTAACCTATGGGGGAAATTCTGGAAAAGTGATTTGGAGTTTACAGCAAGTCAGTGGCGTAGCGTGGGGGGTGCAAGGGGGGCCGGCCGCACCGGGCGCAACATCTGGGGTTAGGGCAAATCCACGGGTTAGGGGGCGCAAATCCACGGGTTAGGGGGCGCAAATTACTTGCCTTGCCCTGGGTGCTGACAACCCACGCTACTCCACTGCAGCAAGTTATTCTTTGAAGGAGAACTGCTTGAAAATGATTTTCAGATGGTATTTAACTCTGAGTAGGCTTGCTAAGATGTATAAGATTGAATCAGATAAGTGCTGGAGATGCAAAGAGGTTGAGGGAACTTTCTTTCATATGTGGTGGACCTGTAATAGGGTAAAAGAGTTTTGGGAAATAATCCATTATGAATTTGAAAAAAAAAAAAAGAGTTTAAAATTACTTTGCCAAAAAAACCAGAGTCCTTTCTGTTGGGGATAATTCAGACTGAAATTCCCAGGTGTCAAAAAAGGTTATTTATGTATGCTACTACTGCGGCCCATGTTTTGTTAGCCCAAAAATGGAAAATGAGAGATGTCCCAACCAAAGAAGAATGGCAACCTAAGTTGACAGAATATGCACAGCTTGCAGACTTAACGTATAAGATAAGAGAACAAGAAGAACATGCGTTTAGAGAAGATTGGAAAACATTTATTGAATATATGGAAAATAATTGTGTACAGCTGAAAACACTGGGAGCATTAAGATGAATTCTACAGTGTAAACAAGCTTTGATGGTTGCAATAATGGAATAACGAATGGTATAGTTTTTATAAAATATGAAGGGATTTATGATATGTAAAATGAGCCATGGAAAGAGAAGAAAGGAAGGCACTGATGTAAAAATGAGTATTTTAAATTGGAAAGCAGAAAATTTAATAAAAATTATATACAAATTTGTGCTCAGCTCCATTGGTGTGCATGGGCAGCTTTTCCTTCTGACCATAGGAACATAAATTGCTTCTCAATGTGATCCTGGATGTGATCTGTCTAAACATTGAGAGAGTTCATTCTGTCCTTTTAACATCTCTCTGTCTCTCTTCCCCTTTTGATTTTGATATCGGTTAACAAGGAGTTAACAGAGTAAGATTTACCTTTGTGTCCCAAGGTTGAAATGCATTATCTTGATAAAACAAACAAATGCTGGAATGGGTTTAATTTGCTAATTGATCATGTTTGGCTGCTAGGCGATAGAACTCGTGACTTTTGTCAGCGCTTAAAGGAAAAAAGTCTATTTGCTTTCACAACGGAAAATGTGTCAGGTGTCGGTAGCTGGCTGCTGGATTCTGTGTTTTCCATACCTACTGAAAAGGCTTTTAAGAAAAATGCTGATACACATTTAACTATCATTGCCAATTGTGGCATCAAGCAAAAGGGGAAAGCAGACACACACACTGATAGGGTTAGATTGCTTCGTAATGTATTTTGTCCTCTGTTGTTTATAATGGCAGGGAAAACAGAAATGTACGTAGTATAAAAATGTTAGGCAACAGCTATTTATGTCGGTGCCTGTGTAGACTGCTATGCTTTCTCACAGCCTTTTGCAAGTGAAAAGTACAAGCTCTTACCTAAAGTAAGAGCTCACCTTTTGCCTCACTCTTTCCAGGCAAAGCTTTCCGTATCCAAGTGCCTCTCCCCGTGAAAACCCACTCTTTACAGCTAAAGCACAACAAACGACAATTTGGGTTTTTCATGGATAGCCATTTACTCTGAGGAAAGGTAAGTGTGGAAAAGCCATAAAAACATGTCTGCTTCCACTATGTACAGACCCTCCAAGTGTCCCTTTTCCCCCAGGGACAGTCTCAGATTTACAGAAGCCTTCCCGGTTTCTGATTTGATCCTGGAATGTCCTGCTTTTCCTTAGGATGTCCCTATTTTCATCACAGAAATGTTGGAGGGTGCTCTCAGGGTATGGTGTGGATGTGACCTTTGTGTAATTATCATTATCATTATCATTATTATTATTATTATTATTATTATTATTATTATTTATACCTCGCCCATCTGGCCGTGCCTCCCCAGCCATTCTGGGCAGCTTCCAACAGAATATTAAAAACACAATAAAAGATCAAACATTAAAAACTTCCCTAAACAGAGCTACCTTCAGATGTCTTCTAAAAGTCAGATAGTTGTTTATTTCCTTGACACCTGATGGGAGGGCGTTCCACTACTGAGAAGGTCCTCTGCCTGGTTCCCTGTAACTTCACTTCTCACAGGGAGGGAACCGCCAGAAGGCCCTTGGAACTGGACCTCAGTGTCCAGGCTGAACGATGGGAGTGGAGATGCTCCTTCAGGTATACTGGGCCAAGGCTGTTTAGGGTTTTAAAGGTCAGCACCAACACTTTGAATTGTGCTCGGAAACATACTGGGAGCCAATGTAGGTCTTTCAAGACCAGTGTTATGTGGTTTTAGCAGCCACTCCCAGTCACCAGTCTAGCTGCTGCATTTTGGATTAGTTATAGTTTCTGGGTCACCTTCAAAGGTAGCCCCACGTAGAGCGCACTGCAGTAGTCCAAGCAGGATATAACTAGTGCATGCACCACTCTGGCGAGACAGTCTGCGGGCAGGTAGGGTGTCAGCCTGCGTACCAGATGGAGCTGGTAGACAGCTGCCCTGGACACAGAATTGACCTGCACCTCCATGGACAGCTGTGAGTCCAAAATGCCTCCCAGGCTGAACACCTGGTCATTCAGGGGCACAGTTACCCCATTCAGGACCAGGGAGTATTAAACAGCTCGATGCGGATACAAAGGGAGCCAAGGCAGTATGCTGATGACACTCAGCTCTGTTTTTCCTTTACATCTGCAGGTGAGGCAGTGGAAGTGCTGGACCAGTGTCTTGCCTCGGCAATGGACTGAATGAGAGCCAACAAACTGAAGCTCAATCCAGATAAGACGGGGGCATTGTTAGTGGCTTGTTCCCTAGAGCGGATGGATCGGAGACCACCTGCTCTTGATGGGGTAACAATTCCTCTGAAGGAGCAGGTTCATCGCTTGGGGGGTACTCCTGGATCCTTTGCTGTTGCTTGAGGCTCAGGTGACCTCAATTGCTCAGACTGCCTTCCATCAGCTTACAACCCCATCTAGACAGGGATAGCCTAACTACTGTTGTCTATGTGCTGGTAACCTCAAGGTTAGATTACGGCAATGTGCTATACGTTTGGCTGCCTCTGAAGACGGTTTGGAAGCGTCAACTACTGCAGAATTCAGTGGCCAGAGCAATACAGTTTGAGCATATTACACTGATCCTGGTCCAACTGCACTGGTTACCAATTAGTTTCTGGGCCCAATTCAAAGTGCTGGGTTTGACCTATAAAGCATTTAACAGCTCAGGAACGCAAAACCTCAAGGACGTTCTCTCTCCATATGAACCTACCCAGATTCTGAGATCATCTTCTGAGGCCCTTCTTTCCTTGAGAGGTCCAGAGGGTGGCAACACGAGAATGGGCCTCCTCTGCAGTGGCTCCCCATCTATGAAATGCTCTCCCCAGGAAAGTTCACCTAGCACCTTCAGTACTTAGGCGCCAGGCAAGAACGTTCCTTTTTAACCAGGCCTTTGGTTGATCTGGTTGACATCCAATGCCTTTTTAAAATGTGTTGGGGCTGAACATGGATTAAAAGCCATATAAGCAAACGTAGGAGTGTCAGTTGAGAGTAGTGTCAGTTCAGTGCTGGTGGTTGCTAGGTTGCGGAGTTCCTTTTGACACGCCCTTCATTGTGACACTTCCCTCTGCTGGTTCATTGGTTGTAGAGTTCAGTGGCCAGGTTGCTCACCGGAGCAAGACGGTTTGAGCATACTACACTAATCCTGGTCCAACTGGACTGGCTACCAATTAGTTTTGCGGACCAATTCAAAGTGCTGGTTTTGACCTATAAAGCCTTTAACAGCTCAGGACCGCAAAACCTCAAGGATGTCCTCTCTCCATATGAACCTACCCAGACTCTGATATCATCTTCTGGGACCCTTCTTTGTGTGCCTCCTCCTTGAGAGGTCCAGAGGGTGGCAACACGAGAATGGGCCTTCTCTGCAGTGGCTCCCCATCTGTGGAATACCCTCCCCAGTGAAGTTTGCCTGGCACCCTCATTATACACCTTTGGGTGCCAGGCAAGAACGTTCCTTTTTAACCAGGCCTTTGGTTGATCTGATTGACATCCTATGTCCTTTTAAAATGTGATTTTTTTGGGGGGGTGTTATTGGGTTGTTGTTTTTATTTTGATTATATATTTTGTGGTTTTATATTTTAATTTTGTTCTGTGAACCTCCGTGAGACCTCCAGGTATAGGGCGGTATACAAATAATAATAATAATAATAATAATAATAATAATAATAATAATAATAATAATAATAATAATAA
>JAXCMG010000072.1:1404067-1478343 GCA_034642415.1 Podarcis siculus | reverse complement strand
AATAATAATAATAATAATAATAATAATAATAATAATAATAATAATAAAGGCCCCTCTACTTTATACAGGAGAGGACTCCAGGAAGTCCAGCTTTTCTTGCCTCGGCTCAACAAGGCAAACTTCTGGGCCCCTGGACAGGTGTCCCTGTTCTAAACAACCATTCAAGGTAGAGGAACCACTCTCCCCCTTTTCATTTGCCTGCACTTAATGGGGAATCTAAAATATATATGCAGGATGGTTCCACGTATATTTCAAGAGCATCTTCATGAAGATTGTTGCCATGGTAACCACCTCTTTTCCTTGTGTGCAGAATGCAGAATGTTAGACTGCACCTCTCATAGTGCAGCTCATATCAGAGATGTTTGTGCAGGGCGGAAAGAGGCACCAGGAGGAATTAGAAAGTCGATCAAAATATCATGCTAACAGAGATTGTTTTGCACCATACTTTCAGGAAGATGCTGTGGATTATGACCCTCGGATTTCCCTTCTGTATTACTTTCCCTGTTGCTGTGGTGCGGACCAATAATTAGCAACTATCTGACGCATTGGAGGCAGTGTAAGATATGTCTTTAATTAATCAACGGCATCATACATATTTTCCATGCAAATGTTCCAGCAGCCGTTTTCTCATTGTCTTCCAGCTATTTGTTTCTATACTGCTGGACCCAGTTAATTAACGTGCATTGAGATGTGTGACAAACCTAGTCATTAGAACATTTCGAGGCACGGAAAATCCCAAGAGCATGAGGAATGAAGGCTAGCTGATCGCGCAAATCGGTCCTGTTATCTGTGACATTTTTCACAAAGGGCCTAAAGGCGCAGCAAGTTTGACAAGCAAGAGAGGGTGAGGATAATCTGTTTGTCAACCTCAGTCCCAATGGGGTTTGGCAGGACTTTTACTGGGGTGAGGAGTGGAATGTTCTAAACAAATATAACAAGCATCAAGGAGCAGGTCTACTGTTAATAGTATATCTGAATATTAAGAAGAGTTTGGATTTGATATCCCGCATTATCACTAACCGAAGGAGTCTCAAAGTGGCTAACATTCTCCTTTCCCTTCCTCCCCCACAACAAACACTCTGTGAGGTGAGTGGGGCTGAGAGACTTCAGAGAAGTGTGACTAGCCCAAGGTCACCCAGCAGCTGCATGTGGAGGAGTGGAGACGCGAACCCGGTTCCCCAGATTACGAGTCTATCGCTCTTAACCACTACACCACACTGGCTCTCAAGTCCAGTCAAAGGCGACTATGGGGTTGTGGCACTCATCTCGCTTTCAGGTCGAGGGAGCCGGCGTTTGTCCATAGACAGCTTTTCAGGTCATGTAGCCAGCATGACTCAACCACTACTGGCACAACGGAACACAATGACGGAAGCCAGAGCGCACGGAAATGCTGTTTACCTTCCCGCCGCAGCGGTACCTATTTATCTACTTGCACTGGTGTGCTTTCGAACTGCTAGGTTGGCAGGAGCTGGGACAGAGCAACAGGAGCTCACCCCATTGCACAGATTTGAACAGCCAACATTCCGATCGGCAAGTCAAAGAGGCTCAGTGGTTTAGACCACAGCGCCACCTGTTTTATAGCATTGCCAATAATCCATGCGATCACAAATACGGATGTAGGCTGCTTAGTGTAGTCAATATTTTCCCCCTGAAAGTTACCAGCATCTCCATATTGGCCAGAGTTTAGTACAGTGGTACCTCGGGTTAAGTACTTAATTTATTCCAGAGGTCCGTTCTTAACCTGAAACTGTTCTAACCTGAGGTACCACTTTAGCTAACGGGGCCTCCCGCTCCTGCCACATCGCCACACTGCTATTTCTGTTCTCATCCTGAAGCAAAGTTCTTAACCCGAGGTACTATTTCTGGGTTAGCGGAGTCTGTAACCTGAAGCGTCTGTAACCTGAAGCGTCTGTAACCCGAGGTACCACTGTATCTGGAGATATTAAAGTTTATAGAATGTACCTTTTTTAGTCATTGTTGCTGCAGAAGAGTTTGAATAGCTTTCAGAAAACAAATAAAAACACTATTACTAATAAGGCAGTTCCTCAGTCACCAAGTACCATTTTATTAGAAGGGCTCCGCTTTTTACACACAGTACCTAAAAAACAATTCTTAATAAATGCCATCTTCCTTAATAAAGTAAATTGCTAGCACAATATTTTCTCCCTCTCCAAAAAATTAGCTTCTCATGCTTTGTAAAGTGTGTCGCTGAAGACCAATTATTCTCTGTACTCATTTGTTTAGGTATGATGATAGATAAACTATAAAATAACTTTTAGAGGAACATTTATAATTAAGGTGCTAAATGAGAAGATAAATGAATCAGTAGTAGCTGTTGTGTGCCAAGCCTGCATGTAAAAATAAATCATCCTGAACTTTGAGTGCGAAATTACTGCTGCTCTGCAATTTTCACCGTGAAACTTCCCGTTTCAGGATAGTGCTGGGTAAAGCGTTTGCGTAAAATCCTCTGTAGTGATAGAGCTTGTAATTTGTCAACACACCCTTAGTGTTAAGTGTACATGATGATATCATAGTAATATGCAACCTATCAAATATGGCTATGTTTTGATGCCATGAGAATAAATGAGGTCTTATGACCTCACAGTGAATAGAGAATACATCCCTGTTGCTTAGGTTAATGCCAGTGTAGTGGAAGAAGCAAAGATCACCAGTGTCAAAGCAATGATTCTTCAAAAATCAAACTTTGTTGGACTGGTCATGTTGCTCAGATGACTAATTATTGTCTTCCAAAGCAACTACTCTAGTCCAAACTTAAGAATGGAAAGCGAAATGCCAGCGGAAAACAAAATACTCTCTAAGGTAAATCTAAAAAAATGTAGTACAAACACCGACAACTGGGAAACACTGGTCTGTGAGCGCTCCAGTTGGAGAACAGCCTTTACCAAAGGTGTCATGGGCTCTGAAGACGCTCAAACTCAGGACGCAAGGGAGAAATGTGCTAAGAGGAAGGCATGCTTGGCAAACCCATACCGTGATCAACTCCTGCCCAGAAACCCATGTCCCCACTGTAGAAGGACGTGTGGATCCAGAATTGGCCTACACAGTCACTTATGGACTCACTGTTAAAACCATGTTCATGGAAGACAATCTTACTCAGCTATGAGTGATCACCAAAGAAGAAGGCATCCCTGTTGCTTAGGCAACTGGACTAAAATGTTCCGCATCTTGTGGCACTCTGTTGGTTGTTTCTTTGCCCTCCAGAACCACATAGCAAGACTTTCTGCCTGGTCTACAATAGTTGATTCTAGTGTGCATGTTCAAGACTCATGGAAATTGGGGGAGATTTCAAGAGAAAGGGAAAGTCAACTATACTTTTTCTTTCTTTCCTGCCCTTCTGAAATATAATCTCACTATGCTATACACTATAGTGCTAAAGGGTTCAGGTTCTCTTATATAGCAGCAACACCTATTCTAAGATGGTGTTTCTTGTGTTCATCATCTAAAGGCGAAAAAATACGCACTTTTTTTTTGCTCCACAGATATTGTCTTTATTCATATTCAAGTTGAACAGGAGAAGAATTGAAACCCCCCCCAATAAATATAAATTAAAGTTTCTAAAGAGTAAAGCTCAAAATATTTGACCGGTCAGATTGTGGATAATTTGACTCATCAGTTGGCCAGGTTCTTAACTCTACCATTCTCTTTGGGTGAAAGGAACCCCCCCCCCAAAAAAAACCCCCACAAAGAACTTGATCACACATTAAAGTACGTGTAAAAGGAAGGCCTTTGTTAGTGAACTGCTGGAAGTTTGGAAAGCCTGTCTGATATAGGTAAAAGATATGTGCTCTCATAAAAGATGGTTGAGGCAAGACCTCTAGGAAATCTCAATTCTCAAAGTATCCCAGCACTGTCCCTTGAATCTGTTTCTGACTGCATTAAAAATGTCTTCCGTCTTCTGACTGAACAAAAAAGATATCTTCTCTGAGATCAGGGGCTTGCTTTATAATTCATTATAGGTTTGGTGAGAAAATGGCATGGGAACTTTCTATCTTCTTCTAAAATCTAAGTTCTCTTTCCTGGCATGTTATGTAAAATGAGTTATTTTTATCAGGCTTCTTCTGAGCTACATGGGTCTAGGTGGTTTGTTGTAATTATCTTTTCACTATGATGAGACACTTTGATGTGTTTAATTAATATGCTTATCACTAGCTTGAAAGTAGAATATTCAAAAATTAAACTCTGTTCATGGTTTGATAGAGAAGAACTATGTAATTTATAACATTTGCATTTTTTATTAGGTTTTTGTGTTGGCTGACCAAATCTCTACTGAGGCATACAATCTGGCTTCCCCCTCTTCTTGGAATTGCAATAGATTCTTACCCACAATACAAGGGCCTTTTTTTGTGTGCCCCTACTGTTTTTGTCTTTTTTTCAGAATATGATACATTTTGAAAGTTTTCAATGCTTTGTACTGCTTAGAGTTCAAATTCCCATTGAAATGAGCAGAATGCATGAGCAGGGATGAAGGTGCTTTCAGATTCTGAATGACTACCGATAAATGATGTATTCACTTCCATTCTACTTGTCGTTATATTCATAACAAAATCTATAGATTATTTCTCACTGGAGTTGCATAAGGAAAATGAAACATAGCTGTTCCCATATGGATTACCGCTTTGTTTTAATGGGCATCCAGTCTGAGTTACTTGAAATCCCTCTTTGTTTACAGCTCTCCTGCCTGCTTATCTGATACTTTAGATCTCTGCTTCATCTCTCCCCTGTGTCACCATCTGCATCTAATAGTCCTAATAATACTATTTCGTACATTTGTTTCTATCACAATGGTGAGGAAAACATCTCCCCTTCCACCTCTGTATGAATTACTCTGGACACCAACACAGACTTGTGCGAATGCCTGTACAGTGGTACCTCGGGTTACATACGCTTCAGGTTACAGTCTCCGCTAACCCAGAAATAGTGCCTCAGGTTAAGAACTTTGCTTCAGGATGAGAACAGAAATCGTGCTCCGACTCTGAAGTGGTGCTTCAGGTTAAGAACAGTTTCAGGTTAAGAACAGACCTCTGGAACGAATTAAGTACTTAACCCGAGGTACCACTGTATACAATTATCAGTAACCAGCCTAGAGGTCTTTCAACTTGACAATGGTCCCATGCAGTCCTGGCATGCAATGCAATGAAATAGCTATTCACTGCAAGTGAAACCACTGTGACAGCTCTCTGGTTTGGCATGAACAGATTTTGCATACATCTGGGTAGCTATTTCAGTTTCCTATATGAATCATGATTCACTGAGGAGAAACAGAGAGGCATCAGTATCGTCTAAATCAGCCTTCCTCTACCTTGGTTCCCCAGATGTTGTTGAACTACAACTCCCATCATTCCTAGCCAGAAATGGCCAGTGGTCAGGGATGATGGGAGTTGTAGTTCAAGAACATCTGGGGTCCCAAGGCTGAGAAAGGCTGGTCTAAGCAGTCATTACAGTGGTACCTCGGGTTACAGACACTTCAGGTTACAGACTCTGCTAACCCAGAAATAGTACCTCGGGTTAAGAACTTTGCTTCAGGATGAGAACAGAAATTGTACGGTGGCGGCACAGCAGCAGCAGGAGGCCCCATTAGCTAAAGTGGTGCTTCAGGTTAAGAACAGCTTCAAGTTAAGAACGGACCTCCAGAACGAATTAAGTTCTTAACCCAAGGTACCACTGTTTTTAAAAATGGCCTGCTGGATCTAGCCTGGTATCCAGTTCTCACAGTGGCCGACCAAATTCTCACGGAAAGCACACAAGCAAGACCTGAGTAGAACATCAACTCTCCCCCTTCTGCAGTTTCTAGTGACTGGTATTCTGAAGCACACTGCCTCTGACAGTGGAGTGAACTCACAGAGTGAATTTTCGTGGTGCAACAGAGTGAACTCTTGCGAAACATAAATCCCAAAATGAATGAGAAACCCAAGGTGTCATTCTAAGGCACCTGGAAGCAACCTTCACTGAAATCACTTCTGACTAGGCACAGGGTTGCACTGTTTCTAAAGGTGCCTTAGAGCTGAAGTGTTTATTTCTTCCCCAAGATGTTAAACACATATCATGATGAAGACCAACTTCCTGGCAGATCTCCGAGTGTGTTGCATGCACATATTCATGTGCAGATTTATGAAATACAGCTCTTCTTGTAGTTCTAACGCTGCCTCCTCATAACTCCTTGGGGCTTACTCCTCAGTAAGTGGAGTTATTACTCCAGCTTTTGCTAATCATTTTTTTCTGCATATAATTGCTTAGTAGTACTGCAGTAGCTAGATGTGGACCGACCCATTTGAAGGCAGCCCTGTTTAGGGAAGTTTTTAATGTGTGACATTTTAATGTATTATTAATCTTTGTTGGAAGCCGCCCACAGTGGCTGGAGAAACCCAGCCAGATGGGTGGGGTACAAATAAATTATTATTATTATTATTATTATTATTATTATTATTATTATTATTATTCCTCCCCCCCGCCCCCCTGATGGGTTGCTTACAGTGTTATCATACTTCTGGAAGACGGATATTGGTCCAAATGAGCCACTTTATCTATTGGATACATAATTAAAATGCTACAATCTGATTGCATTCTGCCCATGGCCATGCCTGGGTCTGAACAGACACAATTCCTGTACCTCGAGGAGAATAGATAACATTTGTCATTTCTCATCCAATCTTATCACCTTGCCAGCCTCGAGCCTTCTGAGGTTTTTATGCAGAGCTTCACTCTTACTTTTGTGTAAACAGAATAACTGGTGGGTGCCCCAAAGAAGAGGAATCTGTTGACAAGCAGAGATGTGAAGAGATGATGGTTTGGAAGCTGGAGCATCACTGTATCTACCTGGCAAATTCTAATGACAGCAACCAGAATTCCTGAAACAACACTTCTTCTTTTTTAACACTGTTCTTCAATGAAGGGTAACTGGGCACTTTCCCTATATAGGGGCCATTTCGTTCTGGAACAGGGAGAGTTCTGAAAAGGGCATTTGTTATGGTCCTTTGCTAATTGGCAGATAACACTTCGCTTCACCATACAAATGTCAAGGAGCGGAGCACCTAGCAACCAGCTTGCAGGTTATTTTTGGCATGTACATAGGATTCTCTAAAATGTTTCCTTCATTTAGGGCTTAGAGATGGAAAGGAGCTGCCTCCAACCCCTGGAGCACTGGCCCATTAAGAAGGTACGTGCGAAAAAAATAATTGGAGTGGCACACCATCAGTTAGAATCTTGCCATCATTAATCAACCTGATTTGCTTTTGCCAATCTATTGCTTTTAAGACTAGGAATCCCCACATCTTAATAATTAGACTGTGCGCTAGAACTTCCTCACTCTTGCCAAAGCTCATTTGCTGAAATGATGTTGTCAGGGCATCTCAGCTGCATCCTGGGCTCTGTACCATGATGACAAAGTGTCAGACTCGAGGGATTTTCTCCTCCCCCGGCAGCCTCCAGGATCAAAGAAGGAACAAGGAAGTTCGTATTTATGGTTTTATTCAGCAACTGTGGATCAGAACAAAGAATCTAGTGCCCGACACTATTATGACGTTGCTCACTCTGAGCCCCTCCTCTTCCTTCCCCAACAATATCCTGTGTCCTTACCTAAAGTCTCAGGAGTCACATGTCTCTGCATTCTTTGCTCTCGAATCCTGATTGACTGATGAGTCCTTGGAGAAGGGGGAGGCGTTCCCAGGCTCTCTAAGGATGTGTCAGCTATCCAACTGCCCCTCCTTCTCTCAATACCTTGAAACTTGGCAGTTCTGGGTCCTGTCATAAATCAGTCCTGTCTCTGTCGCTTCTTGCAGCTACTGGAGAATGGGGGGGGGCACTCTTCCCACTTTTTCTCCTCCTCCGAAAGAGGCAGAGGAGAGGGCATTTCTCAGCCCCACTCTTCAAACCAGTCCCTGACACAAAGGGAGATTTGCCAAAACAGAATGCCCCACTCTGCTTGTCTACTCTTCCCATTAGACCCTTGCTACCGCCAAGTGAGGGGATGCGGGTGGCGCTGTGGGTTAAACCACAGAGCCTAGGACTTGCCAATCAGAAGGTCGGCGGTTCGGATCTTCGTGACGGGGTGAGCTCCCGTTGCTCGGTCTGTGCTCCTGCCAACCTAGCAGTTCAAAAGCACGTCAAAGTGCAAGTAGATAAATAGGTACCGCTCCGGCGGGAAGGTAAACAGTGTTTCCATGCGCTGCTCTGGTTCGCCAGAAGCGGCTTAGCCATGCTGGCCACATGACCCGGAAGCTGTACGCCGGCTCCCTCGGCCAATAAAGCGAGATGAGTGCCGCAACCCCAGAGTCGGCCACGACTGGACCTAATGGTCAGGGGTCCTTTACAGCCAAGTGAAAGAGATATCTATGCAAAACCTGAAGGTCCCCTGCCTCCCCACCGCTCTCTAAGGCTCCTCCCCTAGTTCCTTCCCCAGCAGCCTTGTCTCCCATTGCTTCACCCTCTTCATTTTTCTTCATGTTCTGGGAGACCAGGGGGGAGCTGATCGCAGCAGGAGGGGGAGACTCCATGGCTTCTTCAGCAGCCTGCCTCTGCTTCTTGACCCCACCCTCTGCTTCTGGCTCTGAGTCTGGACTGCCCTCTATCACTGAGTCTTCCTGCTCCCTAAACCCTGTTGCCTCTTCAGCTTCCAACACCTCTTCCTCCCTCTCTACCCCCTCTTCTCCCTCTGACCGCTCATTGTCATCCCACCACCAATTCTCTGGCTCTGAGTCATCTTCCCCTGGGAGGTACCCTGGGGGTTCCCTTGAGGGTTCCTCAGCTGTTGCTTCCCACTGCTCCTCTGTATCCTGCCAGTGCATGACAACCACTTAGATGCTACTAATTTACTTGCTAATTGTTTTATACCCACTCAGGACACCTACACTCATAGAAAAATTATGCCTCAGAGAGACAGAATCCATGGGTATACAATCAGGTTTAACTTTCAAAGCAATTTTTGAATATTTGACACCACAGATGAATGGCAAGAATGCCTGAAATCAAAATACTTTTCCACCGTTAAGAAATCAAAATCAAATTTAAACAAATGGGCTTCTGATATGCACATCTAGTTTGTCTAGCCTGCCACTCATTAACACAGCTGAATTTCACCTAAGGTTTGGATCAGGTTGTTAGTTAGTGACTGGATTAAGAATCATCCTAAATCAGCTACAACATAGCTGGCCCAGCTGAATCATCGACCATCGCTGTAGCAAATATTTTTCAAGAATAAAGTGGATGACCTCTTTTCAAACTACACTGGGCTTCTTGAAAAAATTCTGCAGTTTCTACCACATTGATTGCTTCTTATCACAAGAAGGCAGTACACTGATTGTAAGCTATAGGGTAATTTACAGAATTGGCTGTCTTCTTACATGTAGGACTGAATATAATAGTCTTTACTGCACAAGAATTCAGAGGCAAAGTAGGAATGAGTTAGAGAAGATTATTGAGGGGGCCTATTTGTGTGCCTTGATTCTGTGATTGTGTTCTGTCCCTGTGCAAACAGTAACAAGTTAGAAAACACAGCAGATAGACCCAGTGAGTATAGTAGCATAGAACTCTGACAAGATGTCTCAGTCAAATCTCTGTTCTGCAGAACCCTAAGCACCCTGAAATCACTTTGGTACTAATAAAGGTAAAGGACCCCTGGATGGTTAAGTCCAGACAAAGGACTTTGGAATTGTGGCATACATTTCGCTTGCAGGCTGAGGAAGTCGGCGTTTGTCCACAGACAGCTTTCTGGGTCATGTGGTCAGCATGACTAAACTGCTTCTGGCACAACGGAACACCGTGATGGAAACAAGAGCACATGGAAATGCCATTTACCTTCCTGCCACAGCGGTACCTATTCATCTACTTGCACTGGTGTGCTTTCGAACTGCTAGGTTGGCAGGAGCTGGGACAGAGCAATGGGAGCTCACTCCGTCGTGGGGATTCGAACCACCGACCTTCTGATCAGCAAGCCCAAGAGGCTCAGTGGTTTAGACCACAGCACCACCCACACATCTTTTCGATCACAGATGGGAATCTGTGGCTCTCTAGACATTGAGGGACTACAACTCTGCCAACCCCACCCCCTTTAGCCATGCTGGCTGGGGTTGATGGGAGTTGGAGCACGATAGCATCTGCAAGGCCTCAGGTTCTCCACTCATAATCTAGCTCTTTTCTCTTCCCCAGTTATCCTTCCCTAATTTATGGCTAGCAGTGGATATTGAAGCCCTGTCCCATAAGAGCAGAAGTGCCTCTCGATTGTGCAAGGACTTTGCTGAATCCAAGCCGCAAAACAAAACCCTGTTTTTAATCACCGCTATCCAAAAGCTTCAAGAAAATAATATTTGATTACTTGGCTACTGGTGCATTCTAAAAGAACATCTGGCCATCTCGATTCCTTTTTTACACTGTCAAGATGGAATTAATAATGTACGAACTCTGCTATTTGTACAAGAAAGATGCCCTGCTCTTTTGAAACAGCTTTCCAGTTGGGATTGTGAGCTGATTGTTTGCTCACAAGAGGGGAAGGGTTATGTTCACTCTGCCATCCAAGCAACAGTGAATAATATTGTTTGAAATTAAAAAAAGGCATTGCTTGTTCTGTCCTTCATTTTCTGCACTTTCAAAATATTTTCTTGAAAAAGCTTTAAGTGTCAAAGCTATGAGGTCCTCAGATGCTGCAGTTTCAGTGAATAGTTACTCAAATGAACACCCCCTTGTTAAGTTATTGTGGAAGTGGAGATAAGAAGTGCCGCCCCACTTGTTGGCATTCTCATTGGTGTCCCACATGTGGAGGTCTATAATAATAAATAAATTTATATCCCACCCATCTGGGCTGTGTACAACATATACAAAAACACAACAAAGCATCAAACATTAAAAAAGATATCCTATATGAGCAACAAACAAACCAATAAATCAATAGAAACCAACAACAACAGTTTACAGTTATACTCAAATTAAAATAACCGCCAACCCCAATTAAACATTTAACCAACATCAACCTGACAAAAACAAAACAGAGGAACCACAACTAGAACGGTCCAAAACATTTTAAATCATTTTAGCCAGTTGCCCCAACCCAAGAGTGCATGCACAAGAAAGTAATGTGGGGCGGGGGGTTTCTAGATCTGAATAACGAATGACCTGACTTCTAGCTTTTGATGATGTTACGTCCTGATGGCACATGTTTGGCGGTCCTCTGATACATACTTGGTGCATATATCTTTTCCCCACTATAATATGTGCCTCGTATTATAACGGGGAGCCTCCTGTACTCATGGAAAGTCAGGGTTCTAGATTGTGTGGGGAGCTTCCACAAGTGCAGGACACTCCCCACTTTGAAGATAAGAACATAAGAAGAGCCATTCTCACAGTGGCCCACCAGGTGCTTGTGGGTAGCCTGAAAACAGAATCTGAGTGCAAGTGTATTTTTCCCACCTGAGATGCCCAGCAATAATAATAATAATAATAATAATAATAATAATAATAATAATAATTTATTTGTACCCCACCCATCTGGCTGGGTTTCCCCAGCCACTCTGAGTGGCTTCCACTAAAATGTCACACATTAAAAACTTCCCTGAACAGGGCTGCCTTAAGATGTCTTCTGAATGTCAGGTAGTTGTTTATCTCTTTGACATCTGATGGGAGGGTGTTCCACAGGGCGGGCGCCACTACCAAGAAGTTCCCTGTAGCTTTGCTTCTTGCAATGAGGGAACTGCCAGAAGGCCCTCGGCGCTGGACCTCAGTGTCTGGGCAGAACGATGGGGGTGGAGACGCTCCTTCAGGTATACTGGGCCGAGGCTGTTTAGGGCTTTAAAGGTCAACACCAACACTTTGAATTGTGCTCGGAAACATACTGGGAGCCAATGTAGTTCTTTCAAGACCGGTGTTATGTGGTCTCGGCGGCCGCCCCCAGTCACCGGTCTAGCTGCCGCATTCTGGATTAGTTGTAGTTGTAAAGCCAGCAACTGGCTTTAGGAGGTATATTGCTTCCAACAGTAGAGGCAGAACAAAGCCATCATAACTAGTCACTGTTCACAGCCTTATCCTTTGCGAATTTGTCTAAACCTGTCAAGCCATCTATGTTGGCACGGCCACTATTGCTTCTTGTGGTGTGCGAACAAGTACTTTCTTTTGTCTGTTCTGAATGTCCCAAAGAGGGCTGCTCCACTGGTGGTGACCCAGCCTCACAGGTGTCAATATTTTCACCTTATGGCTTATGTGGGCATATGAAGGACTTTTCCTGCCTGAATTTCTCTATTCCACATTTAGAGCCATCCAAGTATGTGACCACCAGCGTATTTCATTCCCAGGAGCCTCTAGCATGGCGATGCATGGCCACTGAGCCACCCTCTTGACAGAGGCATTGCTGTCACTTACCTGGACTGCCGGGGCAGCATTTGAGTGAGGTCAGGACTGCACAGGCAGAGCCAATCCAGCACTTCCAGGGAATCATGGAATTGTAGAGTTGGAAGAGACCCTGATCTGCTCCAACCCCCTGCAATGCATCTGTTGCCCAACATGGGGTTCAAACCCGTGACCCTGAGACTGAGAGTCTCATGCTGTACCGACTGAGCTGTTCCAGCAGTCAAAAATGCCATGAAAGGATGAATCATAGGTGTCAGGAGAGTGACTCTGTGGCACCACCCCTCTCTCGCTTCTGGCTGTAAATGCCACCAGTTTATGATGCAGGCTGTAAACAAGTCCTTCATTCCTCCTGAATTCAGTGCTAACCATTGTATGTGTGGAAAATGTACCTTGAGTCTCTTTCTCCACCTTCAGTCATGCCCCACTCTTTGTGGTCTCCTGCTAGAGTCCAAAATGCTGTAGCCTTCCCTTCTTTACAACACGTACACTGACAAAGATCCTGAAATGAAGATCAGATTCTTTCTCCGTTGCCCCCCAGCCACGCTTCACATTAGTCGAGTAGAACAGAAGCACCTTAAATTTCCTTTTTGTGCCAAGCTGCTGGGGATACGCAATGAGCAATTTCCTCCAACATATTACCTGTAGGAGCTTGTTCTGAGTGAACTACGTGATGCAGGCTGATAGCAATTTGGTTCCTGGTGATGCTACTTTCAAAAATAATTCAGAGAACGAAGTAGGCTGTCAATAGCTCCCTCTTTCTAATGTACAGACATCTTTCTGGAGCTTTAGCTAAGTCTGCTCTGTTCTTCATTTAATGTCCCAAACTTCTTTTTAAACAAATTTGGACGCTGCCTGTTTTTCCCTTAGAAAGTGATATAATGCCATTAATTCCTATTTAATACTATACAGTATTATTACTGTTTAGTAGTAAAGCAAGTATTAGCCGGCATTGCAGCTCAGTTGCACAGGTGGGCAATCTGTGGACTTTGGACCAATTTAATGCCCTTGGCAGTCCTCTGTTTAAAGGTGCCCTCAGCTTGAAGCACTGTCTTACCCAAGTCCATTTTAAAAACAAAGACCCCTGAGTATGGTGAGCACAGACCATACCCTCCAAGTGTCCCTATTTTCCAGGAAAAATCCCAGAATTATGGAAGCCATCCCGACTTCTGACATGATCCTAGAATGTCCCTATTTTTCCCAGTGGCCTGCCATCGCCAAGATTGAGGAGAAGGGTGGACCTGTGGTTGTCCAGTTTTTAAACAATAATTTTTATTAGTTTTAGATTGAAAGGTCGGCGGTTTGACTCCCCATGACGGAGTGAGCTCCTGTTGCTCTGTCTCAGCTT
This sequence comes from Podarcis siculus, assembly GCA_034642415.1. Classification (NCBI taxonomy): domain Eukaryota; kingdom Metazoa; phylum Chordata; class Lepidosauria; order Squamata; family Lacertidae; genus Podarcis; species Podarcis siculus. The sequence goes on along the minus strand of JAXCMG010000072.1, from coordinate 1,464,650 downwards.
CTGCCAACCTAGCAGTTCGAAAGCACACCAGTGCAAGTAGATAAATAGGTACTACTGTGACGGGAAGGTAAATGGTATTTCCGTGCATTCTGCTTTTGTCATGGGTGTTCCATTGTGCTAGAAGCAGTTTAGACATGCTGGCCAGATGACCCAGAAAGCTGTCTGTGGACAAATGCCAGCTCCCTCGGCCTGAAAGCAAGATGAGCGCATCAACCCCATAGTTGCCTTTGACTGGACTTAACCATCCAGGGGTCCTTTACCCCCCTTTTTTTCTCCCCAGAAGTTTTGGCCTACAATTCCTATTGTCCCCGACCATTGGCAGTGCAAGCTGGGTCTGATGCGAGCGGGAATCCAACAACATTTGAAGGGGGCATGTGGGCCACTTCTGATGTTGACAAATGAAGATGACGGGCTCTTTCCTTCCTGCCCTGCTACTAATCTTCCCAGGAACAGCCGACTGAACACTCTTGAAAGCAGCAAGCTAAACTATTTTGAACTTTGCTGTGCTCCAGTGCAGCTCTTGGAATATATTTTCTGAAGAAATCTCAAATCCATCAATTCTGTTATACGAGCTCGGAGGTTTCTAGGTCAAAAGTAACCCTTTCTCGGGATGATTACCAAGGTCTGTTTGGAAGCGTTCTGCTCTAAAGGTGTTTTTGTGCACTGCATTCCCAAACGCTTTATTTTATGCTCTGTGATACAGATCATGAATTCACCTGCAATAAGCTAAGTGCTATTACAGTTTAGCAAACATACAGGATTGGGGCTGTTAAGTACTTAGTGAAATAACCCCTATCCTATGGGCTGAAAACAATCCAAGAGGAAGTCGTTGTGGGATATGCAAACATTCATAGTGCTTGGTTCCTTGCGCTGTTTTCTTTCTTTTGCTATGCCATGGCCTGGTTCAGACAGCTGTATGGAGAAAGTAGTTATGAGCAGATGCAACCCAACTGCCAAGCACTTCTTCCCAGGTAGGTTTCACTCTATACATTTGTATAAATACATGCAGCATAACGCTGTCAGTGGCTACTGGTCCCAATGGCTCGGTTCCACCTACACCAATAAAGGAAGTATGCCTTTGAGTTCCCTTTGTTGAGAATTATAAGATAATAGAGCGCTGTTACTCTCAGTTCCCATTTGTGGGCTTCCCACCGCAACTGATTGGCCACTCAGAGAGTATACGGGCCTTTGGTCTGATTCAGGAAGGCTCTCTTCTTAAGTTCTTGTGGTGGCAGGGAGACTGCTTTGGGGAAGGGGTGTTATAGACAAGAGGCCACCATTGAGAAGACCCTCTTTCCAGTTGTTACTACCTCATTTAGGATGGAAGGGGGCACCTAGAGCATCTGAAGATGATCTGAGTGCATGAAGAAGAAGAAGAAGAAGAGTTTGGATTTGATATCCCACCTTTCACTCCTTTTAAGGAGTCTCAAAGCGGCTAACATTCTCCTTTCCCTTCCTCCCCCACAACAAACACTCTGTGAGGTGAGTGGGGCTGAGAGACTTCAAAGAAGTGTAACTGCCCAAGGTCACCCAGCAGCTGCATGTGGAGGAGCGGAGACGCGAACCCGGTTCCCCAGATTACGAGACTACCGCTCTTAACCACTACACCACACTAGCTCTTGGTTGAAGCACAAGTACATCCTCCTGGTGCCTGGGTGCCAAGCCTCATAGGTCTTGAAAGCAGCATTTTGAATTGTGTTCATAAAAGGGTGTGGTAGCCAGTGAAGCAGCGTAATACATTTTAAATGGTTAGCTCCAGATTATTTTTATTTCTTAAAAATAAACAAGGAATATCCGGTGTTATGTTAGAGGGGATGCCAGGAAACAGGGAATTATGTTCACATGTGGTGGGGGTGTAAATATGCAAAATAAATATTAAAAATGGCAAAGGTTGTTTAAGGAGATAATAGAAATTACTGGGTTAAAGCTGACCGAGAGTCCAGAGGTAGCGTTATTATCAAATTACGACGGGGTAGAAGGTTTGCAGGCTGTGAAGGACTTGCTCACAAATTTATCACAAACAAGCAACCATACCCCAGGCCAACCCCAACTCTCTCACCACCAAAAGAACACCAGTGAATAGTAAAGAGAACCTGCACAAGCAACGCTGATGCAAAACCCCACACATACATTAAGTAAAATAGAAACATCGCCACCTGACCCCATCCCCACTCACCATTTCCCCCCTCCACCTCTTTCCCCCTTTTCTTCCTAATGTAACACTAATGTCTCAACAAATGAAACTGATCTGTGGAAAATGTAACTTGAAAAAGGAGACATTGCACATACTTTTGTAAACCAAGAAATCTTTAATAAAAGAAAGAAAGAAATTTATTGACAGCTGCAGGAATTATGATAGCGAGGAAGTGGAAGGGGCAAGCAGAATATAAAATTTATTATTATTACTTTGTCAATATATATCTATATCTATATCTATATCTATATCTATATATTAAAAAAGAGTAAGAAAAAGAAACACCATCCACTTGGAAAATATCAAGACGGTTATGTTGTGAACCAGCTCCAGTTTCGAAGGCAGCCCCATGTACAATACATGATACAGTAGCAGTCAAAAATCAGATACCAGGGCATGGATAAGGGTGGTTAGGCTTTTGCTTTCTAAGGCCAGCTACAGTTTGCACACCATACTGTGGATGTGAAATGAACTTTGAAATATACTCGGAGTCGAGAGTGGATTTCATGCTCTTTATTCAGCTCATAGTGGTGAGGAGGAATGGAAGTTCCCCCAGAATGTCAGCTTTATATACATTATTTACACAATGGGCCGCACGTGATTGGCTAATTCCGGGATTCACCTGTAGGCCAATCAGGTTGCGGATTCACTTCCACCTGGAGCTGGATTGGGTGGCTCCTGTGGACCAATCAGACTGCTGCATTCTGAATTCTATTGTTCTAGGACCAATCAGACTGCTGCATTCTGAATTCTATTGTTCTAGGACCAATCAGACTGCTGTATTCTGAATCCTATTGTTCTAGGACCAATCAGACTGCTGCATTCTGAATCCTATTGTTCTAGGACCAATCAGACTGCTGTATTCTGAATCCTATTGTTCTAGGACCAATCAGACTGCTGCCTTTTGGAACCTATTCAACTCAGTACATAACAGACTTCTGGACACCAAGACTGCCTGAGCCTCCAGTGTCAAAAGTAGGCCTAGGAACAAGACTCCCAGACTGTGATCCAAATCCTTTATTTAAACAGATGAACCATAAACCCAGAGAAGCCTAGCCTGGCCAGGACTGAGGTTCATTTTATTGGTCCTCAGTATTGCATTGCTGCATCCCATGGACTTCCACCGCCTTAGCTGAGTTGGGGGTAACACAGAAACAGTGCTGAGTATTACAAGCATATTGATGACACTGCAGCTTTTAACTGTGCACTTACCGGTAATAATAAATAAATGGCAGGAAGCAGTGAGGCCAAGTGTTTAATGTAGAGCCAAGTGTTGTAGAGACATATCATGATCCAGAAGGGTGAACCCTGTTTTCATTTATGTGAATTCTCTGGGTTCCTGCTTTTATATGCTTTTATACTTTGTTGTTTAGTCGTTTAGTCACGTCCGACTTTCGTGACCCCATGGACCAGAGCACACCAGGCACTCCTGTCTTCCACTGCCTCCCGCAGTTTGGTCAAACTCATGCTGGTAGCTTCGAGAACACTGTCCAACCACCTCGTCCTCTGTTGTCCCCTTCTCCTTGTGCCCTTAATCTTTGCCAACATCAGGGTCTTTTCCAGGGAGTCTTCTCTTCTCATGAGGTGGCCAAAGTATTGGAGCCTCAGCTTCACAATCTATCCTTCCAGTGAGCACTCAGGGCTGATTTCCTTAAGAATGGATAGGTTCAATCTTCTTGCAGTCCATGGGACTCTCAAGAGTCTCCTCCAGCACCATAATTCAAAAGCATCAATTCTTCAGCGATCAGCCTTCTTTATGGTCCAGCTCTCACTTCCATACATCACTACTGGGAAAACCATGGCTTTAACTATACGGACCTTTGTTCACTGCCCCCTTCATGGATCACTGCCTTTCTGTGGCGAAGGGGCTTGAATAACTCAGAGAAGCTATGAGCTATGCCGTGCAGGGCCACCCAAGATGGACAGGTCATAGTGGAGAGTTTTGACCAAACGTGATCCCCCTGGAGCAGGAACCGGCAAGCCACTCCAGTATCCCTGCCAAGAAAACTCCATGGACAAAGGCAACAGGCTTTTATACTAATTTAGTGTTTTATGTTTGTTTTAATGACATTGTTTATTGTATTCATGTTGGACATCACTTAGAGATTTTTAAAATATCAAGTGCTTTAAAATCACAAAATTAAAATAATAACAATGAAGCAATGTCAGTTCCTCTCTATTCTTCTCTTTGCCGCAGTTGTCCTTTGCGGATGACAGAGCATAGGAGAATTTGCTGCATTTTATGACTGGGTGGAAGAGTTTTTCTCCATCTCTTGCCTGACTTAATGTGCCTTAGGGCATCTCCTCAAAGACTGACACCTTTTAGGAGTGAGTACCTGTGTCAGGAAGTGTTTGCCACGCTGGTGGCATCCTGATTCGATGTTACTAATTTGTTCGGAGTCGTGACAAAAAGCAGCAACTGGCCCCCAACAGCTCGAATTCACATTTCTCATCTTTGCCGGTAACAAAAAGCCTGAATTGGTGCTGGGTCTCCCTTTCCTTTTCTCACTCCTCTCTCAAACCATACAATGGGCTTTACTCTGGTGGCCTGTGCTGAATCTATAGAGATATGTCTTTAATTTTCAAGTATGCTATTTGTTCTGCCACTTTCTCTGAGAAACAGAACTGTTTCCTCCTAATGCAGGAACCTGAATCCAGCAACTGCTTCACACAGAGAAGGCTGGTCCTTCCTGTGGTTGGCTTCATCTGGAAAGAGGTAAGACAGAATGCAGCATGGAAGACAGGAGAAGAACAGAAGGAGAAAAGGAAACAACTTTGTCCTGCAACTTTTCCTCCCGCACCATGATTTTTTCTCCTCACACAAAAATGCAACCAAAAAAGACAGGACCACTGTATAGCAGTGACCACTCCCAGCCCCCCGCCCTACAATTGTGTCAACCATATTAAAAATACAGTGGTACCTCAGGTTACATACGCTTCAGGTTAAATACGCTTCAGGTTACAGGCGCTGCTAACCCAGAAATAGTACCTCGGATAAGAACTTTGCTTCAGGATGAGAACAGAAATCGTGCTCCGGTGGAGCGGCGGCAGCAGGAGGCCCCATTAGCTAAAGTGGTGCTTCAAGTTAAGAACAGTTTCAGGTTAAGAATGGACCTCCAGAACGAATTAAGTACTTAACCCGAGGTACCACTGTAATTATTAAATATTTCTTGCCTTTCATGCCAAAGCTCTGGTGCTTTTTCCATAAGCACTTTTAATTTCATCAATATTGAATGATTCCTCCTGCCTCCCCGTTATTTTCTTACGTGGTTTTTCTATACACAAAGCTTTTCCTCAGATGTCCTGCAGTGGCATATTGAACATCTCCAGACTTTTAAGCTACAGGAGAATGCAGTAGTCATGAACTATTCTTAATATTTATGTAATTTTCCCTGTACAGACATAAGCCTGGACCAACATTTGCTCTTTTGTGTCATTATAACTGCTATTTGCCTTTTTTTTTTTTTTTTTGGTTCTTGGCATTTATTGCTCTCTATCACATTAGCTTTCATAATCCCTTTCTCTTTAAAACAATCTCATGGCTTTTGCACCTGCCGGTGGTGCTGGTTTGTAATTTATTTGCTTTGCTTGAGAGATGGAAGTGGAGGCAGCACCATGTCTCAGCGTTAAAGAAATGCCATCATTTCATCTATGTGCATATTTCCAGATTACCATCATCTTCCTAGTGGAGGTTAGTCCATTTGAACAAACGGGGCACTGCCCCCTGATCCCTGTCTGACCTCAGCCAGCCAGCGCCCCCCCCAGCCACCACCAACCTGCCTTCCTGATTTCCTTACAACCAGTTCAGAGGGTGCCACTGCCCAACAGGTTCCTCTTCCTTTAGTCTGCATCCAGTGTGCTCATACCACCGGTTTATGAAGCTGTGTACACACGACATTCACCACAATCTACTTCTATCTCATAATTTCTTGAGAAATGCTGCATTCTGAGCGTCTCCACCCCCATCCTTCAGCCCGGACACTGAGGTCCAACTCCAAGGCCCCTGTGGCGGTTCCCTCGCTGTGAGAAGCCAAGTTACAGGGAACCAGGCAGATGGTCTTCTTGGTAGTGGCGCCCGCCCTGTGGAACGCCCTCCCATCAGATGCCAAGGAATTAAACAACTATCTGACTTTTAGAAGACATCTGAAGGCAGCCCTGTTTAGGGAAGTTTTGAATGTTTGATGTTTTATTGTGATTTTAATATTCTGTTGGGAGCCACCCAGAGTGGCTGGGGAAACCCAGCCAGATGGGTGGTGTATAAATAAATAAATTGTTGTTGTTGTTGATGATGCACTTTCCATACACACAAGAATTTCCACATGACCCACAACCCCGATTACACAGGGTTCCAGGGTACATGGAAACCTCTGTGTGCACGTGCCTTTTGTGTTGAGAGAATGCATGTGGCATTCTTTTGAAGAGAGCATGAAAGGTGAGGTTTTAAGTTGCGAAATGAGCACTTTAAAAAAAACACACACCACACCATTCTGCATCTTTAAGCATTTAGCCCACTTCCCCCATGCCAGCTGAAAAGCAACAGTAGCAGCAAAAGACAACAACACCCTAGTGTTGTGATATAAATGGGAATGGTTATTTAATAGCACTGTGGTGGCAGTGGCGTACATTTTTGTTTCTGAGCAGTGGCTGAGCAATGAACGTCCACCTTAGTGTGGCATCCTCTGGTCCCTATGGTAGCGTGGCTTCTGCGCATTGATAGAAGAGGCATCTTGATAGAAGAGCTTCCCTCTTCCCTCAGGAGGCATGTTTTCTTCAGAAAGCCTCTCCTTAGCCCTGACAGCCACAATTTCCTGGATGATATCCTCTATTTCATTCGCTGTTAAGATCTCTTTCTCTGCCTTTAGATACGACGGCCCTGGAGTCGGCAATTGCTCCCGTGAGGGTTGTAGATCCCATCCAGTATTTGGTTGGATGCCCTCTGGAGCACAAAAGTCAGACAATTGTTCCCTTTTAATTTCTGCTTTTCCCTCCTCCAAATTCCCACCTGCTAGCATTTCCTCCCCTCCCCTTTTATTCTGCTTTTGTTTCTTCTTCACTCTATCTTCTTCATCGAAGATTTTCTGAGCCACGTCCAATATACTAATCCACTGAGGAGAGTAAGAAAACTTTCTCCATTTCTTTGAGGGCTCCTGAAAAAGGCCAAGCATACTTTCACATAAAGGGTTAACGGGAAACACTTCCATGGTCTTCAAAAGCAGTTGTGATAATTTCAGGTGGAGCATATGGACGCATAAGTTTACCGTGATAAATTCTGCCCCTCAACTAAAATGATCAGAGGTGACGGCTCTCTCCGTTATACTTGGCTTGTGGGTCCCCCAAAGCAAATGGTTGGTTATTCTGGGAGAAAAAGTGCCAGATGACATGGATAATCGACCTAATCAAGCCAGACTTGGGCAGGTTTGGAGGACTCCTTGGTCCTGAATGGGGTAACTGTGCTCCTGAAGGACCAGGTGAGCAACCTGGGTGTCATTTTGGACTCACAGCTGTCCATGGAGGCGCAGGTCAGTTCTGTGTCCATGGCAGCTGTCTACCAGCTCCATCTGGAACACAGGCTGAGACCCTACCTGCCCACAGACTGTCTCGCCAGAGTAGTGCATGCTCTGGTTCTCTCCCGCTTGGACTACTGCAATGCACTCTACGTGGGGCTACCTTTGAAGGTTACCCGGAAACTGCAATTAATCCAGAATACAGAAGCAGTAACGTAGTCTAGCCCCAACTTATTCTTAGAACAGACCAAATTAACATCTCACTGCTTCTGTTAATCTCACCATTAAAGGAATTACAACCCTTGGTGTTAGTTTTCCCATTTTCGCTTTCTTCAACTCCACAGCTGACTGTGATTCTTGGAGAAGACCTGCAATGAACATGACGAAGAATTAGAAAATTGTCATTTGCTTATTTAAATGAATATTTGCAGATGCTTATGGAATAAGATTATGAAATGCAAAGCAGCATGAATATCTGTGTCTTAGATACACATAATAAAACCCATGGCTTAGATCCATATCACATCCCACTTTTCAATAGGGTTGGGTGAACCTGCTAACCCCATTAGCTTGGCTCGGGATTTTTCCAAATCCCAGCTTCCCCAAATGGTCTCCTCCGTTTTCAGGATCTCGCAATTATGTAGTCCAAACTCCTGCTATTCGCATCTGAGCTTTCCCCATTGCATTTAGGCTTACCAGATCCCTACCAACTCTACTCCCTAAATGGCAACTTTAACATTCCTTGCCTCATACTGGAGAAACAAGAAAATATAAGATGCTGGTTCAGGCTGTATACTGGTGAAGCCAGTATACAGTTCATTATGTATAGCTGGTTACTCAAACTAGCCATTTTACTCTCTGTAACTATTTAATTTTGTGTTTTGTGAGTTACTACTACTACTACTACTACTACTACTAATACTACTACTAACCTGCCCTTCACCCTAAGGTCCCAAGGTGGGTTACAACCAGTGCTTTTTTCCTTTAAAAAATATTTAGGGGTATTCTCATTTTGACTTTGATTCACTTTGGCTTACAGCTGATTTTTTCCCTGGGCCTGCCAGAATATGATGGTTGACTAGGCTGGGGGTGTTATTGGGTTGTTGTTTCTATTTTGATTATATACTGTATTTTTCCATGTATAAGACTAGGTTTTTCCCCTAAGAAATAATGTCAAAAAATAGGGGGCGTCTTATACATGGATAGTGCTGAGGGTGGACTGGCGATTGGTTGTTGCCCCCCAAATTGCCTTATACATGGGGGCATCTTATAAACGGAAAAATATGGTATATTGTGGTTTTCTATTTTGATTTTGTTCTGTGAACCGCCCTGAGACCTCTGGGTATAGGGCAATATATAAATTCAATAAATAATAGTAATAGATTGCACATTGTCAAACACCCCCCCACACCCTATTGGCACGCCTAACTCCAATTACACACAAGAATCGATAAGGTTATGGTTCTACCTACTAAAGAAAGGAAGGACTGGTTCCAAGGGAGCTGACCTCTGCTCTTCATTTTCCTTCTCTTTGCTCATATGTGAATTCTGCCTTTCTGTATGCAAATTGACAAAATTGATAGGTGAATGCATAAATACTGCTTTCTGACTGCAGATCAGATAATGGAGGTGGGACGTATCCATGAGGAACAGATTTGTGCATGAAAACACACTATCCATGTATAAGATGCCCCCTAATTTATACAGCTGATGCTAATGTGCCTCTGAGAAAGGGGTTTTGCCTTGTTTGGAAGTACTAGGGGTGAAAGGTCAACTGTATACATTGGATCCAGACAGTGGTGGCCTAGCGCTGGCTGCTGGCACCCGTGGCAGGCTTGCACATGGGGGGACGGACGTGTGTCAGGCAGAGGGGCGCCAGCCCAGCCCTCACCACTGATGCTGCCAGAGTGACCCCATCCCCAACAGAGCAAAGTGGGGTCATGCTGAGCCCCCTGTCTGCCTTCTCAGGAGGGAGCCTGGCCAGCCAACGCAGCCCTTTTCAAGTAGGGATGCAAGGAACATTTTCACCTCTCTCTCCCCTCTTGCTAAGTGGCAGCAAAGCTTGGCTTCAGGAAGGAAGCCAGGTGTACAACACGGCCTTAGCTTACCAACCCCAGCTGCCCAGCCACTATATTTTATGATGTTAAAGGATGCTTGTATTGTTGTCAGCTGTTGCTATTTGTGCATGAAGAGGAAAGGTTTGCCTGGAGCTACCGCTAGGCCCATATTACTTTCTTTCTGAAAACAGTGGTACCTACCTACCGCTAACAGCAAGGGTTGCCTCCTAGGGATCTGCATGCGGTCGTTCTTCCTTTTCTTCCTCATTCTCATGAAAATCCAATTCAGCATCTATCTATTCCTCTGTCAATGAAATAACAGATTTTTAATCTCCTTCAAAGGGGTTCAAATGGCAGTGTGGCGATCACACAGGGTCCCCGGACGTTTGACGGTCTATTGAGCCCTGTGCCACCACTGTGATTGCTTCCCCGCTGCCACCAACCCGTTTCTCTCGGGTACACACTGAGTCGAGACAGTTGTTAACATTAAACCAAATAAACAAGTTTATTTTATAAGCATTAACAAGTTTATGGTTTCAGATAATTTTTCTTGTCAGTTTCTTAACCTTAGTTTCTTTACCGGCCTATACCTTCCTAATACCTTCTAACTGATTATCCCAACTGTTTAACTGATTCCTCTTAACAGATTCTCTCACTAACTCACATCAAACTAGCCCAACCCACAGACTTAGCCTCCCTCTCCCTTCTCTAACCCCAGACTGACTTCTTAACAACTCTAACTCCTCCCCTTGGGTTCCTGTTGGTTAATCATTTTACCCTTAGTTAACCCTTTTCTTATGACCCAGTATAATGTCACACACCTAGCAGGGCAAACGCCACAGGCAGGTGCATATTTTTAAATGTTGATATGTATACATAGGTGTATGTTATCTATTATAACATTTAAAGCCACATATTTTCATATTTGCATAAGGGGTTATTTAATTGGCCTGGTTTTTGTCACCAGGAGGAGGAAAACATTATCTCTACCTCAAATTCCATCCCCACTCTGGGGTTGTAAGCTTTTGAATCTCTGGACAGGACCCAAATGGACCAAGCAGTGAAACCTGGCGGTTCAGGGTTAGACCCAGGAGCGTCCCAGTGTGGTTAGAGGGCCGAGGTTGAAAATCCCCACTTAAATCATGAATCTCGCTGGAAGGACCTAATTTACCTCACAGGAATGTTGTAAGGCTAAAAAGATGGAAGCGAACCCTAGCCAGTGCATCCTGAACTCCTCGAAGGAAGGGATAAAACCAGAGCAAGCAAACAAACACATTTTTAAAATGGTACCTGGCACACTGAGGCAGTGCCTGGGGGAATTTGGTCAGTCATGGAGAGGGCCAAATGGAAAAAAGAAGGCATTGTTGGGCCAACTCTGGGGATACCTGGCTTTTCAGACCTACTATTGGTTCCCTGTCAGAATGTAGTTTTAGTGGTTGGACAGACTAGATAACAAATGAATGCTTAGCAACCAAAACCCTCCTACTGATGCAAGCGTCTGAGAAGCATTACCATGCAACACCTACACATGTTCTCTCTGATACTTCTGCAATCATGAGAGCTACACTCCTGTATTATTACTTTTTTTTTAAGGGGCAACCCACAAATTGTGGGACCATGGCCTCCTTCTCCTTGCAGCCAAATGAAATATGCATACATGCCAGTTGACTTAATGAGTGCAATGTTCAAAGTGCTGGTTTTGACCTATAAAGCCTTAAATGGCTCAGGATCACAATACCTCAAGGACCTCCTCTCTCCATATGAACCTACCCGGACCCTGAGATCATCTTCTGAGGCCCTTCTTTGTGTGCCTCCTCCTTGAGAGGTCCAGAGGATGGCAACACAAGAACAGGCCTTCTCTGCAGTGGCTCCCCGTCTGTGGGATGATCTCCCCAGGGAAGTTCGCCTGGCGCCTTCATTATACACCTTTAGGCACCAGGCAAAATGTTCCTTTTTAACTAGGCCTTTGGTTGACCCAATTGACATCCCATACCCTTTTAAAATGTGGCTCTTTTTTTTTTTGAGGGAATGTGTTATTGGGTTATTGTTGTTATTTTGATTTTATATATTGCAATCTATATATACCTGAGATCTCCGGGTATAGGGCGGTATAATAATGATGATGATGATGATGATGATGATGATGATCTTGCACTGAATTTTGTGCACCGTACTAAAGTTGGCTTTGGTACAGTGAGAATGGACGACCATTTGCTTGCTTGTGGACTTACCCCTTCAGAAAACTAAAGTTGGGGGGGGGGGAGAGGGACTGCTCATGCAGTGAAGGTTTCCCATCTTCTTCCCTCCACTGTAGCCCATTGCAGACTCTGAAAAGCTTCTCAAAGGAGGATTAGAAGATTGGGAGTTTCTCCTGAACAGTATGGAGGGTGGCAAGGGAGTACGGAGTGGCAAAGGAAATTGCCAAATATCAGGTGCCGCTACATGAATGGGTCAACTGCCTTCAGCTGAGTGAAGTGTGCATACAACCCCCCTTGAGGATTATTATTATTATTTATTGAATTTATAAACCGCCCTATACCCAGAGGTCTCAAAGCATAAAGGCCATAGGGTGGGGAGGCGGAGCCACACATACTGCCACGTATACAATTAATGGATACACAAATAGGGGTACTAACAGTTGGGCTTACTGGGAAGATATTTGAAATCTCCACTTGGTTTCAGTTTGTAGCCCAAAAGATGTGCCTCAGAACATATACCAGCACTTGCGAAGTTTATCCACAGTTACTGTTATGCTTGCATTGTAAAGAAAGAGCTACTAAGTTGTACAGAGCCATTCAAAGGTGACCTCGTTCCAATGGTAGATGAGCCTAGATATTTCCAGCTCAAATTTTTTGCGGCCCTTTCCATGACCATACCTCTGCACTGTGGGCAGAAATAATCTTAGTAGTAACCGGTTCAAGATCTTCACTTGCACGGCAGTTGGCAGGCATTAACCAAGGCGGTTGAGCTGTTCTGTGATGTCACAATAGGAGGCTAGAGGTCTAGTGTGCCATAGAGCTAGTCCTCTACGGTTGCAGAGAGAGATGCATTTCTTGTTGATCCTTTTGCAGATTACAGTGGTTTGTCGGGTTACATACGCTTCAGGTTACATACGCTTCAGATTACAGACTCCACTAACCCAGAAATAGTACCTCGGGTTAAGAACTTTGCTTCAGGATGAGAACAGAAATTGTGCTCCGGCGGTGTGGCAGCAGCAGGAGGCCCCATTAGCTAAAGTGGTGTTTCAGGTTAAGAACAGTTTCAGGTTAAGAACAGACCTCTGGAATGAATTAAGTACTTAACCCGAGGTACCACTGTACTTCAGGGAAGGTCATTCCAAAGGAAATGTAGATGGTGATCAACAGGCCCCTGTAATCTGTAATTCGCAGTACAAAATGCCAGTAGGATAGCCACTGCTGAATTCTGACCAAAACACCGTGTGGATGCAATCTACCATGAAATGTGGGGTAAAGTTTATCAAATTTCATACATCCTTGCTTTGTATGTAATATGAGAAAGGGAGCAGGTGGCGCTGTGGTCTAAACCACTGAGCCTCTTGGGCTTGTTGATCAGAAGGTTGGCGGTTCAAATCCACGTGACGGAGTGAGCTCCTGTTGCTCTCTCCCAGTTCCTGCCAACCTAGCAGTTCGAAAGCATGCCAGTGCAAGTAGATAAATAGGTACCTCTGCAGTGGGAAGGTAAACAGCGTTTCCATGTGGTCTGGTTTCCATCACGGTGTTCCATTGCACCAGAAGTGTTTTAGTCATGATGGCCACATGACTCGGAAAGCTGTCTGTGGACAAACACCTGCTCCCTTGGCTTGAAAAGCAAGGTGAGCACCGCACCCCATAGTCGCCTTTGACTGGACTTAAACATCCAGGGGTCCTTTACCTTTATAATGTGAGAAGTTGCAGCCTAGAAAAAAATGTTTGTTTTCTGAATCCAAAACAAAGTTCTCTTTCATAACCATTCAGTGAATACATATGGTTTGGGAATTAACTGTGGCAGGATGTTCTGGTGGCCGATGACAGAAGACCAGTTCACACATTTATTCCTGAGGTCAAAGCCAGCAGGGTGACGAATCATTTTCACATGGAGAGCTATTTGTGTCCACACAGCATGCAATCACACGAGAAGAGCCAGCTGATGCCACAGAGACCATTTTAAATACTGCTTTCTCGCTGACCTAGAATTTCTCTGCTGGGCTGTTGCACACAAAACAAAATGTTCATAACATGAAAATGAACTGGTAAAATCACATCTCTCTTTAGAGACTACACCTGAATCTTCATTTTATGGATTCTTAGATTAACCACAAAGGATACAGCAATGATGTCCTGCTTGCAGCTCGTCCCTGTCAGAAGTGGAGTGCTTAGCCTGTGCTAAATGGCCACAGGCCTGACTTGGAATTCTACTCAGTATTGATCCAGAGTAGATTCTAATGTATAGTTGTCAGAGTAACAACTTAAACACGTTGCAGGATTCCCAAAAAATAGACCAGAGGCAATTGTATCTCATCCAGCAGAGCTTTACTGCTGCTGAAGGCAAATGAGCACAATGGTCACAAATCCAATACATTCAGGATTGGCACTGTCAATAAGAAATCCAGTTGCAGCAGACTTCACTTAAACTTACAATAACTTATAATAAGACTAAACTACTAAGCATACTATATACAGTGGTACCTCGAGTTAAGTGCTTAATTCGTTCCGGAGGTCTGTTCTTAACCTGAAACTGTTCTTAATCTGAAGCACCACTTTAGCTAATGGGGCCTCCTGCTGCAGCCGCGCCGCCGGAGCACGATTTCTGTTCTCATCTTGAAGCAAAGTTCTTAACCTGAAGCATTATTTCTGGTTTAGCGGAGTCTGAAACCTGAAGCGTATGTAACCTGAAGCATATGTAACCTGAGGTACCACTGTACAGAACACCACACCAGAAGGAAAAGCGATAGAAAGAGAAAGTAAAACCCAGACTCCTTCTGACCTTGCTTTTCTAGTCAGCATGACCTTGAAAAAGAGATAAGAGAACCAGTTTAAGCCAGCTGTACTAAACTTCTCTGAAGGAATAACCCAAACATCATGAAACTTCCTCTTGTTTCTTTCACACAAAGAAGCTTCCAGAATCCTCTTGAATTAAGTAGAATAGGAAAGATACACATCATATCAATACTTTCTGCACTAAGAACTGCAAACTGACAATTATCACCATCACCACCAAACTAATGTTCCAGGACATGTTACAACCATTAAAACAATATTAAAAGCAGTTTAAAGAAACTTACCATCACAGAAATAAGGCGGGTCCTTAAAATATAGCATTTCTTAGATTATGTCTACACTGAAGACTCATAGTGGGTCCGTACTGAATTAATTCTCCCAGACTCTGGGAAATGTAGTTTGAATGAGAATGTTGAACATTTTCAGCCACTCTAACTTTCCGTCACAGAATTCAAGCTCTTGGGGGAGAGGGATAATTATTAAACCATGTGTCTAGGTGTAGAGATGCCCCAGAGAAGTAAGGGCTGCTTCTGAACTGACTTCATATTGCACTTTGAAAACAAACATAGAGAATAGCCGTAAAACACCTGAAAATGCATGCAAAATACATAGAGTTCATGTTACTCCAGTGGTGCTGAGCTGAATCGGTGTCACCACTTCCTACTCTGGAAGGTGATGGCAGGGACCCAGGTAAGATATTGATGGGCCGAAGCCTTTCTTTTAGGAATTCTAGGTGCCGAAATCCCAAATGGAGCAGAAAGGATTATTTATGTACGTGACCTGCGGATGTTATTGGCCCAGAGATGGAAAGAAGATAAAGCCCCTACCAGAGAAGAATGGCAGATTAAGTTGATGGATTATGCCAAAATGGCAAAAATGACTGGAAGTATCAGAAATCGGGAAGACCAAAAATTTAATAAGGAATGGGGGAAATTTATAATTTATCTTAAAAATCATTGTAAACAGTTAAAAATGTTCCTGGGATTGGAACAACACTTGTAGTATAATGGTGAATTTTGGATATACAGTGGTACCTCGGGTTAAGAACTTAATTCATTCTGGAGGTCCGTTCTTAACCTGAAACTGTTCTTAACCTGAAGAACCACTTTCGCTGATGGGGCCTCCCACTGCTGCCGTGCCACCGGAGCATGATTTCTGTTCTCATCCTGAAGCAAAGTTCTTAACCCGAGGTACTATTTCTGGGTTAGCGGAGTCTGTAACCTGAAGCGTCTGTAACCCAAGGTACCACTGTAATGGAGATGTAAAAGATTTGGATTATTATAAAAGATGCAGGAGGAAATGACTAACAATAGGAGCCACAAAAGGAAGTCCAGGAGGTTCTTCGGAATCTTGTTTTTATGATGTAGGTTGGATATGTGATTGTAAAACTTTAATCTGAAAAACCAAATAAATAAATTTATTTTTAAAAAAGAAAAAAAGATATTGATGAGCCCTGTTGCAGTGTGCAGGATCTGGTAGGTGCCCTCGGTGCTGATGCCAAACCTGGCTGAGCTTTCAATTGACTCTGAGGAAAAAAATACACATGGGAAAGATTGGGAGCAGAAAAGCATATGCTGAATGTTCACTTTCTCCTACGAGAAACTGGATACAGAAAGGCATTGCTATCCGTACCGAATGTCTATGCAAACCATGCTCCTATTTGAAGACCTATCACATTTCCATATCATTTTGAAGGCCATAAGCTGGCAGTACAGCAATACTCTGTGGGACATCAGTGCTAGAGACAGTCAGTAGAGTGTCTGACCTGCCAGGACTGATTGTCTTATATAGCTGCCAGCAGATGAGAGCAAAGTATAAAAACATATCCACTGCTCAGAAAGAACATTGTCTTTTTTTGATAACCCATCGCCAGCATCCATTAGTCACGTACAGTCCGTTTCGAAATACCAGCAACATCTGGGAGAGTGGAGATGCTATGTACTGATTTATATTCGGGAGATAGGAGATTGGCAGCTTGATTTAAGGAAAACAATATACTTTAATGATTTCAAAGCTAAGCATTCTAGTAAACATCGCATCCCCCATCTAGAGAAGAGATGGCACTTCAGACAGAAGATGGGCTGTGAGGTGGGGTGAAGTTATCTGATTTTATAACAGTATATATTTTTAAAGTAGATGAATAAATGAGCAAATTAAGTTAATTTGGATCTGCAGAAAATATTTAAAAAATAAATTTAAGGAACCGTGGAAAGATTGGGAAAGAAGTCAAGTTTTGAAATGTTAAAATGATTATAAAATTATTGAAATGTATAAAATTGAAAATCATAAATAAAATAAAACAAATAAATAAAGTGACCTGATTTAAATGGACTCCAGAGTAGGGTAGGGAAGTAATTGAAGGTGGCAATTGATATATGGAAGGAGCAGCAATAAGGATGGCTGAATCTATCCATTTTATTTTTTCTCCATTTCTCATTTTCCGACTCTTCATTAGTCTCATTTCTGCCTCAAGTTACAGACTTTTTTATATTAAAAAAGTCTGTATGAAAATTTGTTTGCATTTGCTGTGCGTTTCTCTCAATGTAGCAGGTATTGCAAGCAATTTCTTGCAACACATTTGCGTATCCTAGTCTTGCTGCTATTTGTAATTCTTGCACATATCCTTATACAGTGGTACCTCCGGTTACATACGCTTCAGGTTACAGATGCTTCAAGGTTACAGACTCAGCTAACCCAGAAATAGTACCTCGGGTTAAGAAATTTGCTTCAGGATAAGAACAGAAATCGCGCAGCGGCGGCGCAGTGGCAGTGGGAGGCCCCATTAGCTAAAGTGGTGCTTCAGGTTAAGAACAATTTCAGGTTAAGAACGGACCTCCAGAACGAATTAAGTTCTTAACCCGAGGTACCACTGTATATGCTTCTTTCTTTTTCCTTTTGGTTGGTAAACATTGTTGGGTTGGAGAACTGCATCACAACATTTGAAGGAGTGGGAATTCACTAGTTTGGGAAGTTCAAATTCGGTATATTTCAGTTAAAGTGTGAACTGAACTAATTCCCACCAGCCCCATCCCGATGCAGCAATGCTTTTTGAAGTGTTGAACTCTGCTTCAGCAAGTGAAATGCCTTGGGTAAACTGCCCAGACAGAAGAATATATGCTTCTTTTCATAGTATGTGGAGAGAGAGAGAGAGAGAGAATAGGTTGGCAATCTAGCATTATGACTTGTTTTTATATACGATCATGGCTTTTATATGGCCATTTATTTATCTAGCAGACAGGAGGAGGAAGCATAATCATAGTCATGAAATTGCATCTTCTGTGAAGTAGTGAGCTCATATTTCCATATTTCTATACATGAATTTGTTGTTTAAAATTATATGGCATTGTTTTATTAAAGAAATGAAGCTTTCAATGGCTATGCTTCATCTCTGTTATCAGAAGCAGATACCGGTTGTTGGGAATCATTAGTGGGGGCCCCCAAGCTCCCCTCAACTTGTGCCATTGATTTGCTAGCCCAACAGTAATGAATAACATGATGACTTTTATTAGTCTAGTTGAGTGATTCAGCTCAAGATCCTTCTGCTGAGGTGTTGAGATGTGGACTCCTACTACATTCATTGAGACCCCCCGGGAATCTGGTTTGCACAACCACATTTTACAAATATCATCCTTGCAAACACCAACCCGCCCCCTCACATTTTGAGTGCTGAATGTGGAAGTTCAATTGCCCATGAGTTGAAGAATCATAGAAGCAAGAAGTATGATGTGTTTCACTTGGTCCGATTAAAGGTGTCCTGATCTAAACTTAACAGCACTGCAGGAACTTTCATTTCTACATAGCTGTCAGGGACTGGATAGATGAGGAATGGTGGGGACTGCCTCCCCATTCTGACCCTTCCAGGGAGGAGAAAGAGGAAGACAGTATAGTCAACAGGGGGTTGCGGGAGAAGAAGAAGAAGAAGAAGAGTTTGGATTTGATATCCTGCTTTATCACTACCCAAAGGAGTCTCAAAGCGGCTAACATTCTCCTTTCCCTTCCTCCCCCACAACAAACACTCTGTGAGGTGAATGGGACTGAGAGACTTCAGAGAAGTATGACTAGCCCAAGGTCACCCAGCAGCTGCATGTGGAGGAGTGGAGACGTGAACCCGGTTCCCCAGATTATGAATCTACTGCTATTAAGGTCACAGCTCAGAGGCAGATGAGGGGAAAAGTTGGGAAATCATGGGAGAGGAGGATCAGACAGAGCCGGAGCAACAGCTGGCTGACACGTTGTCACTAGAAAGCATTCCAGACCATCCATCTCCCAGAAACTGGCGAGCCTTGAAAGTAGGAGAGCAAAGAGTTCAAAAACAGAGGGCACGTAGCAGCACCCATAGAAGTGACGAATGAGGAAGTGGGAGAGACAAAGTGGTGGTGGTGGAGATTCACTCAGGATAACACCATTATCCAAGAGGCTGGGTTCTCTATAGCCTCCCTCTGTAAAGATTGAAATACAAAAGGACGGCAAGAAACTTTTCCTTGTCTTTATACTTTCCTGGGCAACCAGCTGGGAGCTGCTGACAGCATCCTGACAATAGCATAAACACTCCTAGGAAAATTGCATATAGTCTTCTTGTGGGGCACACCGGCTATGTGAACATTTCTCGGATACTTTCGATGCACATAGGAAAGCATTTTATATAGATCGAGTTGGGCTATTGGGCCTTTAAGTTCAGTATTGCTAGAATTTCTACCTGGGATGCTAGAATTTCTACCTGGGACCTGCACACATTTATCAGTGTGTGTGTGTGTGTGTGTCTGCAGATAAGTTTAGATGATTTGTCTGCAAAGCTTCCTTGAAAGAATTATCTGTGCTAATCGTTCTTTCATCACTGTGGTGTATAGCTAGATTTTACAATGCTTTTCAAGCTCCATAGTATTTTGGATTGTTGCCTTGGTTACAGGACCCTAATCACCTTTTTAATTGCTAGAACGAAAGGCCATGGGCCAAAGGAGCAGAGTTGCACCTCAGGCTAAAACCATACAGGCAGCTTAGGTTGTTAAAGTAACAGTGACAAGTAAAAGGTATGTGGGATTACACTGAAAGCTGTAGCACTGCACATTTCCCCATAGTAAACTCTGTGAGATAGTCAAAGGGCACATCTAAATCAGCAAAGGATTAATGTCTAGCAGATGTTTACGAGTGCCTCATGGACACAATGCAAAAAGAGATTAAGATGAATTGCACCAGAAAAGTAAAGCTTCTTCAGGGTGGATCCGTTTGCATCTTAGAGTATGATGCTGGACACCCTGAATGTTGTGCTGAACCTTTGGAAATAGCACTTTCAGTAAACTAGGTAAAGGTAAAGGGACCCCTGACCGTTAGGTCCAGTCGTGGCTGACTCTGGGGTTGCGGCACTCATCTCGCTTTATTGGCCGAGGGAGCCGGCGTACAGCTTCCGGGCCATGTGGCCAGCATGACTAAGCCGCTTCTGGCGAACCAGAGCAGTGCACGGAAACGCCGTTTACCTTCCCGCCGGAGCGGTACCTATTTATCTACTTGCACTTTGACGTGCTTTTGAACTGCTAGGTTGGCAGGAGCAGGGACTGAGGAACAGGAGCTCACTCCGTTGCGGGGTTTCGAACCGCCCACCTTCTGATCAGCAAGTCCTAGGCTCTGTGGTTTAACCCACAGCGCCACCCGCGTCCTCAGTAAACTAAGGAACATTCAAATTCATTTCAAATTGCAGTGCAAGATGATGAACAGTGAGTGCTTCTGTTCAGAGTTCTAGCTATTCCATTAACTAATCTGATGGATCTATTGATTTCCACATTGTAGATTCTAATCATTATAGTTGCCCTCTCTGCCTCCAAGGAGCATCACACTTTAAAAAAAAAGGGGGGGGGAATCACAGTTTTTGGCTTAACAGCTTTAAGATTCCCTCTCCAGTCTAACACAGCCTGGTGTGTGAATGCATTAACAGTAGCAAAGAGCCAGCATAGGTAGCAAATCCCATGTTAACTGTGAAATGCGCCACCCGAAGATGTGCCAATGCGGCACCCAATTAAGAAGGTTTTAAAGGGGAACTAGACAAATTCATGTTCGTCTTGATGACAATATATCGCCTTTAGTATCAGGAGCAGTATGAATGCCAGTCGCTTGGAGATCGTAACGGGAGAGAGTGCTGTTGTGCTCAGTTCCTGCTTGAGGGCTTCTCAAAGGCATCAGACTGCTCATTGTGAAAGGTTGTTGGACCAGGTCTGAGTACGCCCCCCCTCGTACAACAACAGCCCCCCAAAACCACATTTTAAAAGGGCATAGGATGTCAATCAAATCAATGTTATTTGAAATTGTCTGCCTGTATGGAGTTATTTGTATACAGTACAGTGGTACCTCGGGTTACATACGCTTCAGGTTACATACGCTTCAGGTTACATATGCTTCAGGTTACAGACTCTGCTAACCCAGAAATATTACCTCGGGTTAAGAACTTTGCATCAGGATGAGAACAGAAATCGAATGGTGGCGGTGCGGCGGCAGCAGGAGGCCCCATTAGCTAAAGTGGTGCTTCAGGTTAAGAACAGTTTCAGGTTAAGAACGGACCTCCAGAACGAATTAAGTTCTTAACCTGAGGTACCACTGTATATGGAATGGTTTTGACTAATGTTTTTACCATGGAATCACTTTGAGATATTTATGGGAAGCGCTAAGTAAGCAAGCAAGCAAATACAGTACAGTGGTACCTCGGGTTACAGACGCTTCAGGTTACAGACTCCTCTAACCCAGAAATAGTACCTCTGGTTAAGAACTTTGCTTCAGGATGAAAACTGAAATTGTGTGGTGGCGGCGCGGCTGCAGCGGGAGGCCCCATTAGCTAAAGTGGTACCTCAGGTTAAGAACAGTTTCAGGTTAAGAACGGACCTCCAGAACGAATTAAGTTCTTAACCCGAGGTACCACTGTAGTACCTTGGTTCCTAAACAGAATGCATTCTGGGAGTCCGTTTGACTCCCGGAACCATTCAAAACCCAAGGTGCGGCTTCCGATTGGCTGCAGGAGCTTCCTGCAGCTAATCGGAAGCTGCGGAAGCTGCACCGGACATTCGGCTTCCAAAAATTGTTCAAAAACTGAAACACTCACTTCTGGTTTTTGATCGTTTGGGAGCCGAAACGTATGAGTTCCAAGGCGTTCAGTAACCAAGGTATGACTGTAAAAAGTTTGTGGACTGTGAAAGCATTTATAGATTTTGGGAAATATTGTCCCCAGTAACTATGATGTAAAAGTTGTCATTTAAGTAATGGGAACCAAACAATTTTAACCATCCTTTGGCAACAGAAACTACTTCCAGTGTATCATATTTGGAGTATTCATAGGAGATTATGACTGTGTCGCCTAAATAGCTGATTATTTTTCACAAATTTCCTTCCAGCTAAAATGACGACTTCTAATTAGCTGCTTTTTGAATTAGGCTGGGATAATAGTTTTCCTGAAGCTCATGAGGCACAGATGAATCTATTTTACTTGAACTCTGGTTATTTTTCTTCTTCTTAATGAGATGCTTTTCTATAGCACCAATTTGTAAGTGCTTTAATTCATCCTGATTGGTCTGTCACAGAATCGCCCTATGCTTATAAACCTAGACAAAATGGAAAGCAAGTTTTACCCTGTCACACTATCTTGTACTGAATTTTTATTTTTGGATCCCCAGTATGTTTGCATAGCAAAATAGCCAGCGGTTTTAGGTGGTGGCTGGGGAAAGCATTTTTCACTGCCCAGAGAGCAAACAAAGCGATATACACATGTAACTAATAAATGTAAAATAGGCTGCTCTACATTAATTCACTGGTAAATAATGACTGTAGTTGTTTCATTGAATTGAGACCTCATGGGTCATCTAGTCCAGGCATAGGCAAACTTTGGCTGCGCAGATGTTTGGGACTACAATTCCCATTATCCCTAGCTAACAGGACCTTGGTGTCATTTTGACTTCCTTCCTCCTGTCCCGGAGCAACGCAGACCCAATCAGTGAACTCCAATAAGGCTACAGAACCACCGACCTTCTGATTGGCAAGTCCTAGGCTCTGTGGTTTAACCCACAGCACCACCCGCGTCCTGATGTGTAAATCCGGGGACTGTTCCCGGGAAACGGGGACATCTGATAACCTTACACTTACTAACTGGGGCCACACTATATATTTAAAGCACTTGGCTTCCCCCATTGAATCTTGGGTACTGTAGTTCATCCCTCACAGCACTCTTAATAAGCTACAGTTCACAGGACTCTTTGCATAGTGTGGATGCAAACCGTGCTAGGACTTCTCAGGTTCAAAATCTTCTATCCACCCACGCACAAAAGCTCTCTTCTTGCGAACGTCCGTAACAAAATGTATTCACATTGGTAATAATATATATGCTTCTTTTTAGCTATAGCAAATCCTAAAGTTCTTCGATTTAACTTCTTTCACCCAAGCTTCACTGGCCCAGTAATCTGTTTCATCTTCTGGTCAAACTTAATGCACTATTTCCTGGGTGGGCAATGAGCTATTAAGTCTAATCAAACACCTGTGTAATTAACAGTTATTTTAATTTTCCAGTAGGAACAAAACAAACATCTTGCATGGTGCCAGTGTGGACTCCAGGGAAAGTATGGGGTGATTGGCTCTAAGTCGCAAGGGGTTCATTATCTCAGTCAGCTCAATTTGCTGGGTAGCAATTGACTGTGAAGCTGGAGCTCAGAACTGCTGGTCCCTGGAAGATAGTCAGTTTTCGTTTTGGCTGAGAATAAGAAACCAGGTCTATCAATTCCATGCTGTGTTCTTGATTGCTGGGGTCAAGAAGAGGCCTTGCTTTCTACCTAAGACTAAAAAGTGAACTTGTAACTCTTCTCCAGCTGTTACAAAAGACAGGTATCATGTTCCTGACAATTTTGCTACTGAATTTTTGCAAGGTTTATTTTTTGTTGTAAAAAAGGCCATTATTGGGGAGAGGGGACAAAAATGTTCAGGGATAAAAATCAAGCCTTCCCCTTTGCCTATTTGTAGTAATTGTTGTAATTGTAGTAATTGTTCCCCTGATTTCATGCATTCATTAAAAAAAAAGTTTTTTTTTGAATGGGCTTCCTGAGGGACTAATCCCACCAATCAGGAACCACACAGAAGTTGTGATGTTTATTATGGCCATTCAGTCAACCAATAACATAAAATACAGTGATAGAGCCTCAATGAAACCAATTATAACTGAATGGCAAACAGAGACCTAGCTATCCTAGCAAACTATTTCTAGAGAACCCAGGCTCTAGGAATATGTAGTCATCCAACAGCTAAGCAAAAAGCTTTTTATAATAAAGCATGAGGGAAGCACTATTAATTCCAACCTTTTCAGCAGCAGTTTCTGTTAAGTTCACAAGGGAAAATTCCTAGGACACAATGGATGCACAGTGGATAAGAAATAATTACAGAAAGGTTGCCCATTCTCTCTGACAAATGTGCTAATAGTGACAGAAGACATGGGTGATATATATTACAAGGGGAGGAATGTAATTCTTGATAAAGAAACACAAAATTCCTCCCTGTATGTCTCCATATAATCATACAAATATTGCAGAAACTGAAGCATGCTGCCAAAATAGCATAAAGCAATATTCCAGATCAAAGGGAATAGCACTAATTTTTCTGTCTTTGACATTTAATCTTGTTGATGTTAAAACAAGACTTGTCTATGTTTCTTTCTTTTCTTTTCTTTTTTAATAAAAAATGCTGTTACCCTAGGGTAAGTTTGTTACCCTAGCCACACTGCGTAGCTACCAACAAATTAAAACACATTAAAACATCAAATTTTAAAACTTTCTGAAATTGAAAATTATGCCGCATTATTATTATTATATTATACTGCAAACTGGACTGCATTTATAGTGCAGTGAGCAGCATCCCTGTTTCTCTTCCTTAACACAGTAAAGACCAGTTTTATTTTGCTCTAGCTGTGCCCTAGCTACTTCAGCACATAGGACTTTCAGTATTTTCAGTAATTGAATTTCTGGACTGTGTTACTTTCAGGGATGCCAATATTATGAAGAACGTCATCTACCCAAACACATTCTTATGGAACATTTGGTTTCTGTGTGAGTTTTGTCAACAATGTGCATATCAGACAATTTTTTGGGAGGGTCACTGAGGTATTATCAGTTGGAGAACACATTATTACTATGGGAACACTATGAAAGTAATAAACTCAATGTGCCTATTTTCTGTGGAATGAAAAACAACTCTGTGGAAGAAACTAGCATTCAGCTGGAGGTGGGGATATTGCTCTGTCCCTTCACTCAAACATGGAGCTAGGTGCAACCTTCTCATGAGTAAGACTCTGAATGTTCCCATCAGACAAAGCAGGCCATTTCTATCCATTCCTCCCTCCCCCTCTGCCCTGTGAAAAGTTACTCTGGAGGCAAAGAGGAGTGGAGTAAAAGCTAGAGGCCTGGTGTTCCCAGACCTCTCTATGGCTTTCACCACCATTGATGGTACAACTTTTTGGAACAACTCTGGGGATGCAGTTCATTACAGAGGGACCCTGCTTCTACCTGTAGGGTCGCTATCAGAAAATAGAACTAAGGGACAGTAGCACCACAGCTTTGGGGCTCTGTTTTGTAGGGTTCTATTCTGTCTCACAAGCTACTTAACAATTACATGAAACTATTCTAGGTACGCAGGTGGCGCTGTGGGTTAAACCACAGAGCCTAGGTCTTGCCGATCAGAAGGTCAGCGGTTCGAATTCCTGCGACGGGTGAGCTCCCGTTGTTCGGTCCCAGCTCCTGCCAACCTAGCAGTTTGAAAGCATGTCAAAGTGCAAGTAGACAGATAGGTACTGCTCCGGCAGGAAGGTGAACGGTGTTTCCGTGCGCTGCTCTGGTTCGCCAGAAGCGGCTTAGTCATGCTGGCCACATGACCCGGAAACTGTACGCCGGCTCCCTCGGCCAATAAAGCGAGATGAGTGCCGCAACCCCAGAGTCGGCCACGACTGGACCTAATGGTCAGGGGTCCCTTTACCTTTGCCCTTATTGTAGGTTTACTTACTTATTTAACAACACTGCTTGATTGGAATAAAACCTGTAGGCAGTTTACAAATAAATAAATAAATAAAAATCTTTTGTTGTCATCCAGGCATTTGGAGCACCATGTAATTTGGCCTGCAACAATGGGACTAGCAAGTTTTTAGTCAGGGCAGAGATCCACAAGTATGGGGCCACCACAGAAACAAGGGTCTTCCATTGCTCCCTTTAGACCTTGTCACTGTTTGACAAGAGGCCTTGTGAAGCTTCTGGTCCCCTCAAGGATTCTGGGCTCTGTGGACTTAACCATTAATAGAGGACCTTTGAGAAAGCAAAGGAAGACACGGCTGAATGAGGGGGATTTAGAAAATAGCAATGGTTACCAGCCTGGATAGCTTTAAAAGAGGATTAGACAAATACAAGGAGGATACTGCTATCCATGGCTATTTGCCACAATAGCTGCATTTTAACTCCACTGTTGAATGTGGTGTGCTTCTGAATCACAGTTGCTGGGGAGAGGGCTCTTTCTGCATGTAGGCTTCCCAAAGGCGTCTGGTTGGCCAATGTGAGCTCAGGATGCTGGACTACATGGGCCTTTGGGCCTGATCCAGCAGGGCTTTTCTTATGTACTTGGGTTCACTGAGTTTCTGTTTGATATGAAAAGGTTGTCATGTTAGTCTGTTACAGCAAAAATAAAAATAAATAAAATTTAAAAAAATTGCCAGTCTTGTGGAACCTCAAAGGCTCACAATGTTATTGTACTTACATCATCAGATGCATCGAGTGTCTTTATCATTTGGTGATGCACACATAGTATCCTACAGTAAGCTCTGGGAAGAAATGTGGGGTTCAATTGTAATAAACAATAATTGAATGACTGGATATATTTACATGCTCGCTGGGGCTGATGGCCGGTGGAGTCCATAACCTTAGGATGTCACGGACTGGGCAGAGGAGGAATGGTGGAGACTGCGTCCCCAGCCTGACCCTTCCAGAGAAGAAGAAGACAGTTCAGAATTACAACAAGGGTTTGAGGGACATCACAGCTCAGAGGCATATGAGGGGAAAAGCTGAGAAATAATGGGAGAGGAGGAGGAAGAAGCCCCAGAGGGGGAAAAGCTGATGGACACAGTGTCTTCAGAAAGCATTCAAGACCCCTCTCTCCCAGAACCTGACAGGCATTGAAAGTAGGAGAGCAGGGAGCTCAGAGGCAGAGGGCATATCTCAGCACCCATAGTGATGATGCATAATGGGAGAGAGGGAGGAGGTGGAGTCTCACTCAGAGTATCAGCATTACTCCAAGAGGCTGCATTTCTAAGCCTCTCTCTATGGATATTGAATAAAAAGCATTGACAATAACTTTCCCTGTCTCATCCATTCCTGGCAATCTACCATGAGGGGTTGGATCCTCTGACACCTGACATAGGAGGGCAATGGATTGGAGAAGGCTGATGCACAGCCCTCTGCTACGTTAGAGGATTTCCACATCAGGGCTGTTGTTTTAACCCACAACGGGTAATATCTAACACTGCCATATTCAGAAGAGGCTTGTTGATTTCCATGGGCCTTTCATGAGTATGTCTAAAATGGGATATTACTCTCAGTTTTTAAATGCAATAATACAAACACAATAGATGCATTTTTTCCAACTCCCAACAGCTTTCATATTTTCATTTTTTTCATCTCTGATCCGTGCGCAGTTCACTTCTCACCGTTGGAATAGATTTCAGGTGGTGGTGGTTCTTTTCCGAGATAGCCTTTTTAAAAACAAAAAACTGGCAGCTAGACAAAGCCCACGCTCTTTCATGTTTCCCTTCTACCAGCTGCCGAGAGCCAAATCGAATAGTTGATGTCTCACTGAGGTGGGAAATATTTCTAGGCATCTGAAAGAAAATCAGATTGGCCATTAAGTTCACCGGAAAAACAAAGCCAAACACAATGCTGTTTTTGCTCTGGGTGACCTTTAGTGAATCACCCAGGTATGAGTTGTAGTTCAGATAGCACAACAAATTAATATTTCATGTACAGCTTTCCTGTCACGGTGGCACATTGTCTCAAAGCTGTTCTGTGCACCTGAGGAGAAACAGTCGTATTCTTGCTGCACTGTTAAGAGCTTGCAAGATGTGTTGTGCTGAAATTAGCCCTTCAGTTTCTCAAGTTTTCTTTCTCTGCAAAAGAGGCTTCCATTTTTCTGCCTCCTTCAGGGCACTTCAGAATTTCTCTGCAAGTGCTTTCGAACCTCAGCTCCATGGGATGACTTACCTCATGATGTCTTCCCATGGGTTTCAGCTGAAACACAGACACCCAGGGAGGCTGCAGTGTGTAGACCACTGGGGATTTGTAGAAGGAAAGACAGGGCACTCGCAAACATCTCCTGGCTACTTCGTTGGGTTTGTCGAATGTGAATTTCACCCAAATGAGATGTTTGAAAACGCAGGAACATAGCATGTGGTTGTGGATAAGCACATAGGCCCTGCCTCCAATGTCCTTAGGGTAGAGAAGAGCCTCTTCTTTAGACCTTTGAGTGAAGGTTTGTACAGTGGTACCTCGGGTTAAGAACTTAATTCGTTCTGGAGGTCCGTTCTTAACCTGAAACTGTTCTTAACCTGAGGTACCACTTTAGCTAATGGGGCCTCCCGCTGCCGCCACACGATTTCTGTTCTCATCCTGAAGCAAAGTTCTTAACCCGAGGTACTATTTCTGGGTTAGCGGAGTCTGTAACCTGAAGCGTCTGTAACCTGAAGTGTCTGTAACCTGAGGTACCACTGTATTAGTGGAAACTTTTCAGTTTATTTGGTCTATATATAATAAAGGTAAAATACAGTATAGGGTTATCAAGAGAACTATAGCAAAGAAAAACAACAACCACAATCTACCTGCGCACAAACTGGGCCTTTTAAAATGAGAGTATAACATGCTTTAATGACTATAGTGAGGATTTGTATTACGGATTATGTTTTAAATGAAAAGAAATGAAACTCTTTTCTGTAATCTTAGTGTTGGAGTCTGCCATTAAAATTGAAACATATAATTCCTCTAGCATAGAGAAAGTATTGGGGAGAACATATTGAGATATTGTATATCCCTGTATAAAGAAATTATGTGTCTTAACTGAGCTACATTTGCAACAACATACTCTTTTAAGTGTCCAGCCAGCCTGGCTAAATCAACCTTCCATAAGTGTTGGCAGTGAAGCATGGAGCTTAGCCATTGAAAATGCTCTCCTGTTTCAAGTAGCATTTACTGTTGCTGAATACCTATCACAGATACAGAACCATCAGCTGATTCCTCTTTGAATTTCATATTCATGTAGAATTCTCTTTCTAAAATGAAAACCGTGTCACTTTTCTCGGAACATCTCTGTATTGCTTTTCCTATAATTTCACCAATATCAATCCCTGCCTCCCTTTCCGTGGACCTGGAGAGATAAGTGAAAATATAAAAACACAACTGTGTCTCATGGCAGCAATTTTGACAAAGTGCTGTAAGTCAGAAATAACATGTTTCCCATTATTTCTGCAAACATTGTAGATAGTGTCAAGATTTCTAATCCCTTCTGAGAGATACTGCTCTGTGTTTTATTTAAGCTCTTCCATGTCACAAATTGGAAAACAAACCCTATTGTGAGATAATGTTCCCTGGAAAAGGCTAACAGCAACTGTATCACTTCAGGTTAACCTGCACCGAGAAAGGGCAGTTTCTCTAATATGAACATAATTCCTGCTCCTTCTAATCCATTTCAGACAGATACATGGACCTTTGACACTTTGCATTTGATAAGTGCATGCTCCAACAGAAAGTCAACATACAGGTGCTTTGGTAGTATTTATTATGCTTTACTTTGAAGGTTGGCGCTGTGGGTAAAACCTTAGCACCTAGGGCTTGCCGATTGCATGGTCGGCGGTTCGAATCCCCGCGGCGGGGTGAGCTCCCGTCTTTCGGTCCCAGCTCCTGCCCACCTAGCAGTTTGAAAGCACCCCTAAGTGCAAGTAGATAAATAGGTAACGCTTTATAGCGGGAAGGTAAACGGCGTTTCCGTGTGCTGCGCTGGTGCCAGCTCACCAGAGCAGCTTTGTCGCGCTGGCCACGTGACCCAGAAGTGTCTCCAGACAGCGCTGGCCCCCGGCCTCTTAAGTGAGATGGGCGCACAACCCTAGAGTCGGACACGACTGGCCCGTATGGGCAGGGGTACCTTTACCTTTACCTTTACTTTGAAGGTGAGCAGGCAGAAAATGATAGAATTTTCTGTTTGGATTTTTTTTATATATAAAAAAAGAACATAAAATAGCCCGGCTGGATCAGACCAGCTTTCCCCCCATGAGCACATTGACTCTGTTGGATATAACCCCCTTTCTTGCAGCTGATCTTTGTGTGCCTGGCTTCTTATGGAAATCAGCTCCATAGGACTTCCGGGTTGGCGCCATCGCCGAATGGCGGATTCCCTCCGAGCTCCGGAGGGAATCTGCTCAGCAGGGATCGGGTTCTACCGCGCTGGCGACGCGGGGACCCTTAAAAACCATGGACGCGGAAGCCCGTGGACCTGGTGACTCGGCGGGCACCGTTAGCGCCCTTCCCGACCCGTGAAGGAGCCTTTTTAAAGGCTACGGAACGGGGGACGGGGAGCGGCGCTGTGCTGAGAGTCCTCTGCTTCCCCTGCTGAGTGAAGCCGCATGCCATTCGATGGAGAGCACTGACTTTTTCTTCTGAACATTTGGACTTAAAACAACAACCCGTGAGTAATACGGAAATTGGACTTAAAAGGGAAATTTTCTGTCTTTTTTGAAATTCGGCATGAGCGGGGAGGTGTAAAGAGGAAGCCCGTCTCCCCCCCACTGTAGACAATTTAAAGCAAGGATTTAACAATTAAGGTCGAGAGAAGAGTCTTTTCTTCATTGAGAAAAAGTTATTAATTTCACGAGTTAAAATTACAAGTAATTGTGCTGGAGGATAAGAGTGGACTGAGATTTAAAGTACAACGCATGCCCCCCCCGGAACCGGGAGTAAACCGCGAGAGAGTCTGGGGAAGAGAGATAGAGATTTTGACAGCTGTCAAAGTAGCTGTCAAAGTGAAGAGAACTTTGTTTTGGGGACCTTGCTGGCTAGATTTGTTACAATTTGGATATAATGTATTGAAAATAAGGAATAACAAGTTAATTTGACTTTTGGCTTGGATTTGGAAGGAAACTAAGTAACTACATCCCCTCTAGAGGGGGTTTTGGGACATTACAAGTATGGCTGTAAGTGGAAAAATACTGATGGAGTTGAACAGGACTTTTTATCTCCTGGGAAAACTTCAAGACCAGAACATTGTTTTGTCTACAGAAGTATCTACACTGAAGGAAACAATAGAAATAATGGATGTATCCATTGAAAATGGAAGGGACTTGACGCAAGTTTTGGTTCCTGAACAAAAAGCTTCTGTAGCGAAATTGGAAACACTTACAACTGAACAGAAAAAGAAATCTGAGGAATGTGATGGAAGGGAACAGGAGATCTATGATGAGTGGGAAGGAAATGAAGGAGTTTCACCATCACAGAAGACCAAGGAAGGCCAAGGGCCTGTCAGGAAGGACATAAAAGAAAACAGGAATTGGATCATGGAAATTTGGCTTGAATTGGACAAGGAAAATTGGAGAGATCTCCCGATGGGGGGACTAGAAGAGCTATGGAATACAAACCTGAGCAAGATGGAAGTGGGAGCATTTGGGACATTCAGGCTTAAAAGGATTAAGAAACAAGATCGGAGTTTTATCTTTAATTATAGAGGCCTGGATGCAAGAAAAATGGACATTTTCGAGACTGAGCTTCTACGAGATTTGGTGTTTGACATAAAAGACTATCAAAAAAAACCGGCAAAGAGGAGCAGAGAGAGAATTGAGAGCCTCGGATGTGAGAGTGCCAGGCTGAAACTAGATAGACTGTTGGACTTTGGGGATTGAAACCGGGAAAGAGGGGAGGGAGAATGGGAATCCAAAGGGTATATAACTATACTTTGAATTTTTCTTTTTTTCTTATGTGTTGTTTTGAAGTGAATACAAAAAAGGGGAATTCGTGGAAGGGAACAGGGGTCGACCTTAGAAAAAAGAGGTTTATGTTTAAAGACTGTGGAACATGAAAGAGGGTATTTAAAATGAGCTAAATTGAATAATGGGTTAAATATGATAAGGTTAAAAATTTGGGATAGGAACTTGTTGAATTAAACAAATAGAAATGGAATACAAGAAGGGGAGGGGTGGGGAAGTCCTGGAAAGATGTTGTTGAAATTAAGGTATAAAATGTAAATGTTTTTTATTTTTATTTTTATTGTTTTTCTTTTTTTCTGGAAACTCTAATAAATATGATTAGGGAAAAAAAAGGAAATCAGCTCCATAAATGCACATTCCTGCTTTGAATTAGAAACAAAAACAAATGAGTATGTGAAAGAGAGAATAGGAGAATAGTTTTGTAGCTATGATTGGAGTCAATACTTATGGGCTGGGTGTACATAATCAGTGGGAACTTGTACCCCAGATTTACACACCCTATGGCTCAAATTCACTACTGTACTTTTTTGTTGCTTGTTGTCCCATCTTCCACCTCTCCTTCCTGCCTTTTGGCAACTTAAGGTGGGAATTGCAGACAAATGGCTGCGGCCATTACCTTGCAGTAGAAAGCCCATGCTTTCTAGAGTCCAAAAGCAATAAAAGGGCTATTTATTTATTTGTTTATTTATTTCCTGCACTTCACCCCAAGGTCCCAGGGCAGGTCACAGCATTAAAAACAATATTTTAAACAATTTAAAGCAACAGTGACATTTTTCTGTAAGTTACAAAGCAAAATGTCTATGAAAACATTACAGCCAGTGGTTTGAAATAGCTACTTTCCAAAAGGTTCCCACCTCATGTGTCCTTTTTTCAGTAATCCTTGATAAACTCGGTTCATTACTTGACCACAGTGTATTTTTAATAACTACTGACACCCAGGCATCAGATTCAAAATGAGAGCAGCTTGCTGTTGATTATATATGGGATGCTAATCTCTTTTATTGAAATTTTAATAAAGTGTCGGCCGTGGTCTAAGCCCCGGTTTAAAATCAACACCCACATGTGCTAATCCCTGGAAATGAAAGCTTCCTAAAGCTCCGGTCATGTGCTGGAACTGAACACCACCAACACCAGAAGCTGTTGTGAAAGCTTTGCCTTCCTTGCTTTCTCCTAGGGGTGCGCTGAGAATCTCTTTGCATTTTTTCTCAGGGGTTGTTGTTTTTCGTTTGAGTGAGTGGTTCAGCCTTCTTTGCTGCTCATCTGCTTTTAGCTGTCTTTATTTGCTGGTAATATATATATATATATATATATATATATATATATATATATATATATAAAATTTTTTGTTTAAATGCTCTTTTTTATTAACTCCTGGTATTGGCACCGGTGAAGTAAATCTTTCAAAATAAATCAACACAACAATGGTAAATCAGAAAGTCTGTTTCATGGGCCTGATAACACTCCCCTCTGCCTTTTAAGAGAAAAACCTCAGTAAGAGTTTTATTCCTCTAAGACTTCTTCACCTTAATTTTATCAGAACAGGGATGTAAATCTTTCAGCAAACACAGCTGGCAGTCGGCTGTTTGACAGCTGCAGGCCACAGACAGCTACCAATATAAGGAAGGGATAATGCATGAGATCTCGGCAGAAGCCCTTCCATTTTGAAGGATTGTGTCTTTTAAAATATTGGCTGCCAACTCTGGGATTTACTTAGCCTACGGAACCGATTGCCTTAACAGAAGCTGAGCCATCCTAATTTACACCATTGCTGTCATGTCCTTCCTGTTAAGAAAAATCGTACTTTTATTCCACCGCTTACTTGTGGTGAAACATTTTCACAGCAATAAAACAAAAATGTTGCTGTTAAACAAACTGTTGAGAGGCAGATGAGGCTGGGCTGTCCCGAATTTAGTGGGGAAAATAACAGTGGTACCCTGGTTTACAACCATAATCTGTTCCGGAGATCTGTTTGTAAACCAAAACAGGTTGTAACCCAAGGCGCGCTTTCGCCAATGGGGCCTTCAAAAAACATTTGTTCATAAACCAAAAAAATGGGTTGTAATCCAAAAAAAGGTTGCAAACCAGGACACGCAGTTCTGGGTTTGACGTGTTTGTAATCCAAAACATATGCAAACCAAGGTACCACTGTACATAGATCACAGCAGATGTATAATTAGGCACAATTTTTCAAAGGGAAAATGGCTTAATTTATATTTCCCACGGGAAATTTGCCATGCCACAGATGGAAGTAGTTGTTTTCCTGGAACCAGTGGTTTTTTGTGTGTGATGGTACTCACCAGTACTGAGTATTCTCACCTCTTTTTAATTGGATACCGATGGGTGCAATTTTCTGCTTGTATTCATGACACTTTTATCAAGATATGAGTCCCGGAACCTTATATTTTACCCCCCCTCCCAAAAAAAGCACAACAAAAACCACTGCCCAGGACCCACATTTCCATATGAGAGAAGCATCACACTGAGCTGAGTTAGTGGATAACAAACAGCCGGTAAGTTACCCACCATTGAACCCAACATGAGAAAGGAATCATGAATTTGGTTGTGAGAAGGTCTTATGCGCTTTTAATAGGGGACAATAGGGGCAAAAAAACCTGGCAAATTCAGCTTCTCCAGAGCAAGTGTAAATCAAGGAAAATTTGGACATGATGCCTCCACTATTTCAGTGTGGAGAGAACTAGGCACATGCTTAACATTTCCTTGGTTGTTAATGCTTATGCACAACAGTAGACATGAATATTTCTAGAGAAACTCATATTTTAA
The DNA here is from genome assembly GCA_034642415.1 of Podarcis siculus. Lineage (NCBI taxonomy): Eukaryota > Metazoa > Chordata > Lepidosauria > Squamata > Lacertidae > Podarcis > Podarcis siculus. Next base: position 1,430,112 of record JAXCMG010000072.1, on the reverse strand, counting down.
AGGTTTACTGAATGTATTGTTGGATTTATATGGTTTACTGTAAATGGCTTTTGTGAAATAAACAAACCAATAAATATAGGAGGCAATTTTGCCTAAAAGGTGGTCTAGAAACCTATTAAAAATCAATGACACTTCTAAGATAAAGGTAAAGGACGGTTAAGTCCAGTCAAAGGCGACTATGTGGTGCGGCACTAATCTCGTTTCAGGCCGAGGGAGCCGGTGTTTGTCCACAGACAGCTTTCCGGGTCATGTGGCCAGCATGACTAAACCACTTCTGGTGCAACGGAACACTGTGATGGAAAGCAGAGCCCACAGAAATGCCGTTTACCTTCCCGCCACAGCAGTACCTATTTATCTACTTGCACTGGCGTGCTTTCAATCTGCTAGGTTGGCAGAAGCTGGGACAGAGCAATGGGAGCTCACCCCGTCGCATGGATTCAAACTGCCAACCTTCCGATTGGCAAGCCCAAGAGGCTCAGTGGTTTAAACTGCAGCGCCACCTGAGTCCCTTTTAATAACACTTGTGGCCAAAGTAAAAGATGGTGCAGTTCTTCTAATATGCCATGGAGAGTAGCAGAAACCTTGATGGGGCATGGCAGGCACCAGAAGTCTTGTGTTGTGTTGTGTTCTCCAGTTGTGCACCCAGTGGGAGAAGGCAGGTGAGTGGGTTGTGGTGACAGTGGTAAGGAGGAAGTGGGTCCCCTAAGAGAGGAGACCCCACTGAGGGCAACTTCCACAAGCCCTGCTCCCAAACCTGGAATCAGAACTGATCACAGAGGGTTACAATCAATGTTAGTCCTGCTCAGGATAGACGCATTGCAACTGATAGAGATGACTATCTGGGTCAATTAATTTAAATGGGGTTGCTCTGAGGTAAGCAAGTCGTGGAGACAACCTTGCATACAGCACAGAGAGTAAAGTGCTCACATGGATATGAGGACACATTGACTATCTTTCCCCTGTCATTTATGGATCAATTTCCAGTCAGATTACTGTCATTCTTTCTAGGCAGGCTTTTCTTAAAAGAAATTCAGTGGCTGTCATGATGCTATCAGAGTCTCCTGGCTGGTTGCCCAGGAAAGTATAAAGACAAGGAAAAGTTTCCTACAGTCCTTTTTTATTTCAGACTTTACAGAGAGAGGCTATAGAACCCAGCCTCTTGGATAATGGCGTTGTCCTGAGTGAATCTCCACTCCCCACCTCTTCCACTTCCTCATTCAACACTTCTACAGGTGCTTCTAGGTACCCTCTCTCTTTGATCTCTTTGCTGTCCTACTTTTAAGGCTCACCGGGTTCTGGGAGATGGAGGGCCTGGAATGCTTTCTAGTGACAACGTGTCAGCCAGCTTTCACATGAATTTACAACTTTCCCCCTCATCTGCCTCTGAGTTGTGACCTCCCTCAAACCCCAGTTGCAAATCTATACTGTCTTCCTCTTCATCCCTGGAAGGGTCAGAAGGGGGAGGTGGTCTCCACCACTTCTCCTTCTCTGCCCAGTCCCTGACAGTCTACCTGCCTTCTATCTACCGTAATTCAAATTGTCAACTGCTGGATCATGTAAAGCCTTAAACAGGATATGGGTCAGGAAAACCCCCTGAATAACGCATCTTTTACTCTCTGGCAGCTGAGATCATGACCTCACAATTGAATGGGTTTATCAGCTGAATGAATCTTCCTTCTACAGGCCCTACGGTTGAATTTATATCGCTTTCACTGTCTGTCACCTCTCTAACACGTTCTCTTTTTTATTTTTTTTAAAAAAAATTATTCATTTTGTAACACAAATGAACAACAAAAACAGAAAAACAAACAATACAAACAAATTCTTGTCTTATCCTTATTTTTTTCTAAACATTGTTGGGTGATCTTCCCCAAGTCCCCCCTATCTGATTTTCATTTTAACTCAACTTTAGCAGATTACATAAATCATAATTTTTAACCATTTTTTTCTAACACGCTCTCTTTAAGTTGGTGCAGGCAACTGTAGCCAGATTGGATTTTTAAAAATATTTTGAATGGTTTGGAATTAATTTATTATTTGTGGATTTTGCAGAACACCCTCAAGCCTACCAGTGGAGGGTGCTTTAGATAAGTTAGCAACTCAAAGACCATGGGTATTATACGTTTGATACATCTCAGTATGACAACTTTTATAACGAGGATGATTAAAACTGGAGGCAAAAAAAATTAGCAGTCTGTGTAGCTACAATTCATATTCATGATGAGCTGAATCTTTTATATTTTTCTCAGAGTACTGGATACAGTGGTACCTCAGGTTAAGTACTTAATTCGTTCCGGAGGTCCGTACTTAACCTGAAGCTGTTCTTAACCTGAAGCACCACTTTAGTTGATGGGGCCTCCTGCTGCTGCCGTGCCACCGGAGCATGATTTCTGTTCTCATCCTGAAGCAAAGTTCTTAACCTGAAGCACTATTTCTGGGTTAGCGGAGTCTGTAACCTGAAGTGCATGTAACCTGAAGCATATGTAACCCGAGGTACCACTGTATTTGTTTAGACCACAGCATCGGGGCATTAAGCAGGCCCAACTCCTACATTCACTTTTTGACCTGGTATCTGTAGTCAGTGCTTTTTTACCTTAAAAAAAATGTTTAGGGGTACTCTCATTTTGACTCAAGAAAATCACCATTTTATAGTTCAAATCGGGAAAAATAAATACAGTAAATGGACAAAAGCACAAAGAACATGCATTGCCTCATATTACACAGCTGACAGCTCACAGTAACTTCCACATTGGCATGAGGTTGGGGGCACTAACATCTTCCCGATTCCTCTGCTTGCTGTTGGTGTCTGCAACAATTTTCCTACTCATGTTGAAATACTGCCCCTCAATGAGGCCAAACTTTCACCAGTAAAACACCAGACATCCACATTCCACACTGCTTCACACATTAAATGCTCGCTTCCATCTGAAATGCAGAAAACACCAGGAAAGGAAATGAAGCTGCCATCGGGGGGCAGCAACAGAACTGACGATTCACCGTGCTAGAGAAGAAACTAACAAATCCCTGGGTGAACAGGAAGGTTGAACAGGAAGGTTGAAAAGACATATGCCTCTCATGAGGGAGGGTATTCTATCAATGCAGAACCACCACCAAGAAGGCCCTGTCATGTGCCAGTGCCAAATAAGCAACACTTGGTAGCAAGCTTTAAATACCTGAAGGAGTGTCTCCACCCCCATTGTTCAGCCTGGACATTGAGGTCCAGCTCCGAGGGCCTTCTGACTGTTCCCTCACTGTGAGAAGTGAAGCTACAGGGAACCAGGCAGAGGGCCTTCTCAGTAGTGACACCTGCCCTGTGGAATGCAAGATGTCAAGGAAATGAACAACTATCTGACTTTTAGAAGACATCTGAAAGCAGCCCTGTTTAGGGAAGCTTTTAATGTTTGATGTTTTAGCTATTATTATTATTATTATTATTATTATTATTATTATTATTATTATTATTTCTGTTGGGAGCTGCCCAGGGAAACTGGTTTGGGAGCTGGCTAGGAAAACCTGGCCACATGGATGGGGTATAAATAAATAAACAAACAAACAAACAAATAAATAAATAAATAAATTTATTACTTATGTCATCATGTCCTAAATGTCTTAATGACTGTTCCCACTGACTCTGTATAGATGTTAAATAGCTTTGAGCGTAAAATAGTGCCCCACAGCCATGGCTGTCTTAAGCATATGCAGCGCCAGGGTGCAAAGATCCACCTGGCACCCCCCTCAGGTTGCCCAGTCCCAGGCGCGCAGGAGGGCGGAGCCAGCCAGCCACCTCAGTGTCTTGCTGGCTTGGTTGCCCACGAACTAGCAGCACAGAGCCACCCGCAGCAGAAGAGCCCACTGTGGCACTCCAACCAATGGACGGGCTCTTCCCCAGACTAAACTCTCGGGGCCCGGTCTCTCGGCCTGGCGCCCCTGAGAGCCCAGTGCCCAGGTACCCCGCACCCCTAATGCCTATGGGTAAGACGGCCCTGCCCACAGCACAACTGTCAGTGACCACACAATCTCCCAATGCTTTTGAGACAACGGAATTTCTATATCCACCCTGACCGATATATGTTGAATTTATATGGTGATTTCATAACTAGTAGGACCAAGACTTCAAATCTCGTATGTCTTAGGCTCATGTCTACGTTCTTCCCTGCAAAAACCTTAACCTCACCCTAGCGACTAGCTGTATAGGCAAGACTGACAGGTACAAATGTGCTCGCAACCAAATTATAGCTGTGGGTAGACTGCAGACTCAAAAATAGAACAGGCAATGCTAACAGAGAAAACACAGTTCCCCTTGCTTTATAATAGAGTGAAATTTATATCTGAATTACTGCTTTTAGTGTACCGCAAGATGGATGGCAGAGCTGCATGAAGAAGGCAAAAATCTTCCCCTTATTTAAAGACACCTTTTGATTCAGAGTGTTTTGGAGCCCACTAAAATCAGCGGGCAAGCACTTTAAGTTACAGTTTGGAAATAATTATGCAAAGGCTCATAGCCCATGTAAGAAAAGTTTGCTTTTTAAAACCATCAGCAATGCACAATATTCTTGCATTGCACTGTATGCAGTGCTATGCAGAGGTGCCAGAGGTGAGCTCCAGTGAGCTTTGGCTGAAAAAAGACTTGTTTGTATCCATCGGTGAGGCACTGGTGATGCCGTAAGATATAAAGCAATCTTTCCCAACTGGGCTCCCAGATGTTGTTGGACTACAACTCCCATCAGCCCCGGCCAGCATGGCCAATGGGCATGGTTGATGGGAATTGTAGTCTGCTCACAGGTTTCCCATCTCTGCTGTCTGTCAGGAGTGCGTGCAGGAGCCAGGCCCTGTGACTGGTAGGGCCTCGCAGGACTGGGGCCTTCCTGAGTTTGGACTGGAAGGACAAGGTGTGGCCGCACAGGTGAGGCTTGACAGAAGACTCGTAGCACCTGGTGGCAAGGGCCAGGAGGGGTATACAGTGGTACCTTGGGTTAAGTACTTAATTTGTTCCGGAGGCCCGTTCTTAACCTGAAACTGTTCTTAACCTGAAGCACCACTTTAGCTAATGGGGCCTCCTGCTGCTGCCGCGCCGCCGGAGCACGATTTCTGTTCTCATCCTGAAGCAAAGTTCTTAACCTGAAGCACTATTTCTGGGTTAGCGGAGTGTGTAACCTGAAGCGTATGTAACCTGAAGTGAATGTAACCCAAGGTACCACTGTATAAGACCCGCATTTCCCTTTGGCTCTTTGCCACAGCAACATGCTACCCACCTAGCTGTGCTTTAGCTTCCTGACTCCTGGTTTCCTGACTCTTGGACCGTTGGCTTCCTGACTCCTAGTTTCATGACCCTCAGACTCTTGGCTTCCTCACTCCTGGTTTCCTGATTTGTGGACTCTTGGCTTCCTGACCCCTGGACTGCTGATTCCTGCGTCCTGTCCTCTACCCCAGTGCCAACGTACCAAGCTGGGACTCCGACAGCCTGTAACCCGGACCGTGACAATGTTGGACAAGGAGGCATAGAATCATAGAGTTGAAAGGGATCCTGCGGATCATCTAGTCCAACCCCCTGCAATGCAGGAATAGGCAGCTGTCCCACAGGGGAATTGAACCTGCAACCTTGGCATCATCCAACTTACCTGAGAGGAAGGGCCAAAATTCAGTGGTAGAACATCAGTTTTGCAGGCAGGAGCTCCCAGCTCCAATCCCAGATATCTCCAGGTGGGACAGGGAACGTTCACTGCTTGAAACCCTGGAGAACTGCTGCCAGAAGCTGTAGGCAGTCGTTGAGCTAGATGGACCAAATGGTGAGATTTGTTACAAGGCAGCAATCTATGTCCCTATGTCCCTATCCAAGGTTTTAAGGATAGTTGTGATGGCAAATTGGAAGAATTCTATGCATGTCATCCTGAGGTCTTTGGAGAAAGAGTGGAATATTTAGTGATAAATAAATAAATCAGATTACCAGGCAGTTTGTTCTACAACACCGTGGTATATAATATCCCATAGTTTTATCTGTGCTGTTTTATTCATGGCTCTCTCTCTCTCTCTCTCTCTCTCTCTCTCTCTCTCTCTCTCTCTCTTTCTCTCTCTCTAGCACAAAATATAAACAAATACCCAGAAACCTTTGTTTTCTTCCCTCTCACAGGTCATGGCAGCTTTTCTCACTGCCTCTGTGGAAACTACTATCTCACAACATGAAACGCAATATGCCCCATTATTACTAACGAAGACCCTTGCAAATAACATGGCTCCGATAAATTATTCCAAAGCTGTATGGAGGTTTGAGCAGGAGGGTGGCATCTGTGCTCTGAAGGGGCAAAGATGCTAGTTTCTTAAGCTGCTAATGATCTAGACCTACAAAAGTCTGTGACTTTAGTCTTTGTTAAGAGTTCTTGAGTTTGCTTTGCTTTTTTCCCTCCAGCTTCCTGTGGTTTCATTACCCACTCAAACCAATTAATCTGAAATAGGCTTGCTGAATATAGGATATTCTTTGTACTTTGGGAAATCCATCTGTCATTTTCCTGGACAGGATGGATGAATATTAACATAATTATTAATATTGATTGCATAATTGCAATGCTTCTCAGATAGGCTGCATAGTAATGGGGGAATTAGTTGCTATGCAAAGAAAAAAGGACAAACAACCACTGACTCCACAAACAGATGACACATTACTCATATAGTTTGCGAACACTAAAGACAGATGCTTTGCCATAGATGGAAGTGGCTGGGGCCATGCATTATGAGCCCGCAAACGGGCTTGGTGGACTGCTTGAAATCTGGGGAACAGCAAATCTCTGGCCTATAAGAACAATGTATAATGTTAGACTTTTCTCAAGTTTGCCAATGCCTCCACTGCCACAAAGCCAGAATCCGTGCAGCTTTGTTTCTGATGAGCATCAACATGGCATTGCTAAAGAGAGGGCTGAAATTTAAATCAGTTTTGCATGAGTCACTCGCAGAAGAGTAAAAGTGGGTGGGCACCGTTCCAAGGAAAGCCCAAACTGTCATCAAGAAGCTCTCATGCGTTGCGTTCTTTTCTCTCAGAGCTCTCAGAGGAAGAGATTTAAATTGCTTAAGCACTTAATAGCACTGGTAAGCATGGGAGAAGGTGCTTTCTGAAAAGCCGGGGACAGGGATGTTGAAATAATCCAATTTTGTGCCTATGAAAAGTGAATAAAGCCATCCTTTGAAACAAGGATGGCTTCTCCTTGGCCCAGCTACCCTTCCCCCTTCTCTGAATGTCCTACTGAGTTGATTTCACAAGAGATTGAAATGGTGTTGAAGGAGGAACCAGAGCATGTCTTGCTGATGCTTTCCTCCATCTTCGGCCATACCTCACCACCTGTGATGGCCTGGGAATCTGATTCAGAGGCTAAACCTGAAGAATCCCAGCCTGCACAGGAGTCCTCGCCTCCAGGGCCAGCTGAGCCAGGGCAGGGGCTTGAATCTGAAGGGCCCGCACCTGTGCTGAATCCTCAGGAGCAGACACCAGATGAATCCACTCTGGCTCCGGAGGTGATTGAGGACCCGTTGCCTGCAGGTGCTCCTCTCACAGCCCTGTCAGGGGAAGGTGAGGTTGCCTCTGGGTCCAGTAACCCTCCAGCCTCTCCTGAGCTGCAGAGGCTCAGGGCAGAGGTGGAGGGAACTAAGCTCTCTCAGGAGGAGTGCTCCCCTTAAGGCCAGGAGAGGCAAATCACCTGTGGGCCGGGACTGCCCTAGGCCCCAGAGGAGATAAAGGCCAGTCAGCCCAGTCCCAGGTTGCGGGAGCAACATTGCTGGAAACCTATTCCTGCCAGCACCCTGACCTGCTCTTCCGGAGTTCCTGACCACGCCTGGCTCCTTGTCTTGGACCCCGCTTCGCCCTTGACAGACAGCCACCAGACCCTCAACCCAGGACCGGACTCAGACCACGCTGCACGGTAACTCCCCCGGCACCAGCACACCACCACCCTTCTTGCACCATCAGTCACAAGCTCATTCCTCACCCACCCCATCCCCATCTTCATCATAGGACTGTGATCAATTCCTACCTAGAAACCTATGTCCCCACTGCGGAAGGACGCGTGGATCCAGAATTGGCCTCCACAGTCACTTATGAACTCACTGTTAAGACCGTGTTCATGGAAGACAATCTTACTTGGCTGCAAGTGATTGAAGAAGAAGAAGGCCACAGATCACTACTGAGGGGAATGGGCAGAGCCAGCCCACCCATGAGGCAAGGGTAGAAGACTGCCTCAGGTGGCAGCATCCAGAGGGGCAGCAGATCTGGCCTCCAAGGAATGCATCGCCCTCTGCTGCTGCTGCCACCACCACACAATCCTTTGGAGACCAGATCTGCTGCCTCCTCAGCAGGTCCCCATTGATGGAACCTCTGTAGCTTCATCTCAGCAAATAAGTCATTGCTGGTCTCTTCTCATCCTTAGGGAAGAAAAGGTGGGGGCTGCCCTCTGGAGTATGCTGGGGTCTGCACCTGCCTGGTGTAATTCAGTGGACCCCTTCCCCCCACACCATGACGGCCTGTGATTCCCACTTCAACCATCAAATAAGGTTGATTCCTCTCCCTTGTTCCTGATGTAGATCTTCCCTCACCCCCTTGTTCTCGATGTATATCTTTATTTCTCGCTTGTTCCCACTGTATACCTACACTTCCCTCTTGTTCCTGTTGTAAATATTCAGTCACCCTTTCTTCCCTAGTGGGATGAGAGAGACACCATTTTGTTGTTTGTCTCAGTGGCCAAAATGTCTTAGGCTGGTCCTGGGAATGGGTGTACAGTGGTACCTTGGTTTACAACCATAATCCATTCCGGAGGTCTGTTTGTAAACCAAAACAGGTTGTAACCCAAGGCACGCTTTCGCCAATGGGGCTTCCCCCCAAAATTTGTTCGTAATCCCTCCCAAAAAGGGTTGTAATCCAAAAAAGGGTTGCAAATTGGGACACACACTTCTGGTTTTGATCTGTTTGTAATCCAAAGCGTATGCAAACCAAGACGTATGCAAACCAAGGTACCAATGTAATTTCTTTTCCTCAGCTCAGTTCCCATATTCTAGTCATTGTACCATTAGCAAGGAAAAAGTCAACATGTGACTTGAAATACTCAGTTCCAAAGAAAAGATAAAAAAAAAGTTTCAATGAATCACAACAGAAAAATTAAGCTCTGGGGCACATATGGGGAACCTGTAGCCCACCGGGTTTTGCTGTACAACAATATGACCAAGTACAGTAAGGGGAGCCATTATAGAGGTTTACAAACTTGGATTACAGTGTGCCAGAGCTGGAATAGGTTTATAAAAAGGCAGGCAAAATTATCAAGGGGCTGGAGCAACTACCCTATGAGAAAAGGTCTCAAAATTTGGGATGTGTTACTTTAGAAAAAAGTTGGGGAAGGCTACATCTACACTAGGCATTTAAAGCAATATGATGCCACTTTAGCAGTCAAAAAGCATTTTGAAAACCAGAGCAACATGGTTGATATAGGGTTGATTCAGGGCCAGACATGTGATGATGTGCTTGTGTTCTTTCAAACAAGACATTTGATAGCCATGAACTATTTTCAAGTGGTAAATAAAAATGACCATGAAGTATTGGAACAAATCAGTCAGTGCTATGCTTCATTCCACAGTTTTTGTGTTCTCTCTGTTGCTTTTGTTTTGTTTCTGTATCAAGCGTTTTAGGGGAAATTAAGCAGCTCACTCTTCCTTTAATCCACATTGCTTTCGCTTGGCTTTCTGCAGAGTGGATTAAAACCTCTACCCCATTTTAAAAATGGATTATGGAAAATCTGGCAGGGTTTTTTGTTTTGTTTTTGCTTTGTACTTTGCAGCTGTTTTTTTCCTGATCTTAAAATGTTTGTTGGGAAATAGTACAAAATGTACTCTATAAAACCTAAATAAGTCCATTTCTATAAAAAAGCAAGCAGATATGTTGAGAAAGCCTCTCCTGCCTTAGTAGGCATCATTATTCAGAGAGGTAGGAATCCAGCAAAACAATTATGGGATGACTGGGTAGATTCCTCAGTGCATTTGATTCTGTTTGGGTGATTTGAGAATGTTGAGGGGCTTTATCGGGAAAATATAAGATGCACAAACCAGCAAAAAATTATCATGACTGATTGCCATGGAATTGGACTTAGGCCTCACTCAGATGCATATTTATTTCTGAGTAACAACCATTGTAATCAGTGGGACTTACTTCTGGATGGGGTGAGCAAATCTGACAGTTTTCTTTACTCTCAGTTTTTCATTTTTCCAATCTTAAGTTCATTACCCCATCAGTTTGTGAATTATTTTTTTTAAGTCCCAATGAAAATTCATCCACGCAAAGTTCTCCAATCTCGCCAAATATAATCTATACTACTTTCATGAATATATGCATTTTAATGCAAACTTTGCTCTATTACATGCATTTTTGGACATATTACTGCAAAATCTGGAGAAATGTGAATTTCAAGATGGGTTGTGTTTTGGTCCACATATTATTTTAGAAAGTGCAAATCAGGTAGATTTGCCTTTAAATGTGAACTGAATCAAATTTCTCCCACATCCCTAGTCTTGGGTAAGCAAATGGAATTGTTTCAATTCCAATTTCCAATTTTCAGTAGGACATGCAACCCAATCTTCTTCTTTTTTTAACGCAGAAAAAAACCAAACAAGTGTTCAGTGTGGCTTCTCCCCAGGCAATTAAGTGTAGGTGGTGAATGTGGCCTTTAACCATGGCTAATTTTTTGCTGGATTATGTTCATGCTTCTTTTTATTAAACTACAATCCTGACAAGCTTTTAACTGTCACTGTATTGCCCCTGGATTTGCTTGACTTAAAAATAATACTATCACCTGTCTTTGTTGTTCTCTGGGTTGTTGTAAAATTCTGCTATTCGAAGAGAAGCTGCATAGCAGCCTTTTCAATACCACTTTGCAGGAACACTGAGTGCATAGCGGTCTCTGGTTTTTCTATCCTGGAACTGATTTTGCTCCTCGCCACATTCTTACAAGCCCCTAGGTTTCTCTCTCCAAGCGACAGTCCAATCTACATGTCCCCTACTCCTTTCCTTCTGGGAGATTCTTCTAAAAACAACTGTTCCCAAGGCGATGCATTGCCTCAAGATGGCTCTAGGTTCTAGCCAACATCTGGATATTATGTGTTCCTAATACATGGTCAGAGAGGGCTCCTTAAACGCCTTCCCAGTTCCCATTTCTGGACTTCCAAGACTATCTTGTCAACCATTGGCCATGCTGGTAGGGATGATGGAAGCCGTAGTCCAGTAATATCTGGATGGCAACCCCTTTGGCTATTCCTGCTATAAGAGCTATCTTGCCATTTCTTTTACGGCTGGAGATGGTGCTGAGCCAGAGAAACAAAGAGGAATTTTCAATAGTAACTAGCTCTTGCTTCTTTGCCTCCTCCAATAGGTTTGGATAATGCCCTTGAGCTTTGTAGGCTAGTAACTTGCACGTGAGGAAAATTTCAAGTCAGTCTTTCCCTTGAGAACCCAGTTATGCTGCAAATATTGCTGCTTTAGAGATAATGTTGAATTAATCCTATTGAAGGTGAATTTGGAGTATTGTTCATGCAAAATATCTGTCGGGGTTTTGAGAAAGCCAATTTTTAAAAAATAGCTGATGTTTTCCCCAGTGGTTTCCCCTCCCATCTTTTGCAACGATCCAATCTGCTCTAAATGTCTGCTAAAGCTAAAGCTCAGTTTTGCTTGAAATATATTACTCAAATCCCAACTTGGACATAGGGACCCTATGGATTGGATTTATGTTTGGCGTGCTGCACTGGCATATATTCTTAACTTCCTCATTTAACCTCCGTATAATCCCATCTGAATTCAAAATTGTCTTTTCCCTGCGTGCATATTGTGAACAACAACAACAATGACTTGAAGTAACCTGTGTGTTTGAATACATTGATTTCCTCATAGCCAGTATGTTGCTGCTTATGTAACTCACTTACAACAGAGTCCTGTCTGTCTACTCCAAAGCGATCTCAGAAGGAAGATATATTTCTCAATTCCTCTTGAGTGTTACATTTCCATTAACAGGACAGCAAAGGTTATATAACTTTAGTTATTCTCTGTTATAAAACTTCTTTTGCACTCACCTAAGAGATGTAAACCAAAAGAAATCAATTTGTTTGATGGTTGAGCTAGTTCCCTTAAGACATCTTGCCTCCCCCTCCTTCAACTGGAATTGGATACAACCCAGTAACAGCCAGTCGTGAATAATTTCCAGTGAAATAAATAAGAATCAAACATCTAATTATGCTAACGAGTCTCACTCATTTCAGTAAGAATTAGACTTGACTATCTTTGCTGGAGTCCATCCTTTCTCTATCAAAGGTGAGCTTGATAAGGCTGTTTTTTTGTTGTAAGTCTGGTCAACGGACATAATAACTTTTCAACTGGAGCTGTCCAAACATAAATGGTGCTGAAAAGAAGGGGGCCAGGAAGTGAGTTTGCTGCTCACATGTTAAAGTTAATTACATCTGAACAGTACCATTATGATTTTAAATATTTTTAGGATGGGGATCTTCTAACAATAATCTACTTGCACCCATGAGTCTTAAGTTTGATTTTTGTACTACTGCACATCATACCTTGTTGGGTGCCTGGGAGAATTAAGGAAAGAAGAGAGTGTCTAATTAATTGAACCAGTTCCCACTGCTGGAAAATGGCCAAATAAATTCATTCAGTTGTTTGCTTGGCTGAAATATTAAAACAAATCAGTCAATGTCAGCAGTGATCTACTGAAGCGTCCTCTCTGTGGCAAGAGAAGATATATTTTTAAAGTCCTGTGCTCCTACTCCTCATTGGGATCCATATCTATGTTGTTGAAAATGGCAAACCATCCAGCAAACTCTCTCAGCTTCAGTTATACACATATAAAATGTGAATAACGGTAACTTGCCTAGAGTTATAGTGATGGGAGGGACCATCTTTCAGAAAAGCCAGCCTGATTGATGCTGCAGCTGCCATATCATCAGTTTATTAACTGCTCCATGATGGGCTCTGCCACTAGAAGGAACAACTGCACTCACAACAGTCCTCGCAGAGCAAATGAATTGAGATTGCTCAACCAAGTGAATCAAGCCACAAATACAAAGGAAGAAATACTGCATCTACAGTGGTACCTCAGGTTAAGTACTTAATTCGTTCCAGAGGTCTGTTCTTAACCTGAACCCACTTGACACACTTGTTGAAGACCAGTGGACTAAACCATGGTTCCCAGTCCTTGCACGTAGTACAGCTTAGAGAGGAGGAGTGTGAAGTTCTAGCCTCGTTGTAGCTTATGCCCAAGTCCTAGTACAGGTGTGGGGAATCTTTTGCCCTTTTGCTGAACTACAACTCCCATCAGTCCTTGCAAGAATGGCCATTGGCCAGGGACTATAGGAGTTGTAGTTCAGCAACATCTGGAAGGCCAAAGGTTCCCCACACTTGCTCTCATTCAAACAAACCACAATTAAACCTTGGTTTGATCTCCTTAACTAGAGTTAGACTGGTTTGCATGACACAGTAAGCCAAAATACAGTGGTACCTCGGGTTAAGTACTTAATTCGTTCCGGAGGTCCATTCTTAACCTGAAACTGTTCTTAACCTGAAGCACCACTTTAGCTAATGGGGCCTCCCACTGCTGCTGCGCTGCCGAAACACGATTTCTGTTCTCATCCTGAAGCAAAGTTCTTAACCTGAAGCACTATTTCTTTATTAGCGCAGTGTGTAACCTGAAGCATATGTAACCTGAAGCATATGTAACCCGAGGTACCACTGTACTCTGACCTCTGATACCATCTCCTGCCCACATTCACATTTTGAGATTTAGTAAGAGCAGGATGAAACAATGTCAAATGCTTTGAAGGTGCTGTAGATATAGCAGTGTTCTCCCTCTAAATATCAGTTTGCTGAGTTTGGAGTGGGGAGAATGCTGTTGCACTAAAGTTCTACTCATGGTCAACTGCTGTGAGAAGAGGTTGCTGGACTAGGTTGCCTCTTGGCCAGCCCAGAGATGGAAAGAAGACAAAGTCCCTACCAGAGAGGAATGGCAAACCAAGCTGTTGGATTCCACCGAAATGGCAAAACTGACTGGAAAGCTAAGGAACCAAGAAGACAAAAACTTCAATAAAGAATGGGAAAAAATTATAATGTATTTAGGAGGAGACCACTGTAAGCAGATGAAAACATTAGCAGTATTCTAATAACACTTGTAATGTAACAAATATTATGGACAATATGGAGAGATATAAAACATGGATTATGAAATAATAATAATAATATAATAATAAATTTTATTTATATCCTGCCCTCCCCAGCCAAAGCCGGGCTCAGGGCGGCTAACAACAATAAAACAGTACAAAAGTACAGCACAAACAACACTCTAAAATCATTCATTATAAAATTAATTAATTCAAGCCACTGGCCACCATTGGGCCAGAGCTCCACGAAGATTGTCGAGGGAGGGAGTCAGGCTGTGCCCTGGCCAAAGGCCTGGTGGAACAGCTCTGTCTTGCAGGCCCTGTGGAAAGATGTCAAGTCCCGCAGGGCCCTAGTCTCTTGTGACAGAGTGTTCCACCAGTTGAAAATGTTGACAATAGGACCCATGGAGGGGAGGGTGGGAATTCTGGAGATTCAGAGAAAACTCTAAATATGGATATGTATTTGGTACTGTTGTAACTCTACACTTGTAAAATCAAATTTTTAAAAATAGTTTTATTATTATTTGAAAGATTGCCTCTTGGCCTGATCCAGCAGGTTCTTGTCATGTTCTTCCATAGTATTCCTCTTGACTAACAGGAAGCCTCTGGCCTCACACATGCACTCCATTCAAAATCTGAAAGCGCGGTATTGATTTATAAATGCTTTCCCTTGATCTGCCTATCAATTTCACCCTTTGGCCAGATAACGGGATCTTCAAATTACATAGGGGTCGAATCAATTATTGAGTGTTTTGAGCCGCAACACTTTCATCTGGCTGGTGATGTGGGAAAGCGACCCACACCCCCTGATCCACCAGTTGTCAGAGAGATCTCCTACCCCAGCCAAGATCAGCTGAGGATTCTGGAAACGTCCCTGTCCCTCCGAATCAAAGCTCAGCAACCCTGCAATAGAAGAACGGGCAAAGGCCATTTAGTCGGGGGAAGCCCTTTTGGAGAGAGAGAGAGCTTCCCTTGTTGCAACGGGAAGGGAGGAGTCCCCCATCGCGCAGGAATGTAACGTTAGCCTGGGATCAGGTCAGAGAGGTTCTGGATGGGAAGGTGGCTGTTGTTTCAGCATCGCCTCCCACAGAGGCAAAACAGTGACAGCACGGATGCTAATTGGAGGGCTTATCTATCTCCCTCTCCTTGGGCTTCTCCTTCCCCTGCTTAGGCTTTTCCTTCCTCCCGCGCAGGGCTTGGAGAAATGGAGGAATTCTCCAAGGTGCTGAATCAGGCAAGTCGCCGCCGCTAGGAAGGTTTGCCTGTCCTGGGTGCCAGCCCTCCAGCCAGCGCGTTCAGCTGGGAGGCAGAGGAGGGAGGAGCGCACACCCTCTTGCCTGGCCGCGATTGGCAGCCCCGCAGCCCCACCTCGCTCGGGTTGGTGCTTTCTTTTAGCCGCCTCGCTGTGTTAGAGACGAGGAGGAGCTGAAAAATGCAGATCTGGCATCGCGCGCGCACATACATACACACACACACGCACACCACACATCAGCATAATTTCACGAGCTGCCAGCCCATCGGATTCCCCCTCTTCTACAGGCACAGACATGCTAAGCCACAGCACCGGTTGATCTGCTGCCTTCAGCTCGCCCGTTGATCAGCCTCCCCCACCCCAAAGTCGACATTATATTATTTTTATCCTCTTCCTTTTGCTTACCGTTATTTTCAGTTCTCATACTCAGCCACCATTCCCTTGCACTCCCTGTCCGAAAGAGCCATGAAGGCAGACGCTGCTCCACACTGGAAGACAGCCGGCCTCTTTTTCATAGGGCTGCTTCGTTTCGCCTCTGCCTCCGAAAGACCCATCTACACGAATCATTTCTGGGTTGAGTTTCACAAAGGGGGAGAAACAGAAGCCAAGCAACTTGCTGCAGAATATGGCTTTAATGGGGTCAGAAAGGTAAGGTCCTCTCTCTCGTGCTTATTTGTTTGTTTATTTATTTATTACAAAATACACCCGCCCTCTTAAAAAAACACAATTGTGCATGATGCTGATAGAATCACCTTGCAAAGTTGGAGAGATCTGTACATGCATTTTACAGGAGCAAAAGGGGTATATTTTTTTTAGACAGAGTTCTTTGAAACTCTTATCAGTGGATGGCTGCTCTGAAACCAAATGCTCTACCTAGATTTTCATTTCTCATTTTTTGCACTCTTTTGAATGATGGCTGCACATTATGTTCCTGTAGCCACTAACAGCCAAATGCACGCACTTCTGTGATTATGTTTTCCAAGTTAGAAGGGGAGGCGGAGGAAATCCTCATGGCTAATTCTTCTGCCTCTTCAGTTTCTTAGATGCAGCAGGTTCAGATAGGGACTGTTCAAATACCCCACTGCCAGCTAAGCATGGCACTGTAGGGTTTAAGACCAGTGCCAATTGGTGCTTGCTTCACCTGGTGAGTTTGGTAACCTGTTATAATTGCTGGCAAAACACAGCCGCCCTCTGGTTTCACTCTCCTGCTGAAATGCCTGCAGGAGGCATTTTTTCCTGGGTAACCAGAATGCTAATCATAACTGAGGAACTCACTTGTGCATGCAAATCCGGAGATGAAGCTGCCTTTAGCCGTGGGACCTGCTTTAAAAACATTTCTGCCAAGAACAGCTGGACACAAAGAGTTTGCACCTGGGATTAAAATTTAAATTTCATGCAATTGCAGTGTGAATGTGATAAAATGAAATGCTCGGCTGTAACAAACAAGCTGAAAGCTAAGGTTAGAAATGTGATGTCTAAGAAGAGGAGCAAGGGACCTTAAGGCAAGAAAACCCACTTGGTGAATATATGCATGCTACTAATTTATGGCTTCAAAGAGCCTTTCAAACATCTCCTTTCTGCTTCTCCTGAAGTTGAAACCAAGCTCTCGGTCTCTTTATGTAAACCAGGAGACTGCTGTGCATTTGATTAATCTAGACCCAGCATTTGGTCTTATGAAACATTCCTGGTCAGAGCAGCTTCTGTGAAGTACCTAGAAAAAATAGAGCAATAAATATGTGCATAGAAGCAGGCAGCCCATTGCTGCTTTCCCCTCCACCACCCTGCTGGCAGTTATGCAAGAAAGACCTTATCTAACTTCCATTGTGGTTAATGGGTGTTCCCCTGTTCCCTGGGAATTGTATCAGGCTCTTGAAAGTGTGTGCATCGCGCGGGGGAGGTTGAGAGGGAAATCACATCAAAGTAGCATAATAAGTCAGCCTAACTTGTGGCACGCAGACCAGAGGTGCCTCAGCTCAACAGAGGAGTCATTAGGAGAAGGAAGGCAAAATGCATGGCATCCCTGGCTTAATTCCATTGCTGTCTGATAGATAAGGTGGTATTTAGCATTGCCAAAGTTTCTCTTCTACTAAACAGCGATGTGGTTCAGTTGCTAGAGCTTTGGGGAAGAGATCCTCTGCATCAGCCCCTGTTTTTAAAAAGCCAAGTTTCTTTGGGTCAGACTCCTTAGATGTGCTTCTCTGCCAAATGCATGTTTCGGATTCTTTCCAGATTGCCCTTCCCTTACTTTCATCATTTCACATCCTGTTTCAGAGATGCAGCTCCTTGCACAGCTAGTTTGTGAGACTCTTTTTCTTCATGGAAGTCCCCGGTAAACGAAATGGACACCAGATGCAGGAGATTTCTAAACTATTAGGCGAAATAAGTGGAGGCAAGCTAGATGTTGAGAATACTCTGGGAAGGGGTATAAAAAAATAAAATAAATATAATAGGCTATCCTCCAGATGTGTACCTGGATCCACAAAGTTATTCTGCCCGTTGGAAGGGTGTAACCCCAAGTGAATGCCAGCCTCTTCCCGTTTGCCTTCGCACAAGGAGCTGGGAGTGCAAATTCATTTCCTTCCATTGTGAGCAGCAATATCTTATCAGAGCACCATTTCCTCTTTGCAGAACGAAGGGTGGCCATGGAATTAGTTTCTTTTTCTTTAAGGGTTGGGCGGAAACTCTGTGCCCGCTTCCCTGGGAGTGAGCTCCACTGAAGTCAATGGGACTTATTTTGGATTGTGGACGTGTATAGGGTTTTGCTGGTGACCTTCTTGAGTTAAAAGCTATAGCAACCACCAACAGAGATATGTGTGGCATGCTCTGTAAAGCTTATTGCACTTAGTCCCATTAAGCTTAGTGGCACTTTCTCCCCAGTCGGTGAGTTTAGAATTGAAGATCGCCCCCCCACCCCCAAATATGAGACCCAACTACAAAGCAATCGCTAGAAAGCGGTGCATCTCTTCCTTATCCTTTCTTCCCATCCCCACACGCCCTGTTTGAAGGACAAAAAGGAAATCGCCATGCATTATTTACAAGATGTGCATTTGCTTTCTACTGTAGGAGAATAAATTCAGCAGTAAGTCCTTGGTTCCTCCTCTCTGTGGGGAATAAGGAGCTTAGATGGTTTTGCAGGGTTGGCTTCACTGCCTATGGAAATTCCTACTCCTTTATCTTCTAGTTCTGATTGAGAAACATGTTTCTGCAAGGATCTCCCAGCAGGCTCAATTGTTCCCCCCACAAGTACGGCTTGGAGACTTGAAAGCTTAAGTTGTCCACTGCCTTCACATTCTCAGAATTGCCAATGGTGGGCTGGGATGCACCCCAGAAGGGAAAGAGACCATCTAAAAGCCCTTTACTCTGTGATTCATAAATGCTGTTTTGCCATTGTATGTTGAGCTAATTTTAATAGGATTAAACTGAGAAAAGATATACTGTATGTGAGATAAAAACAAACAAACCTTCCACTGGAAAAGGGAATTGTTTTGCCTACATTTAAGCATATATTTAACTTCAGCTGCAGTTGGGCTAGCTCGGTAATTTTCAGATTTTATTTTGTTTCTGTGAAATTTATATTTAATAATAAAGCACCTTTTTAAGGTTAACGTGTGGGCTTATACTGTAAAGCTTTGGGCACTTTGTTTTATACAGATAAGGGACCAAGATGTACATCCATTTATTTTTGACATCCTAAAGCCTAGGAGGGACGCGGGTGGCGCTGTGGGTAAAAGCCTCAGCTCCTAGGGCTTGCCGATTGAAAGGTCGGCGCTTCGAATCCCCGCGGCGGGGTGCGCTCCCGTTGCTCGGTCCCAGCGCCTGCCAACCTAGCAGTTCGAAAGCACCCCCGGGTGCAAGTAGATAAATAGGGACCGCTTTCTAGCGGGAAGGTAAACGCCGTTTCCGTGTGCGGCTCTGGCTCGCCAGAGCAGCGATGTCACGCTGGCCACGTGACCCGGAAGTGTCTCCGGACAGCGCTGGCCCCCGGCCTATAGAGTGAGATGGGCGCACCAACCCCAGAGTCTGTCAAGACTGGCCCGTACGGGCAGGGGTACCTTTACCTTTACCTAAAGCCTATACTCTGGGACTTTACTACCGCATGAACATTCCCGAAGTTTATAAAACACTTCAGCTAGCATTTCCGCCCCATCCCACAGTAATATTGGCAGTTTTCTCTTGGGGGTTGTTTCAGAGAAATACCTCCTTAAAAGTGCCACTGTGTGCAAACTTTATCACCTGAGAATAAGTGGGCCCACAGCATACTTCATAATTAATGGTGTGCGGTCTCTCTGTCTGAATTTTGGACCAACTCATCTCAAGGACTTAAGGTGGATGGCAGGAATTATTCACAAATCTTGTCCATATTAAAAGAGGGGGAAAATCGTTGTCTGATTCATCAAGGCACTATCTGGATTCTATATAACAAAGTATCTGTAAAATCCCAACTGCTGTACGTTTTGCTTCGAGAGGTACCCAGATAACTCCCGTCATAGTGCAGCTATATAAATGCTGTTTATATTTAAATCAATGCCAAGTACTTCTTCCCAAATAGCTCATCCTATAATTTCTGAACAATCTATCCAACTGTCCTCACCTTTTCCAAGGACATGAGCTTCCTTATAGTGTGTAGACCATGTTAAATATAGCTGTAGCTACCCAATGCACAACTTTTCACAGGCACAAACATTACAGAGGCACACATACAAATGAGTGTATGTGTGGAGATGTTTCCTGGTGCAATATACTTGACTTTCTGATCACATTGCATCTCATTTGCTGATTTGTTGCCCGTTCATCCGGTTTGGAGAGATCCTTCTTGAGCAACTTTGGCTACCATTCTGTTCGTTCCTGTAACTCCAGATAATGTATGAATAAGGTTGCAATCCTAAGCACACGATGATACTTAACTTCTGAATAAACATGTAGGGGATTGCACCGTACGTTAAATCACACATCTCCAATACAGAACCTTGGGGGATCTCACTGCTTAATTTCCTCCATTTTGAAAGAGACTCATTTGAACAGCTAGATAAGGAAGAAGGGCTTGGTGGAAGAAGGAGGACACCTTAAAAAAAAGCACCTCTCAATTATGCCTTTCCAGTGGAAACACAAAAAGTTGCTGTTGCTTCTCAAATATGAAGGGTGTGATTTTGCACAAGTGTCATTGGACATAGATGGTTTCACAGCCATCCAATGGCTTAAGGCAACCTAGCAAGCTTGATAACTTGATGCTTCTCAAAGGTAGCCAAAGGCAGCCTTCAAACATTATGGATTACAGCCGCCATCATTCTTGACCACTGGCCATGTTATGATGGGGACGTTGTAGTCCAAAGCACCTGTAGAGCACCACACTGACTGCTCCTAGAATAGTGGTTTGCTGGGAGGTGGTCTTGTCAAGTCTTTCAGCATCAGTTCTAGAAGCAAGTTCTCAACCAAGGCTGAGCTGGACCATGAACAACAACAGCTTTGGTGGGGAAGAGTCTATCGCTTTTGATCTGCTGCCATCTTAGCCTCTTTGTTTTCATGATTGCTATTTATGTTTTGTTGTTTTTAATCCCACAAGCCACATTGTGAGTCCATGGACAAAAAACCTCGGGTAAAAATAACAAATCATATCAAAATATATCTTAAAGGTAAGGGACCCCTGACAGTTAAGTCCAGTCACGAATGACTCTGGGGTTGTGGCACTCATCTCGCTTTACTGGCCAAGGAAAAGATAAGGACAGGTGCCTCTGTGGACAGTTAGCATGGACAAGTGGAACCTGCTGCAACAAAATGTTGCAGCGTAGAGTGATCTCGTTGCACTCATGTGCTGCTTGTCGGCTTCCAATAGGCATCTTCTTGGCCACTGTTATAATAGAATGGTGGACTAGGTAGGTCACTTGTCTGTTCCGGCAAGGTTCTTCTTTTGTGTGTGTTCTAGTAAGCCAGTCGTCCATTCTTCTGTTCCGTTTCTATCCCCTCCTGGTTTTCCATTTCCCCCTCTAACGTTCAGCTAGAATCCCATGGCCATTGAGTCTGCTTCATCCTGTCTTTGGGACATTTCAGAATTATTATTTTTTAAATCTCTGTGGGCCTTAGGTATCTTCCCCCTAAGTCCCCAACCTACTTATGCAAACTTGGCTTTCATGCCAGCATGCTGATATCTCCCTCTTTATTCTCATTAGCCCCATATCAGCTATACAGCTACCATAACTAAACACCTGAAGATACTATTAATAGTTATGCCAATCCTTCCTCTTTTCTTTTTCTTTTTCTTTTGGGATGGTGTGTGTGTGTGTATGGTTTTCAGATTAAAATTTTACAGTCACATATTCAACATAAATCATAGAAACAAGATTCCAGAGAATCTCCTGGACTTCCCTCCTCCCCTTTGTGGGTCCTATTGTTAATCATTTCCTCCTGCATCTTTTATGATAATCAAAATCTTTTAACTCTCCACTGTGTCTCAAAATTCACCATTAAACTACAAGTGTCATTCCAATCCTACTAACGATTTTAACTGTTTACAATGGTTTTTAAGATAGGTTATAGAGTTCCCCCATTCCTTACTAAGATTTTGGTCTTCCTGATTTCTGATTCTTCCAATCATTTTAGCCATTTTGGCATAATCCATCAACTTGATCTGCCATTCTTCTCTGGTGGGGACTTTATCTTTGGGCCAGTGACATCCGCATAGCCAGTTATGCCAATCCTTCCTAACCTGGGGTCCTTCAAACATTTTGGCTGACCACTCCCATCATCCATTGGCCATGCTGATCAAGGCTGAAGGGACTTGTAGCCTAAAATATCTGTAG
This sequence comes from Podarcis siculus, assembly GCA_034642415.1. Classification (NCBI taxonomy): domain Eukaryota; kingdom Metazoa; phylum Chordata; class Lepidosauria; order Squamata; family Lacertidae; genus Podarcis; species Podarcis siculus. The sequence goes on along the minus strand of JAXCMG010000072.1, from coordinate 1,407,894 downwards.
TACTCTCAAATTGGGTGGAGGTACTTCGGGCTAATGTGATGTTCACATGCAATGTCTCCATCTTCCAGAGAGAGAGAGAGAGAGAGAGAGAGAGAGAGAGAGAGAGAGAGAAAGAGAAAGAAAGGCCCTTTATATCTTTCTCTATACACCTCTCCCAGATGGACATGAATGCTAAGCTGGCTTTTCAAAGTAGAGCGCTTGTGCCCCAACTTTCCTTCTGCTATCGCAATGTTCAACACAGTTATCGAATTGCAAACACAAACAGATGCGGAAAGGGTCCAGCGGTTCCAGCAAGAGCCTCTCTATTCACTTCGCCAATTATTAATGTCCATTCACATCCCTAGGGAGACAGACGTCAGGTTTTGAGAACAATAGGCCCAGCAGTAATGTAATTGGCAATGGTGTTTTTAATTTCCGTATCAGTTTCATTTGTCGTTATACTTTATGACCTTTATTCCTATTTCAGCTTCGTGGATGTTGTCTTGGTGAATAGAAACAGCTGCCTTGGGGCTGGTCAGACTATTTGCTCTGTACTGTGTGCTCTAGCAGTAGCAGAGGCTCTCTCATTCCTCCTCCTACTTCTAACTGGAGGTGTCAGGGACCAAGACTGAGGCCTCGAAAAGGCAAAGGATGTCCCCTACTGCTCAGCTGTGCCCCCCACCTGAATTGTTAAGGAAATAGAGGGAGAAAGTTTGGTGCAAAGCTCCCTATCTTTAGCCACTCCAGAATATAAAGCTTTTGTTGTTGTTGTTTAGTTGTTTAGCCGTGTCTGACTCGTCGTGACCCCATGGACCAGAGCAAACCAGGCACTCCTGTCTTCCACTGCCTCCCGCAGTTTGGTCAAACTCATGCTGGTAGCTTCGAGAACACTATCCAACCATCTCGTCCTCTGTCGTCCCCTTCTCCTTGTGCCCTCCATCTTTCCCAACATCAGGGTCTTTTCCAGGGAGTCTTCTCTTCTCATGAGGTGGCCAAAGTATTGGAGCCTCAGCTTCAGGATCTGTCCTTCCAGTGAGCACTCAGGGCTGATTTCCTTAAGAATGGATAGGTGAGCCTATCACTTCCTGTACATCAGGGGTGGGGTGGGGGCACCTTTTGCAGCCCAGGGGCCACATTGCCTCAAAGACAACTTTCTGAGAGCCACATATCAGTAATGGGGGGGGGGGGGCCCGATGCAAAAGTGGACAGAGCCAGGGATGCAACTCTAATCTTTATACAACTCTAACTCTAAAAAATGGAAAGCAAGGGCACCAGAGTGGTCCACAGACTTCTCCACCATGGGCAGATGTCTTCGGTTTCTATTTAGATTACAATTACTAGTTCTTAGTTTGCAGCTATGCACATAAATTTGAATAAGCAAGTGTTGAAACCCTACCTGCCCGCAGACTGTCTCCCCAGAGTGATGCATGCTCTGGTTATCTCCCGCTTGGACTACTGCAATGTGCTCTACGTGAGGCTACCTTTGAAGGTGACCCGGAAACTACAACTAATCCAGAATGTGGCAGCGAGACTGGTGACTGGGAGTGGCCGCCAAGACATTATAACACCGGTCCTGAAAGACCTACATTGGCTCCCAGTATGTTTCTGAGCACAATTCAAACTGTTGGTGCTAACCATAAAGCCTTAAACAGCCTTGGCCCAGTATACTTAAAGGAGTGTCTCCATCCCCATCGTTCTGCCCTGACACTGAGGTCCAGCTCCGAGGGCCTTCTGGCAGCTCCCTCCTTGCGAGAAGTGAGGTTACAGGGAACCAGGCAGAGGGCCTTCTCGGTAGTGGTGCCTGCCCTGTGGAACGCAGTTCCATCAGATGTCAAGGACATAAACAACTATCTGACTTTTAGAAGACATCTGAAGGCAGCCCTGTTTAGGGAAGTTTTAAATGTTTGATGTTTTATCATATTTTTTATATTCTGTTGGGAGCCACCCAGAGTGGCTGGGGAAACCCAGTCAGATGGGTGGGGTATAAATAATAAATTATTATTATTTTATTATTATTTATGCAAATCTGTACCTTCATTCCCCCCTCCCTTCCCTCCCTCCCTTCTTTTGGTGATGTGTGCACAGTTAAACCATTTGTCCATCTAGCTGAAGGCTATCTGACTGGCACTGGTTGTCCACTTGGAGAGGCCCTTGCCCTTAGTTACAGCCACCCATGTTGGTGACTACTCTAAGCACAGTGTAGCTGCTCTACACTGCTTCTCTTTCAGGCCCTTTCCTTTCATATGTACCACCGCAAATATTCCAAGCACATAGCTGGTCTGGGAAATGTGCTAGAACCAATGTGAGATGCGTAAGTCGCTTGCAAGCATCAGAACATCTCCTTCTAACCTACATCCTCAGAGAAAAGAGACATGTTTCTAAAGCCCATTCTTTGGGCTTTTGTCAGTTGGTATAGGGAACAAAAGAGGTATTTTTCACAAGACGTCTTTTGTTTGGGGGAATCAAAGGCTGTGATTCTCAGCATATCATTATGTGCAAATCAATTCCACCCAAAGCGATGCAATTTATTTCTAGCTGAGTGTGGTTAGACCTACCCAGCATGCAATTTTGTAGGACTGGGGTGGGGAATCTTTGCCCCTCCAGGTGTTTCTGGACTGCAGGTCGCATCAGACCTAGCCAGCATGACCTATGGTCAGGGGTGATGGAACTTGCTGCCCGGCAACCTCTATAACAGAATGCTCCAACATGTAGCCTGGGGGGCACATTCAGCCCTTGTGGCCATTTTTGGTGGCCCTCAACAACATTCAGGACTTCTTAAAGCAGCTTGAGTAGCCAGCTTTTTGTTGTTGCTGTGAGGCATACATGAAAACAAACAGCAAAGGCCACTTGTGTCTTCCTCAGACCCTGTGAGGCGAAACGGGCCAGCTTTCCTTATTCTCTCCCTCTAACCTGACCCAGAGCTGCTCTGTGTATATATAAGCAACAACAAAATAATAATGAAAGCAATAATAATGTGTCAATGCGAGAGAGGTATTTTCCCCACAGTGGTATTGGACAACTGGATACTTCCCTGAATATATTTAAGACTGCACCCATGTACAATATGCATTTACCTGGGAGTAAGTCTCAATCAAGTTAACAGTGTTTGCTTATGAATAGGCACAAGAGGGACACAGGTGGTGCTGTGGTCTAAACCACTGAGCCTAGGTTGTGGTTCGAATCCCCGTGACGGGGTGAGCTCCTGTTGCTCGGTCCCAGCTCCTGCCAACCTAGCAGTTCAAAAGCTCCTCAAAGTGCAAGTAGATAAATAGATCCCGCTCTGGCGGGAAGGTAAACGGCATTTCTGTGCTCTGCTCTGGTTTTGCCAGAAGCGGCTTAGTCATGCTGGCCAAATGATCTGGAAAAACTGTCTGCGGACAAATGTCGGCTCCCTCAGCCAATAAAGCAAGATGAGTGCCACAACCCAGAGTCGTTTGTGACTGGACGTAACTGTCAGGGGTCCTTTACCTTTAGGTGCAAGTAAGGCTTGCCCTGCATTTTGACCTGAGCAGGGCTTCATCTCAGGTCAGTGCACATGGAGTTGCAATCCTGTTGTACAGATCTCAGCCTGGCAACCTAATTCAGCACATACTTATTCAGGAGTAGGTCTCATTATGTTTAGGAGCGCACTTACCCTTAAATATATTAATTGTTTATATTAAACAATTATATATATATATATATATATATGCTTTCGTAGATTTTCACGGGTACAGGAATGCAGGTTTTGGTGTCCTCGGGTGTCTTCCCATGTAAAAGTTGGGGTGTCTAGGCGACGTTTCGACGAGGTCTCACTCGTCATCTTCAGGCTGGTGCTTTCGGCTTCTTGTTACTGGAACAGAACAGTA
>JAXCMG010000072.1:1388748-1403667 GCA_034642415.1 Podarcis siculus | reverse complement strand
ATATATATATATATATATATATATATATATATATATATAACGTTTGATGTTTTAGTGTGTTTTTAATATTCTGTTGGGAGCTGCCCAGAGTGGCTGGGGAAACCCAGTCCGATGGGCAGGATATAAATAAATTATTGTTATTATTATTATTATTAAACCTGGGACCTTCTGCTTGCAAGACAGATGCTCAGCCACTGAGCTATGGCCCTTCCCAATTGTAATGCTGTACCCAGCTTCCTGGGTGTAAGCCCCATTGAACTCAATGGGGTTTACTTTTGAGTAGACAAATATGGGATTTCTCTGTGGGAGCCACTGGATCCCCTTTAACCTGGAGGAAACTGACCTGTTTCATTCCATCCACAACAAGCCATTAAACCCAGTCTTACTTTTGTTCAGTTCTTAAATCATGTCTTCCACAACTACCAATGGTAGAAATTTATCAAGTTGCATTCTCTCTCTCTCTCTCTCTGTCTCATTCGAACCCATTTTCACACTGGTACAGGCACCACTCAACTAATTTGGTTTTGGGGGAAAATATTTTGGCTTCTTAATGTCAAAAAGAAGAAAAAATAACACATTTGAGATAATTGGAGCTTACTCACAAACACAAAGCCAATAATATAAGAAGCAAATTATTTTGCATGATTCACTCCATTCTAATTAAAAAAGAGAGAGAAAAATATCACTCTTAAGGAGGGAGCGGGGGAAGCCACTTGTGTACATCCTAACTGCAAAATAATGCTTTGCTAATTGCTAAAAGAATCTCAGTTGTTAAAACAGATTGCGATGTGTTAATATGCATATGCTTTCCTTCTACCCCTATAGAGCTGCCAATAACTGGCGTTTCTTTGTGTGTCTCCTTGGCTGTGACAAATAATAGTAATATAAATCTCTTTAGTGTGGGGCTTTCTGAGTGCCAATCAAGCAGCTGTGCCCTCATGGGAAACCTTCTGAGTAGGCGGGGCCAGAGGCAAAAGGGGGCGGAGCAATGCATAGAACACTTATCTATGTACAAGAGGCATTTCAGCCATGCAAATATCTGAAGTTTCTATACATACACAGTCCACACTGCTTTTCATCCGAGCAAGCAAAAGACACTGCCTCTGTTGTGCACTTAAGGTGGGAGTAGAGCAGGCCTGGTGAAGGTGTGTGGCTTGTGTATGCCATAGCTGTCAACCGTCCCTTATTTGGCGGGAAAGTCCCTTATCCCAGCGCCGTGTCCCGCTGCTGTCCCTTATTGATGATGTCCCTTAAATTTCCCGGGTTTCAAAGGAAGCAGCTCCTCTCCCTCCCTCCCTCCCTGCCGGCCAGGGAGGAGGGAGGCTCCAACTGTGTTGCTTGGCTGTGTTGCTCACCCAATAAGGAGTCTAAGAATGACTGAGGGGAGGACCTTGCATGCCTTGTGCCGATCAAATCAGCCGCATTGCCTGGGGACTCGCCTTTGCTCAGCGCTTCCCAGCGGAGAGGTGATGGTGGTTTTCCTTGCTGCATCCCCTTTGCCGGGTTGCTGTGCTGTGGGAACCACCGCTTGAGGCTTCATTTGGCTGCTGGCTGGGCTTTCTGCCTTTGGCTCGGAGGGGCTCAGAAGTTGAACATACCTGTGTTCGGAAAATCCCTTATTTTGGCTGCTGATCACTTATTTTCGAGGTTGCTGGTCCCAAATCTGTAAATTGACAGCTATGTATGCATCCCTTTAACAGGATACCCTTATTAAGGAGGGGCAGGCAGCTAAGAGCTGTCAAAAGCCTTTCTCTAACCCCACTTTCATAATAATAATAATTTTATTTTTTATACCCCACCCATCTGGCTGGGTTTCCCCAGCCACTCTGGGCGGCTTCCAACAGAATATGAAAACACGGTAAAACATCAAACATTAAAAACTTCCCTAAACAGGGCTGCCTTCAAGGCATGCAAACCACCAGCTATCAGAACTCTTTGCAGCAGTTAGTTCAAGAGGTTAACTACAGTCATACCTCATGTTACATTTGCTTCAGGTTGCGTGTTTTCAGGTTGTGTCCCACGGTGACCCGGAAGTACTGGAAAGGGTTACTTCTGGGTTTCGCTGCTCACGCATGCGCAGATGCACAAAATGACGTCGCGCGCATGCGCAGAATCAGCAAATCGTGATCCGCGTGCGTGCAGACGTGGGTTGCGTTCCTTTCAGGTTGCGAACGGGGCTCCGGAACAGATCCCGTTCACAACCAGAGGTACCACTGTCTTGGTTTTGTGAAGAAAAGGTTTCATTTTGTGTGTCCTAAATCTGTGAATAGGCTTTTGTTATGTCTGCATAGACTTTGGCTACATTCAGATGTACTGATAGACTATGGTTTGGTAGTTACATGAAGGTAAAGAGGTTAGAAATGAGTAAAGAATCTTTTCATTTCCTCTACCTATTTATCTGTTTCTTTAATGTTACCGTTCCTCTGAAGTGAATATTCCCAATTTTTGACATGATTGTTCCCAAATGAATTGCACAGTATCTCAGTAGACAAAGCACAATGCAAAAACTAGTGCTTAGGAAACTCATTAAAATGATGTGTTTATTTTACTTGACTGATGTAATAAAGGTACAATGATTTATCAGCACACTAAAGATTAATTCTAATATAACTAGCCAAGAAACAGCTGCCATTCATTGATTGGCATTAACTACAAACAAAAGCCTTTATTTGGCAAGGGCATGAATGCTCAATGCAAGTATGAGCTCCATCCATGATGAACTCTGACCTCTCCACAAACCTGTGACCCTCCATTTCCTGTTGGGCTCTGGCTCCCTTCAGCCCTAGCCAATGACCACAGCTACAAATTCCCCATATAGTGGTACCTCAGGTTACATACGCTTCAGGTTACAGACTCCGCTAACCCAGAAATAGTGCTTCAGGTTAAGAACTTTGCTTCAGGATGAGACCAGAAATCGTGCTGTGGTGGCGCAGCGGCAGCAGGAGGCCCCATTAGCTAAAGTGGTGCTTCAGGTTAAGAACAGTTTCAGGTTAAGAACAGACCTCCGGAGCGAATTAAGTACTTAACCTGAGGTACCACTGTAATTGCTTGAAATGTGTCTCCAAAAATATTTGTTGCAGGAAGTGGAGGCTCCAAATCATTGGTCTGCTCACTCATACTTCGCTGCAGCTCTTCTGCTCTGAAATAGAGGCAAAATATTCTCAAATCTTCTTTGAAAAACCAAAGGCACTTTCTGCTACTGTTGAATAAGGAACTGTGTTACAAGGAGAAGCACAATACATCCCTTGAAGCACTGTGCTTCACAGCAGAATGCTGGTTCATTTTTTTCTCTCAGCCTCTATTCATCTGGCTTTCCTTATGCAGATTAAAAAAAAACAAACCAAAAGTGTGCCGTTTTAACTGACAATATAAAACTTTTTGGCTTTGTGTTGCTGAGAATTGCCTATTTCTTTTTGCCTGCTTTTTTTTTTGGCTTTGCTTTACAGTGGAATTTCTGAAGCCAAACTCCTTGAAACTCGTTTGGCTCCCAAACAATCGAAAACCGGAAGTGAGTGTTCCGGTTTTCGAATGATTTTTGAAAGCCGAACATCCTGTGTGACTTCTGCGGCTTCCAAGGCTTCTGATTGGCTGCAGGAGCTTCCTGCAGCCAATCAGAAGCCATGCCTTGGTTCTCAAACTGTTCTGGGAGTCGAACGGACTCCTGGAATGGATTAAATTCGAGAACCAAGCTAAGACTGTATTTCCTTCTCCTAGATGGGCTACCTTCCCAGGTTGACAAGCCCCATCTCCCCCTCAGAAGATTTTACTACAGCAACCTTGCTTGTTTGGAGTCTTGAGACTATTTTCTCAAATAACGGCCCCCTCCGAAAAGTTATAGCATAGAAATATCATGGATAAAAGGTAAAAGGTAAAGGGACCCCTGACCATTAGGTCCAGTCGTGGTCGACTCTGGGGTTGCGGCGCTCATCTCGCTTTAGCGGCTGAGGGAGCCGGCGTACAGCTTCCGGGTCATGTGGCCATCATGACTAAGCCGTTTCTGGCGAACCAGAGCAGCGCATGGAAACGCCGTTTACCTTCCCGCTGGAGTGGTACCTATTTATCTACTTGCACTTTGAGGTGCTTTCGAACTGCTAGGTTGGCAGGAGCAGGGACTGAGCAATGGGAGCTCACCCTGTCGCGGGGATTCGAACCGCCGACCTTCTGATTGGCAAGTCCTAGGCTCTGTGGTTTAACCCACAGCGCCACCCGTGTCATGGATGAAGCAATGCAAATGCTGCTTTCCCCCACTCCATAACTTTGGTAGATTTAAAGAGAACTGTGCATGGTTGCAGTACCAAGAAGCAAGCACTGTGCTTAACTCCACACAAGCTCTGTATTGAGCTTCAATCTCCCAAAATGCTTTTTGCTCTTTAGCCAAAACAACACCCAGTGTGGTTGCTTAATAAAAAGTAGGCTTAGATTTTTAAAGACAGGACACAAAAGGAAGGAGGAAGGAGGGGAAAAAAGTGAGCTTGGCCAGCAGTTATTAAAGCTACAGCTCTTATAGCAAACAGCTGGGCCTGAGACAATTCAGATAGCTTGCTGGAGTGGATACTGACCTCTGAGGTGGAGGCAAAGGTCAGTGGTCTGTCAGCAAAGTCAGTGGAACAATCTGCTTCTCCCCTTTCCCTCTGCTTTGCAGCCAGATGGAATGGCTTCAGCTTGGTAAGAGTTGACAAAGAGCCCAGAGCAGTTGCCTCTCAGTGGATCAGCAGCCGAAGGCACAGGAAGGCATGTTTTTAAATGGCTTGTGCAGATGTGTCGATGTCTGGCCCTTACTTTATTTAAAAAGATGGTTAGCTGAAGACCTGCAAGGTGCAGGAACCTCTGAGCCTAAGTCATATGCTCCAAATTTAGCTCTCTTTTCTGAGCAAATATTTAAGGTCTTTGGCTGTAACTGTAAAAACAGGGAACGGAAACGTTTGGCAATTTGCTTTGAGAATGTGCTGTTGTTTTGTTATGTACACTAGTCATCCACATCAGGATCCATAATGCTAAACTTGCCGAATTTCCATTGAGACTGATGTGACTGAAACAAAGGAGATGGGAAGCCTCCTATGTATTATTCAAGCCTGTTTCAATTATTTATTGAGTGCTCACTGGTAGGAAAGCTGCTTGGGTGCTACTCTATGAAGAATAATGAATAACGATCCATTCGTAGCATTTGGCCTTTGCTCCATTGCATATGCTTTAGTTTCAAAACAAGAGTGTTAATGGATTAACCAACACATGCAAAGAGAAATCATTAAGGATGCTTACAAAAATTAAAAAATAAATAAAAATCCTGACTTGATTTTCTTTCCAGGTATGGGGATTAACTGATCTTGTGGTCAAGTAATCTTTACAAGGCATAGTCACACTGGAGCCCAAAGGAATCATCTTGCGATCACACAAAAGCAGCAAGATTCCTTTTGCGTTGTGATCAAATCAGTGACAAGACATGCATGAGCTGTATTGATTGAATCAAAGTCAGCGCAAGTAGGAATTGCCTGATGCAATATGTGTATGCACTTCTGCTCATCTGTCTGAAGGGGGGAAGACGCAAATTGGAAATGGCAGCAAGCTGTACATGTAGCCATTCTGAAATTAATTATAGGAAATCTCCAAGATGTACAGGGAGGCAAACAAAGTAGATGGTGAGTCAGAGCCGGCGTATGGAACAATCACAGAATAGGGTGGCGTGAGGACATCTAACCAGCCTGAGCAATTGTCTTCTGTGTTGCATTGGAGACTGGGGGCTGGGGTCTTGCTTGAATAAGTTACATAGCATCTCTGGTACCAGAACAATTGTGTGGCCATCAAAGGAGCTGGGATCCTCACCCACCAACATCATTTTATTGTACTGTATTCAGCAGAGAATTGTGTGCCTTTCTTTTGCTCACCCCCATCCTTTGCAAACAGAATTTTATTTCTGTGAAGGAGGAAAGCATGCTTCCTTTGAAGAATAGCTATGATGATAAACATGATAATGAAGTCTATGCATGGACTGGATAAACTACTTGGAGGTGTTAAAAATACACTGTATAGTAGAGCTATCACAGTTCAGTTGAGTGAGGGTCTTTCCTTATTGGAGAAATTGGGGATGTAACAACAACAGGATTCTGATAGTGTAGGATTCAGGCTATTGGACAGGCACCCAGTCTTAAGAGAAGGATTTCCACATTGTAAGAAAGACAAGATTTTAGTTCCTTCAATAGTAGCATGGATAATAAGCATTATGGTAACCCTTCTATCACAGTGATGGAAGGATGGAAATACTAATAATATATTCTCCTGCTTTAGAACCGTTAAATGAACAGAAGTCTTGACCTGCGTGAAATATGTTTTCTCTAAGTCTGACGCCAGGATCAAGAGCAGGCCTTTAGATTCTACAGGAATAAAATATTAACGGTGTACACTTCTCTTGAAGTATTGCTGTTGTGCAGTGCTTTGCTTTTCCTCTGTCTTGGTTATTCCTTCAGAACTACAAAGAAACCACAACTTCCTTGAACTTTCTTTCTTTCTTTCATCTTAAGTTTGGATCATGCATTCATATTCATCACACAGTGATTTGTAACTAAATGTCTTATACGTAGGGCTGCCTCTGAAGATGGTTCAGAAACTTCAGCTGGTGCAGAATTCAGCGGCCAGGTTGCTCACCAGAGCAAGACGGTTTAAGCATATTACATTGATCCTGGTCCAACTGCACTGGCTACCAGTTAGTTCCCAGGCCCAATTAAAAGTGCTGGTTTTGACCTATAAAGCCTTAAACGGCTCAGGATCACAATACCTCAAAGACTGCCTCTTTCCATATGAATCTACCCGGACCCTGAGATCATCTTCTGAGGCCCTCCTTCGTGTGCCTCCTCCTTGAGTGGTCCGGAGGGTGGCAACACGAGAACAGGCCTTCTCTGCGGTGGCTCCTCATCTGTGGAATGCTCTCCTCCCCAGGAAAGTTCTCCTGGCTCCTTCATTGTACACCTTTAGGCGCCAGGCAAAAACATTCCTTTTTAACCAGGCCTTTGGTCAATCTGATTGACATCTAATGTCCTTTTAAAATGTGTTCGGGGGGTTATTGGGTTGTTTTTATTATGTATTATGTATTTTTATATTGTGATCTTATCCTGTGAACTGCCCTGAAACCTGTGGGTATAGGGCAGTATACAAATTTAATTAATAATAACAACAACAATAATTTTAGATGGTTGTAACTTGCCCTGGGACCTGCTAGTGAAGGAGGGTAATAAAATTAATAAACACGCAAGGGGTGATTTCTGGTTTTCCACTGTTCAGCAATATAGGGCGACACTGAAAAGAAGGAGAGGGATGCTGTTGAGCTGCAATGAATCACTTTGTGAATTTTCAAAGACACAGGTCCCTTTCCATACCCTTTTGATGTGTGGCATTTGAACCAAAGAGGCAGAGAGGTAGATTAGATAGCTAATGCTCAGTAGGTGCAGGAACAACAGAAGCTTGAATATAAAGGAATAAATTTCATTTTACATACTTGTAAAAAGCTGAACATGGATTAAAAGCCATATAAGGAAACGTAGTAGTGTCAGTTGAGAGTAGTGTCAGTTGGGTGCTGGTAGTTGCTAGGTTGCGGAGGTCCTTGTGACACGCCCTTCATTGTGACACCTCCCTCTGCTAGCTCCTTGGTCACTAGGGATCTAGTGGCATAGCCATCTCCTTTGGTTTGATCATTCAGGGAGTGAGAGAGAAAGTGGATGGAGATGTAAGAAGACTTTCTCATCAGCATCTGCATTCTGTGCTAGTAATGCTCCATGAGAGTCTTAGGGAACATTTAAAAGATTAAGATTGGGAATAATTTAAATGCTTCAGCCAGCCCTTCTGGGCATCTTTATGACTCCGCCCACTGTTTTGTAGCAGTGAAGGCAAGTGACTGTAGGTTCTGCTTACACTTTAGGAAAAAGAAAACTAATAAGATGTCACGCCTTGGAAAAGGGCATTCTTTTTAGGCTAGTGACACAAGAGTCACTTGATAACTCGCCATGGGAGCATTAAGCATGGCCACTGGAGAGGGTAGCATCTTGCATTGTCTTCCTCCCCTTCCTGCCTCCCAGGGCCCATCTTTCAAAGGACAGCCAAGGTACAAAACCCTTCAGCATGCTGATGTTCCTTCTATAGTAATTTTAGTATGTGGTATTTGATGTTTCCCTTTTAAATGTCCCTTCTCCACACTAAGCAATCCCACCTCTTTCAATGAGATGGTGAGAATTGTCTTATAATATCCAGAGGGTGCTATTCTGGCTACAGTCTTCAAGCACTCTCTTCACAGGATACCCATAATGATATGCCTAGGAAAGTGAATTCATCTTGAGCTTTGACTCGTGAATGTCCAAGCCAGTTTAGGGATGTAGATCAGGAGAGTACTGTGAGTACCATTTCTCACATTTTAACAGGCCTTCTCTGCAGTGACTCCCCATCTGTTGAATGCTCTCCCCAGGGAAGTTCGCCTGGTGCCTTCATTGGACACCTTTAGGTGGCAGGCAAAAACATTCCTTTTTAACCAGAACTTTGGTTGACCTGATGGACATCCTAAACCCTTTTAAAATGTGGCTCTTTTTGGGGTATGTGTGTGTTATTATTGTTCTGATTTTGATTTTATAGATAGTGATTTTATTCTGTGAACCACCCTGAGACCTCCAGGTATAGGGTGGTATATAAATTCAATAAGTAAATAAATAATAAATGAACAACTTCATGGGCTGGTGTCACGTGATCCTGTGTCTGCTGAGGGCCCACATCTGAGCAGGAGAGCCACTGGGCAGCAGCCCTCTGGACCATGCTCCTCCATTGCCCATGTTTGCTTACTCTCTTGCCTCTTGCTCTGGCTTAGGCAACTGCGGTGGTGGGGAGTACAGATAGTAGGAGTGGATGCTGCTTACTTGCTGGTGTCAGGCTTTGGGGAATCAGCTTCCTCCCCCATGGCAGTAAATAAGAAGAGATCAAATGAAAGGAACGTCTTACCAGTTAGATTCTTTAATAATCATAGTGAGAGACAAAGAACCCGTCTACCTAGAATGACAGTGCTCCCAATTAAGGCTTACACCCCCTCTGTCCCTATTAATCTATGTCACTCCTATGTCTTGTAATCTGAGCTTGTACCCTCTGCACTTTCTGTTCTGAGCTTGGGGAGGGTGCTGGAGGAATGCTTTCCAAAGACTGTGAATCTGTTAACCCTCTCTCTCCCAGTGTTTCTTCTCCTAGCTGTTCCCCATCCAGTATTTCCCAGCTTCTGCTTTCTGAACTATGCCCCTCTGCAAACCACTGTTCCAAATCTATACTGTCCTCCTGCTCCTGGGAACATTCAGGATCAGGATCAGGGGGAGGGGGTGGCTCCCACCATTCTTCCTCAGTGCAGCCCTCCTCAGCATGGTCCCTGACAGCTAGTTGGCTTTCTGCCTCACAAGTGGGAGCAGTGACAAGGAAGGCAAGGAGTAGCTGGGGGAAATGGGTGGGTTTCTGTCTTGTCGAAGAGTCCTCCAAAACCTGGAGTTGACACAAGCTACTTCTATTGAAGGAACGTGGGTGGCGCTGTGGGTTAAACCACAGAGCCTGGGTTTTGCCAATCAGAAGGTTGGCGGTTCGAATCCCCGCCACGGGGTGAGCTCCCGTTGCTCGGTCCCAGCTCCTGCCCACCTAGCAGTTTGAAAGCACATCAAAGTGCAAGTTAGATAAATAGGTACCACTCCGGCGGGAAGGTAAACGGCATTTCCATGCGTTGCTCTGGTTCGCCAGAAGCGGCTTAGTCATGCTGACCACATGACCCGGAAGCTGTATGCCGGCTCCCTCGGCCAATAAAGCGAGATGAGCGCCGCAACCCCAGAGTCGGCCATGACTGGACCTATCGGTCAGGGGTCCCTTTACCCTTTACTTCTACTGAGGATCAGGCTGGAAAAGTGTGTATGCCATGCGGCATTTGTGCTGTGTGATGTTTTTTTCCTATATGCAGAAGCCATCAGCTCATCACTGAGTGAGAAACATCATGCGTGAAGTCATCCAGAGCCTTTCTTATCTCCCTGCTGGGTGCTTTGGAGGGAGGATGCATAAGACCAATAAAAAATATCAGTCTCATTTGGGGGAACAGTGAGGATGTCATCTGCTGCTGGAATTATATTTACTTTCGTTATCTAAATAATTAAGCATGTTCCTTGCGCAGCACTGTTGGTAGGGAGCCACTCGGCAGAGGGAATGTGACGGGTGGCATTTCGTTTTTCTCAGGAACCATATGCTGCTGGTGCTAAAAATGGCTCCTTCATATGCTCACACATCTTTCCACTTCTTATGGCTGGTTACTTGTGCTCTCAGGCATGCGTCACACAAATCTCTAAAACGGGCTAGGGAATGTTTTGCATCTCGAGGGTCATATTCCTTTGTGTGCAAATTTCAGGGGGCTGCAGGGTCACGGTGAGCAGTGTGAGAGGCGAAATCTTGGTTGGACCAGATGACGTTGTGGCTGGAGCAATGGTGGTGGCTGTTATCTTTGTACAGTAGCCAGGGTTGCCGTATTTCAAGCAGTGAAAATCCAGGCAGAAAGTTGGCAAAGTTGTTGAGTTCTTTTGGGGGGTGGGGTGGTGAAGTTTCTAGTTTGGCACAAAATTGCCATTTTGGAGCTATTTTTATGGGAAATTGGCAAAAACGACACTGCCAACATGGGCACCCGGATTTCCCCAGATATTTTCATTGATTTTCGCCTGGACTGCAGCATTACGTATACAGTGGTACCTCAGGTTAAGTACTTAATTCGTTCCGGAGGTCTGTACTTAACCTGAAACCGTTCTTAACCTGAAGCACCATTTTAGCTAATGGGGCCTCCTGCTGCTGCCGCACCACCGGAGCACGATTTCTGTTCTCATCCTGAAGCAAAGTACTTAACCCAAGGTAATATTTCTGGGTTAGCGTAGTCTGTAACCTGAAGCGCATGTAACAGTGAGGTAGCACTGCATGTCCAGAAAATTCCGGACCATTTCTGCAAGGAACTCAGGGTTGCATACAAAGTCCTTTTCTTCTCTTTTCTCTCCCCCCCCCCAAGCTGTTATGCTTATAAACATCCTGTGAGGTAGCTTAGGCTAAGATGCAGTAAAGTAAAGTGCCCAAGGTCGAGTGAATGTCAGGTCTGAATGGGAATTTGAACCTGGGTCTGTCTAGTGCTAGTCCAACACTCTAACCAAAACACTGTCCTGTCTCTCACTACAACGGTTGCTCTTCTGGAGCAATGTGACTATGTAAGCACTGTGGTCCAAACTACAGAGCCTAGGGCTTGCCCATCAGAAGGTCTGCGGTTTGAATCCCCACGATAGGGTGAGCTCCCGTTGTTCGGTCCCAGCTCCTGCCCACCTAGCAGTTCGAAAGCACGTCAAAGTGCAAGTAGATAAATAGGTACCACTCCAGCGGGAAGGTAAACAGCATTTCCATGCGCTGCTCTGGTTCACCAGAAGATGCTTAGCCATTCTGGCCACATGACCTGGAAGCTGTCTGCAGACAAACGCTGGCTCCCTCAGCCAGTAAAGCGAGATGAGCGCCGCAACCCCAGGGTTGTCCGTGACTGAACCTAATGGTCAGGGGTACCTTTACCTTACAACGGCTTGGCTTTGTTAAATGTCCCCCAAAACAACATACCTAATAACCCTAAATATGTTATTCTTCCTCTGCCATTGCCGATTTTTGCTTGTATAATGGATGATGTTGATAATATCAGAATGTATGACTTTTGCAAAGCACCAGCAGCCATCTGTTCTTGCTGCCACCACTGCCTAACATTTTTCATAGTGCTAGCCGAGTGCCAGGCACAAATCCGTCTTCACAGGGGTGAGCAACTTGTTCCGTCCATGAAAAACATCTGCGGTACACGAGGATGATGAAATGCAAAGCATTTTCAAGTCCACATTGTTCGTGCCTAAAAATATTTCTCTTCTTCTGCAAAATCCTTGACGTGCTTTAGATGCTGTGACCTTTCTTTCGTGGGCGAATAACAGAACCCACAAAGCTTTGTTCAGCGTGAGCTTTAACTTGCTTCCCGATGTTCTGAGGGATAAATAGCCTGGCAGTTAGCCCTTAAAACCTAAAACACGAAGCAAATGCTCTTCGTTTGATTGGCAGGATTAATTAAGCCATTAACCACTGATCATAAAAAGTGTGGATTTCAATTAGAGCTTAATTGTTGCCATCCTTAGGAAAGAGTAATCAATGCAGCTGAAACTGGGGGAGTCACTCTCAGACAATGTGTATGAATCTTCAGTCTTCTGCTTTTAGGCACCGAAGGAAGCTTTTCAACCTATAAATTATTTGTGTTTAGTTCAAGGAAGTACAAGATATCCTTACAGCAATCAGGCAAGGAGGTATGAGCATGCAGAAGCTGAGGGAGGTGCTTGAGAAATGAAGGCTGGTCATGCATCTCTCCAACAATCTAGCTGCCAGGGTTGCCACCAGTCAAGAAACCGACAATGGTACAAATAAAAGTCTACGAAGATCAGACCAAATCTGTTGGATCAGACAAAAGATCCATTGAATCCAGCTTCCCATCACCCACAGTGGACAGGCAAATACTTTCAGTCAGCTTTCCTGCTGCTGCTACCGAAATGATTGACATTGAGTGACATTTTGCCTCTGAAACTTAGTGATTATGGTTAATAATAATTTTAAAAATCCACACTTTTGTCTGTTGGCAAGAGGCCTTTTGAAGCCACGTAAGCTGACCAGCTGTTTAGCAGAGGGTGCTGAGTTTTGTTCCCTCTGCTTCCATCACCCACTGAGAAACTGATTTGTGACATCACTGATGGTCCGACAGAGGCTACATGAATGCCTTCCTGGCAGCTGCAAAAAAGTCCCATTCACACCATGCATTCTACCAATTTAACAGATGCGGCTTCCTCTAAGGAATCATGGGAGCTGTAGTTTGTTGTGAAGCTATAGTTCCCAGCACCCTTGGCAAGCTGCAGTTCCCAGGATGCCATGACTGTTGAAGTGGCCAAAGAGTTCTTTAAATGTAATGTGTGATAAAGCTGAATCAAGACTTCTGTGCCATGTTATTTTTAAGGATTTCTCATCGTGTTGGGCCTTAGCTCTTGTGAGACCTTTGGCCATCCAGATGTTGCTGAACTACAACTCCCATCAGCCCCATCAAGCATGGACAATGGCCAGGGATGATGTGGATTGTAGTTTAGTCACATCTGGAGGACTAAAGTTCCCACACGCCTGCTGTAAGGCCATCTGTTTTAAAGAAAATATACAAATATGTTGTTGTTTAGTCGTTTAGTCGTGTCTGACTCTTCGTGACCCCATGGGCCAGAGCACGCCAGGCACTCCTGTCTTCCACTGCCTCCCGCAGTTTGGTCAAACTCATGCTAGTAGCTTTGAGAACACTGTCCAGCCATCTTGTTCTCTGTCGTCCCCTTCTCCTTGTGCCCTCCATCTTTCCCAACATCAGGGTCTTTTCTAGGGAGTCTTCTGTTCTCATGAGGTGGCCAAAGTATTGGAGCCTCAGCTTCAGGATCTGTCCTTCCAGTGAGCACTCAGGGCTGATTTCCTTAAGAATGGATAGGTTTGATCTTCTTGCAGTCCATGGGACTCTCAAGAGTCTCATCCAGCACCATAATTCAAAAGCATCAATTCTTCGGTGATCAGCCTTCCTTATGGTCCAGCTCTCACTTCCATATATCACTATTGGGAAAACCATAGCTTTAACTATACGGGCCTTTGTATAGAGTAGTAATACAGAAATGACTAAAGTAATTAGTACCAGTTAACTCATTAGTACCATTGCCTATCCCTTTCTGAGTATAGCATATTGCTTTTTGTTGTTTAGTCGCTTTTGATTATTCAACAGGTTTATTGAAATCAAGCATGTGTGAATTAGTAACTGAAACTTGTCTTTAGAAATATTGTTGTTATTGTTGTTTAGTCATTTAGTCGTGTCTGACTCTTCATGACCCCATGGACCTAAGCGCGCCAGGCACTCCTGTCTAATATAACATAAGGCCAAAGAGGAATTTGTAAGTTGCAATAGCTTTTATTTTAGGATTATACCTAGAAGAACAAGACCTTTAAAGAGGAGGATTTCTGTTTTCAAAAGAAATTAGAAGGCCACTGAAATAGACAGAAATGCTAACTAAAATGGCTTCTGTGGCTTTTCAGACATGCCAGAAAGGTGTGACAATGCATCATTCAAGGTTAATCGTTTTGTACAATCACACGCAATCATGTTACACCCTGTCTTCCACTTTTCTCATTGTGCAGAAAAGATCAGAAGTGTTCTGTTAGGAACTAGCCAAATAGGTCACAGTCCTTTTTTATTGTTGTAATTTGAAAGAGGGTAGCACGATAACACAGATAAAAATGGGGTTGAAAATGCAGATGAGTCGCTAACCAGACGGTTATGAATTATTCTGAGCAAGAAATAGCATGGAGACGTGCGGTGCAATTGAAAATCTTCCATAAGAGCAGCCTCACTGAGGAGGAATATATGTGCCATTTATCTCAGTCTTAGTAGTCTGGCTGAATTGCAGGGTCCCTCGGTAGACAGGGTATTTTTTCAGCAGCCATCTAAATAGCTGAAATCCAAAAGAGACTGGCTTAGAGTGGGTTCATGCAACTGTTTTTCCTAGTACAAGTTGAGAAAGATAGATCCTGTAAATGCAGAGCAACATTCCTCAACCTGATGCCATCCAGATGTTTTGGACGACAGCCCCCATCATCCCTGAAGATTAGTCCAGGCTTTCTGGGACTGATGGGAACCAAAGCCCAAAACATCTGGAGGTCACAAGGTTGGGGGAGGCTGTCATAGAGCAAAAGAACCTCTCTTTGTACAGATAACTAGCTTCTTTGTGTGGGGGGTACTCTAGGCTACTATTTTCCAATAATAATAATAATAATAATAATAATAATAATAATAATAATAATAATAATAATAATAATAAT
>JAXCMG010000072.1:1368712-1388738 GCA_034642415.1 Podarcis siculus | reverse complement strand
ATAATAATAATAATAATAATAATAATAATAATAATAATAATAATAATTTATTATTTATACCCCGCCCATCTGGCTGAGTTTCCCCAGCCACTCTGGGTGGCTTCCAATCAAGTGTTAAAAACAGTACAGCGTTAAATATTAAAAACTTCCCTGAACAGGGCTGCCTTCAGATGTCTTTTAAAGATAGGATAGCTGCTTATTTCCTTCACATCTGATGGGAGGGTGTTCCACAGGGTGGGCGCCACTACCGAGAAGGCCCTCTGTCTGGTTCCCTGTAACCTCACTTCTTGAATGAGGGAACTGCCAGAAGGCCCTCGGCACTGGATCTCAGTGTCCGGGCTGAACAATGGGGGTGGAGACACTCCTTCAGGTATACAGGACTGAGGCCGTTTAGGGCTTTAAGGGTCACCACCAACACTTTGAATTGTGCTTGGAAACGTACTGGGAGCCAATGCAGATCTCTCAGGACCGGTGTTATGTGGTCCTGGTGGCCACTTCCAGTCACCAGTCTTGCTGCCGCATTCTGGATTAATTGCAGTATCCGGGACACCTTCAAAGGCAGCCCCAGGTAGAGCGCATTGCAGTAGTCCAAGCAGGAGATAACTAGAGCATGCACCAGTCTGGCAAGACAGTCTGTGGGCAGGTATGGTCTTAGCCTGCGTACCAGGTGGAGCTGGTAGACAGCCGCCCTGGACACAGAATTAACCTGCACCTCCATGGACAGCTGTGAGTCCAAAATGACTCCCAGGCTGCGCACCTGAATGTTTTCAGTTACAATGTTTAGTGCCAATCTCCACCTCCATGGACCACTTAAAAGTCACTGAGGGTCTTGGCAGACCGCTTAATGATTTTACTGCCTGTTGCAGCAGTTGTGATATGCTGTTTGGTTTTCTATTGCTTCTTTTGTTTCTTACGCTGTACCTGATTGTATCACAATTTGAATTCCATAGAATTAAAACAAAAATATTATTGCTACTATGGTTTTTGTTGTATATGTCTTTTGCCGTTGTGTTTGTATCGAAAAAATGATTAAATAAATTAAAACAAAACAAAACAAAACAAAACAAAAATACAATATAAGAAGTAAAAGAAGGAATGAAAATATAATTAACGGTCAATATTAATATTTAGCGTACACACACTGTGGACCACTTGTATGAAGCACATGGACAGCTGGTGGTCTTCAGACCACAGTTTGGGAACCCCCTGGATTCTTGGTAGTGGTGCCTGCCCTGTGGAACGCCCTCCCAAGGCATTGTGTTGTAAATTGTGCTTTTAATTCTGTTGGGAGCTGTCCAGAGTGGTTGAGGAAACCCAGCCAGATGGGCGGGGTATAATTAAATTATTGTTATTGTTATTGTTATTGTTATATCATAATCATAAAAACCCAAAGGCAGTACCCAGCTGTCAGGTCATCAGTGTTGAAGTAAGTTTCAACTGCCAGGCTGGCTAATTTCTGTACATGCAATGGTGAGAATGACATCTTGCCCATTGCCTCAGGCTGTAAAATATATTGGGCTGGCCCTGTTCACTAAGAAGAAGATAGTAAAGATTTATCGCATTTCTTATGGCATTTGACTGGATGCTTATGACATTTGACTTTGTTTACAAATATGGACACTGAGCATAGGTGGAGGCACACAGCTTAATTGCTTCCTCACCTCGGAGAGACAGAGAGATGGAGAGATTCTGCATTCCTAGATGCCTTTTTTCTGAGTTCACATAACTCAAAACTCAACTCTGTCTGTGCCTCTTCCCATCTGAAGGCAACCCTGTATCGGGAAATTTTTTCTGTCTAATGTTTTGCCATTTTTTACGTGTTGTAAGTTGCCCAGAGTGGCTGGGGAAACCCAGCCAGATGGGGAGGGTACAAATAATAAAATTATTTTTAAAAATATTATTGTTATTATCTCAAACTATTTATTTTTTGTCATTCCTTTCCACAAACACAGACTGTCATTGCATCATATTTAATTGTGGGCAGCGAGTGGGTGGGAGAGATGATAATCCAACTACTCTGAGTGGATTTCCTAGATCCTCTATAATAATTTCCTGTAATTCCCCTAACAATAGATATAGCTGGCATATTTTGCCATGTGACTACAGAGGAACTCCAAGCTCTGAAGGGGGCACACGGAACAGCAGATTTAATTCCACATCTTTTCGCGTGAAAATTGGACAGCGCATCTAAGCAGCAACGGCCACCTTTAGTGTGGACTTTTTCCTCGCTCAAACGAATGTTCTCATTCCGGCATGCTAGTCTTGCACAGAAGCAGGGAGAATGCATGACCTCATCACCTCCATCAGTCCCAACTTGGGCTTTAAAAATTGCAATGGGGTGGTGAGGCATTTTCCCAGTCTCTCATTATGAAAAGGTAAAACCCTTGTCAACACTTCTTTCCATCTGAGGAAATTGTTGAGAGCCACGCTGAATGTCCAGTTTTCACAGGCATCTAGCTGTGTTTTCTGAGCGGAACGGAAAAGTTTTCAGATTTATGTTCAGTTCTGGGCAGACCTGGCTCCCAGTGATCTGTAACATTTAAGGTGCCCTGTGGGATCCATGTACTAATTTTTTTTTATGACAAACAGAGCGGGATAGAGGAGGATTTAATTTCCTTTGGTGGAAAATCGAAACAGCCCATGTCATGCAAGATTTACTGTATTTTTCCGTCTATAAGACACCCCCCTGTATAAGATGCCCCCTATTATTGGAGACTTTAAGAAAATGGGGGGGAGATGGCCCCATTTATAAGACACCCCCTAATTTTTTACATTATTTTTTAGGAAGAAAACCTAGTCTTATACACGAAAAAATACGGTATATATCGCCATATTTCTAGCATAGTCAGGAACTAGGTATTCATTTAAAAGCAGATTTTAACTGATTTTTACTTTTATGAGCTTTTCTTGCCTTTAATTTTTTAATTTTAGATTGTAAGCTCCTCAAGGCAGGGTCATAACATTTTCTTCTGCGTTTGTGAAGCAAAATGTACATGGATGGTACTATATCCATAACCATAATTTGCTGTGGAGATGTAGAAGCAGGCTGCTGTTTATGTTGCCACAGCTACACATGCACAAGTGTGATATTCTTGGCTGAAGACTCAATTTGGTCTTAATGATATTAGTTTTATTGCTTCCCCCTCTAGGTTATAATATGCAGGACTCTTTGAGGGATTGAATGCTCTGCTCTGGAGGTAGAGAATGCTTCTCAACCCAAGAGCTTTATTCCCTTTGGGGCGGCCCCTAAACAACCCAGGGGCAGACTTTTGTAATATAGCACCCTGTGCAAGGCAAAAAATTGGTGCCCCCAAATGGA
This sequence comes from Podarcis siculus, assembly GCA_034642415.1. Lineage (NCBI taxonomy): Eukaryota > Metazoa > Chordata > Lepidosauria > Squamata > Lacertidae > Podarcis > Podarcis siculus. The sequence continues at coordinate 1,385,419 of JAXCMG010000072.1, read as the reverse complement.
TCTTCTCAATTATGGGTCATCTCAATTTTCTCTTCCCTTGGCCTTGCCCTGTGTGTGGCAAGCTCCCATACCACCCTAAATCTGGTGCTGTGCAACCACATGCCATTTGTGGGTGGGGCCAGAGACAAAAGTGGTAGAACAACAAATGTCAGCTTTGCCTTTGTGCATTAGACTAGCTTCTGCACATACAGTGGTACCTTGGTTCTCAAATGGCTAAGTTGCCAAGCAAATTGGCTCCTGAATGCTGCAAACCCGGAAGTAAGTGTTCTGGTTCATAGCTGTCAACCTTCCCTTTTTTTGCGGGAAATTCCCTTATTCCAGCACCGTTTCCTGCTGCTTCCCACTGCTATCCCGGATTGTTAGATATCCCGTAGACTGTCCCTGGGACAGGTGAGGCTGCTGATCCCTTATTTTCAAATCTGAAAGTTGACAGCTATGTTCTGGTTTGCAAATGTTTTTCGGAAGCCGAATGTCCGACGCAGCTTCTGCTTGAGTGCAGGAAGCTCCTGCAGCCAATTGGAAGTCGTGCCTTGGTTTTCGAACAGTTTTGGGAGTCGAATGAACTCCCAGAATGGATTAAGTTTGAGAACCAAGGTACCACTGTACTCATAAATTCCTCTTTATTCTCCTCCACCCCACCCAGACTACTGGGAAAGAGGCATGATCAGAATTCAAGGTCAATATTCCAGCCAGGCAAAAACACCCAAGGAGGGTTCAAAGCAGGGTCATTGAGGGTCATGGCCTACGTGGAAGTGTGAGGAGCATCCTAAGGACAGATCCCATAGGTCTAAGGTTGCTCAGCCCCATTTGACCCATTGTTTATAGAGATTGTATTGTAGATTATCGTGATGGTCAGTAGGAGCATGTTATCTAATACTTAACTGTTCAATATCTTCCCCAGCTACCCTTTGTAGAGGATGGGTACCATTTTTTCCACAACGGGATGTCCAAGGGGCGGAGGCGGCGCAGCCTTCAGCACCAGCTTCGCTTAGAAAAAGACCCCAGGGTAAGTTGTCTCTTAATGGTTTTCCATCTTATAGCCACAATTTGAAATCAGATGTTTGACATGTGCTATAAGGCAGTGAAAGACTGTCCAAAGCCTTGACAAGCCACTGCCAATTTGAATGGATGGGTTAGAGTTAGGCAATTGGCCCATCAATACAGTGGAGTAGCGTGGGTTGTCAGCACCCGGGGCAAGGCAAGTAATTTGCGCCCCCTAACCCGTGGATTTGCGCCCCCTAACCCGTGGATTTGCCCTAACCCCAGATGTTGCGCCCGGTGCGGCCGGCCCCCCTTGCACCCCCCACGCTACGCCACTGCATCAATATAAGGCAGCTTTATGTATGCTTCATGTATGCTACTACAGCAGCAAGAATGTTCCTTGCCCAAAAGTGGAAAGAAGCAGAAGTCCCAGTAAAGGAAGAATGGATACAAAAATATGCAGAAATGGCAAAACTTACTGGAAGAATAAGAAATCAAGATAACAATTATTATTTTTAATAAAAGGCTGGAAATGGTTTATTGAATATTTACAGATAAATTGTAAACAGATAAAAACATTAGCAGGATTAGTGTAATAAGCTGCAGTTTATAAGAGTACATATTTACAGTAGATAATTAAATGAGCAAATTAAATGAAGTTGGATATGCAGAAGACATTAAAAAATAAATTTAAGAAACTGCAGAAAGGGGGAAGGAAGTCAAATTTTGGAATGTCAAATTGATTGCAAAACTAATGAAATGTGTAAATTTGAAAAGTATAAATAAAAAATAATAATTCAGGAAATCTGCTCCACAATCCACAACAACTTCATCTATGTAAATACCCTCTTTCATTTATGTCATTGATATCCTTCCTTTCCCTTCAAGGAGCTCAAGGCAACTTTCACGGTTATCTTTTCCTCCATTTTAACCTCATGACAAGCTTGCGAGGATGGTTCTGTTGAGAGATGGCCAGGGGTCATCCACTGAGCTTCATGGCTGAGTGGGGTATTGAACTTGCATCTCTCCAGCCTAACACTGCAACCACTGCACCACATTGGCTCAGACTGTCTTGGTCTAAGAAAGCTGCCCTTTAATTGTGGTCATCTTGACAGTCTTAAGTAATTATCTCTACAAAGGTTCAAGCTGCGTAATGCTACACAATAACAAGATGATACTCCTTGGTATGCCCATTGTCAGAATGGGTCACTCATAGACAGAATGGTCATTAATGGGTTTGAAATCATTAGTAGGATAGTTCAGAGGGTCATCGGTAAGCCAATTGCTACTCCAATTAAACACTTTCCTGTGTATGAATTGTTCCATGAGTCCACCTCATGGATTCAAAATGTGATTCGTGGCAGAATGCTCATGGGTGTGGAAGATCATTGCGTGGACAGGCAGAGTCCCCCAGATCCCAGGCGGCCCCTCCCGTCATGTGGAATAACAACTCAAGACAACATGCTATGGGATTAAATTGGCCACAACTTTATTATATTTCAGATGTGGGTAGACCTTGGCTCAGGCATTGGGCATCATCCCCCCCCAGTCCCTAGCTGGGGACCTAGGGAACATCAGGGTTATCCAGTGTGTGTGTGGGGGGCGGCTCTGGAGAACATATTTTCAAGCAGAGATGGTCACCCCCGTTACGCCGCCGCAGGGGAGAGCAATGACAACCTCTTGGCGTACGGTCAAAGCCTCCCTTCAGAAACCCCTTTAACGGGGAACCCTGGTATCGCCGCTGCAAAGAGGAAGATAGACTAAAGGATTCCGCCCAAGGCCTGATACCATCAAAGTTGTGACATTTTGCTATGGGAAAGGCAAAACCTGCCAATGCAGGGGAATTCCTTTCTGGCCCTTTAATAGCGACCTTGATGTAGTAGTGTCCGCATACCTGTGAAGAAAAGTTAACCTGCAAAATAAGACTTAACTGAGGGTGGGTAGGGTGGGAGAAGCTCTGGAGCCAAGTGAGGATTCCCAGGTAAGATTGTGTGGGCAGGTAGTCCCTTGGCAACACTTCCCCCAGGCGGGATTGGACAACTGACTGAGGTAGGCGGAGACCTCCAGGTATCCCACCTGAGGGAAGGCAAAGCCAAGCCTGTGTTGATGGAGCCGCTCCAGATCCAGGGGCTGCGTGCGTCCACGTAAAGGGCGCCCCCTGTTTTATGTGGGGAGCGGTCACTATTGTCAAGAGAACTGGTTTTATACTAAAATAGCTTCCATAGAGTACAGTGATACCTCGGGTTACAGATGCTTCAGGTTACAGACGCTTCAGGTTACAGACTCCGCTAACCCAGAAATAGTACCTTGGGTTAAGAACTTTGCTTCAGGATGAGAACAGAAATCGTGCGGCGGCAGTGGGAGGCCCCATTAGCTAAAGTGGTACCTCAGGTTAAGAACAGTTTCAGGTTAAGAACGGACCTCCAGAACAAATTAAGTTCTTAACCTGAGTACCACTGTGGATCTGAAGACTCACTACTCTCTTTCCCTGGGAATGAACTTGTGTAAAGGAGTTGAGAGTGAATTGTGAAGGGTACCTCAGCATAGCATTTGTCCCTTAGAGAATCTCCCGAACAGGAGCCATTGATTCTGTTTTCACATACCCATTTTTCTTTCATAACAATTTTCTATTTCATTATTACTTGGTCATCCGTTTAGAGATTTGATTTGAGCACAATTAAATTAATCAATTCCAGAAAAAGGAAAGCCACAGGTGAAGCCAAATATTCTCACTTATGGTTATTTATGTTAGGTCATTCAAGATCCAGAGCTGATCTTTATTGCATAAGTTCTGGTGTCTGCAACTTGATCTGCATATGTTCTCACAGATTAGTTCTCTCCTTTGAATTGTATAATTTGAACAATCATAAAACATAGAATTGTAGAGTTGGAAGGGACCACAAGGATCATCTAATCAACCCCCTGCAATGGCAGAATCTTTTGCCCAACAGGGAGCTTGAACCCACAACCAGGAGATTTTTAATCTCCTCTAACCAACTGCTCTACCAGCCTAAGCCCCTGGCAGTCAATTAAATTCATTAATTCCAGAAAAAGGAAAGCCACAGATAAATTGGCTTAAATGCAGGTATGCTTGATAGCAACAGGGTATGTTTTAATGAAGCCTGCATCCTTTCCCAAGAACATATGCAATTTCAAGATTGAAAAATAAATATAAAATTGTACCAGGTTTTTTGTTTTGTTTTTACCCCTCTTCAGAGACAGACTGAAATATCTCTGAGGAGGTCAGGGATATAATAGCTGGAATAGTGACTTTGCTGGATCTCTGTGAGTTTGAGACTTAGAAATTTTTGTCTTGCATTTCTTCCAACACAATTGCGTGGAGAAGAAGAAAGCATAAAATAAATGATGCGTACAGAGAAAAGGTCCGTAGGGCCATGATGGAACTGGATTCATAATTTACACATGGGAAGAAAAAGAAAAGGAAGCTAATAATCAGTGCCGAAGCTGAAACAGGGAATAAATGAAGGCTAGAAAGTTGCACTATTGCACTTCTTCAGCAGAGAGGCACAATGAGACCCCAGCCTGCATAGCACTGATTTATACAGCTTTAATATTGGACTAGACAGGAGAAGATAATTCTATTCCTTTTACAATAACCAAAAGCCATTATTGGAGGAGAAGAACTAAATATCACCTGGCATTTCTATTCCTGTGAGGAGTTAGAGAAAATGAAAATACAACAAAATACACAAAGAACCACCAGCTTCCGTAGAGGATTCTTAACAAGAGTGGTTTTCTGTTGCTCCAGGCCATTTGATCCTGTATGCTACAAGATCAATTGTTCATTTTCTTCCTGGGCTTGTCCATTACTTGTTTGTCTCCTCCTGCCCCTTTTCTCCAAATTTCTTTTCCAGGTAAGCCACAAAGACCCGGCTGCTTTAGTTATGTAACATAACTAAAAAGCTACAGTTCCAAAGACCTCCCCTTGCCCAATGGAACTTGATGGAGCTGTGTGGCCCAGAGTACATCTAACGTCTCTAGTAATAATAATAATAAATTTTATTTATATCCCGCCCTCCCCAGCCGAAGCCAGCTTCAGAGCTGCTAACAACAGTAAAATGATAAAACATTCTAAAATCATTTCATTATGAAATTAATTCAAATCAGATTAATGGCAACCATTGGGCTAGAGTTCTGTGAGGATTGCCAAGGGAGGGAGTCAGGCTGTGCCCTGGCCAAAGGTCTGGTGGAACAGCTCTGTTTTGCAGGCCCTGTGGAAAGATGTCAAGTCCCGCAGGGCCCTAGTCTCTTGTGACAGAGTGTTCCACCAGATCGGAGCCACAGCCGAAAAAGCCCTGGCTCTGGTTGAGGCCAGCCTAACCTCTCTGTGGCCTGGGACCTCCAAGATGTTTTTGTTTGAAGACCGTAAGTTCCTCTGTGGGACATACCAGGAGAGGCGGTCCCAGATTGCATTGGGAGGTGAACCCACCCAGTTCTCACATTTGGAAACAATGCAAGAACTGAAACACAGTCAATCCTTTGAAATTAGGACTTCTACGAATTTTGCAATGCAGTTCTCCAGCCAGGTTATGTGTCCAAAAACACAGAAACTGGGGTGAGGTGCAGCACAGGATTTAGGGCAAAATTTAGAAGATCCACACTTGAGAAGATCCATTTGGGGGTGCCAAAATTGGCCTTGCACAGGGCACCCTATGACAAAGGTTTACTAAAGTCCGCTCCTGAAGGTCTGCATTAAAAAAATGCATACACTCATGAAAATTATAAACAAAGATGAATAGTACGGAAAGTTGCCAAAATGCGTATATCAGGCCAAAGTTGCATACAGATGTTTATATTAGGGGAAATTTGCAGTAAAACGCTGGTGGATATTCATGAGAACTTTTTTTTAAAAACCAAACCAAACAAAAACAAATTTCCAACTAAGCTGCCCATGGATTTCCTTTAAGAGTTCCCTAAGGAGACTTTCCCTCTCATTAGCTGCTTCCTCAGAGCCCTCAAGCTGCTATTAAAACTGGGTTTTAAAACTGGTGTGGGTTAGGGCATCAATCTTGTACGCACCATTACCTGGGGAAAAGTTTCACTGAATTCAGTAGGACTCATTTTTTTAGTGGCCCTGTATAGGATTGTGCTATCCCCGAGCCAAGGCAAAAGATAGTCAAATTTAGCAATCTTTTGGGTGCTAGCAATCTGTTGGAGCGAACAGATTGTCACAGTTTAACTAGCAGTCAACAGCTAAACACACAGTAGATTTCATTTTGCTTCTGCATATTGTGCTCCAAAATTATTCTATATTTATTTGCTTATTTATTGAATTGATATCCTACTCTGCATCCTGAATGAGTCCAGGGCAATGGATGTTCATGAAGCATATCCCTGTGAAGAACATGATGCTTAGATTAGTAGAATTCTACAGCAAAATTTCTGCAGTTATGTTAGGTCATTCAAGATCCCGAGTTGATTTTTATTGCATAAATTCTGACGCCTGCAGCTTCGTCTGCATACGTTCTCACAGATTAGTTCTCTCATTTGAATTGTATAATTTTAACAATTGCAGAGTTGGAAGGGGCCACAATCTTTTGCATGTTAGAAGGACCAGTAAGCGTGACATTTGTGTGTGTGTGTGTGTGTGAATTCAGAATCTGTCTTCTGCTAAATGAATTGGAATATAATTCAAACAGTTGTAGAAACAATAGTTAGCAGGCTGATCTTGCATGTGTATGAAGCATCCATAGGGGAATAACCAGGATATACAAATAGCAAGTTTGGATTATTAAGCTAAAGAATTCCAGTAACAAGAGCCCTTCTTGTCATTTTCTTATTTTTCAGTGCTTTGAGATCTTTAAAGTGACTCAGCATAAACTCCCTCCAATAGGAAAGGAGCTATAATTTGATTGCATAGAGATGCTTTTGCCCAAATAATCCTCCACCCGTACTTAAGTGTAAAATGGAAAAAACCCTGTTTTTTAATACACACTCTTTGAGCTAGGACGGCTCGGAAACAGTCTCCTGCTGAGGCACGCTCCATTTTGTATTGTTACATGATTGCAGTGTGTACACAAAAGTTAACAATGTGCAAATGTGTTTAAAATTGCTTTTTTATGGTGTTGTGGTGTGTGTGGATGGAAAACACAATCTTCCCGGAAATAGCTGAGAAGTGAATGTCAATTTGAAAGACCTTCGGAACCTAGGAGTCTGCCTTGTGCCAAGTTCAGACCATTCATTATCGACACAATGGCCGGTGGTTTTTCAGGGCTTCAGAACCTATCTGGAGATGCTGAGGACTGAACCAGAGATCTTCTGCACACAAAGCAGACGCTCTGCCACTGAACTATGGTCCTTCTTTGTGCCTCACAGAAGATCATTCTCTTTTTAGTAAGCTGAAGTCAGTTTTTTCATAAACAGCTTTCCCATTCCTCCTTGTTGTTGTTTAGTCGTTTAGTCGTGTCCAACTCTTCGTGACCCCATGGACCAGAGCACGCCAGGCACTCATCCAGCCCAGGGATTCATCCAGCCCAGCCTTTCGCATGATGAATTCTGCATATAAGTTAAATAAGCAGGGAGACAATATACAGCCTTGTTGTGCTCCTTTCCCAATTTTGAACCAATCAGTTGTTCCATATCCAGTTCTAACTGTAGCTTCTTGTCCCACATAGAGATTTCTCAGGAGACAGATTCCTCCTAGCCATAGGTAAAGAAACAGCCTTATGCCAACATTCCACATGTGTGTGCAGATGAAAGCCTGCATCTGTGTGCATGTGTTGGGATTGTGTCTGTCTACTTCCACATTGGAAATTCACCAGTTCAGGAGATGATCCATGCAAAACATCCCAATACCATAGCTGTCAACTTTTCCCTTTTCTTGCGAGGAATCCTATTCGGAATAAGGGAATTTCCCTTTTAAAAAGGGAAAAGTTGACAGCTATGCCCAATATGCATTGGCTCAGCACATGAAATCTGCAACGTTGACTTTTCCGCTTTTCAGTTCATATGAATCTATGTGCATTTTGGGAGATATAAGTCTAGTTCCATGTGCTGCTCTGGTTCGCCAGAAGCGGCTTAGTCATGCTGGCCACATGACCCGGAAGCTGTACGCCAGCTCCCTCGGCCAATAAAGCAAGATGAGCGCCGTAACCCCAGAGTCGTCCGCGACTGGACCTAATGGTCAGGGGTCTCTTTACCTTATGTCTAGTTCAGGTATGGACTGATCAATCTATTGACAACTTATGTGCATCAATCTGCAAAGGTAAAAGTTAAAGCACCCTTAGACATTTAAGTCCAGTCAAAGGCAACTATGGGGTTGCGGTGCTCATCTTGCTTTCAGACTGAGGGAGCTGGTGTTTGTCCACAGACAGCTTTCTGTGTCACGTGGCCAGCATGATTAAACTGCTTCTGCTGCAATGGGAGACTGTAACAGAAACCAGAGCTCATGGAAACACTGTTTACCTTCCCGCCGCAGTGGTACCTATTTATCTACTTGTACTGGTGTGCTTTCAAACTGCTAGGTTGGCAGGAGCTGGAACAGAGAAACAGGAGCTCACCCCGACATGGGGATTTGAACTGCCAACTTTCTGATCGGCAAGCCCAAGAGGCTTAGTGGTTTAGACCACAGCACCACCTGCATCTACCCCCAAAACACAGATGAAAGTTCATGCTATATTTAATGCTTTTAAAATACAAAATATGCATTTATGCATGCATTTTACCATGAAAGATTTCTACCCATTTTATCCAAAATGCACAGGTTTGTACAGTGGACACTCGGGTTGTGAACATGATCTGTGTGGGAGGCACGTTTGCAACTCGCAGCGTTTGCAACCCGCAGCGCCACGTCTGCGCGAGCGCAGGTTGCAATTTTGCACTTCTGCACCAAATGCAGCCATACTGTGCTGGTCCCGTGGGTTACCCGAGAGGCAAGGTCCAAGTCTGGTCCATGGTCAAAGGTGCAATGTGGAGGCAGTCCGTAGTAGCTGAAGCTGGGTGCAGGGCAGGGAGTCAGGTGAAATCAGGACAGGCTTGCAAGCAGGGAGCCAGGGCAGGTCAGGAGCTCAGGCAGGAAAGCAGGACAGGGTTCCGGCAGGAACTAGCAACCAACCATGTTGCTCCCGCAACTTGGGACTGGGGCTGGCCGGCTTTTATCTGCCCCAAGGCATAGGGCGGCCCCAATCCTCCGGTGACTCGCCTCTCCTGGCCTGGAGGTGAGCACTCCTCCTGCGGGAACTTAGTTCCCTCCACCTCTCTGCCCTGAGCCTCTGCAGCTCATGAGAGGCTGGAGGGTTACCGGACCCAGAGGCAACCTCAGCTTCCTCCGATGGGGCTGAGAGTGGAGCACCTGCAGGCAATGGGTCCTCCATCACCTCAGGAGCCAGAGCAAACTCACCTGATGCCTGCACCTGAGGATCCAGCACAGGTGAGGACCCTTCAGGCAGGGGTCAGCTGGTTCTGGAGGCGGGGACTCCTGTGCAGGCTGGGATTCCTCAGATTCAGCATCTGAGTCCGAATCCCAGCCCATCACACATACTTAGCAAACAATTGCTGCTTCCCCGGATCATTAGTTTTATTTATTCCCCCCCCATGTCAAGGTATTGTTTTGTTTTTGTAATTTAAATGGTACATTTTGGGAATGAGGTCCGAACTATAACCAAAGACAGATCTCGCTAGGATGGCTCAACTCACAGTGATCACAGGCAAGCGTGACTTGGAGCTCATTTCCACCTAGCGCTTAATAGCGGCACAAACTGTACACTGGGGCAATCCTAAAAAGAGAGAATTAAGCAGTAAAGTAATTGAAATCAATATTGAATAAGGGTGTGGGAGCCAAGCTATGTGCAGAACAATCTTGCTTGCCTATAGATCAGAAAGCCAAGCCTTGTGCTGTGGTATAACGTTTACTGCTAGCCTACTGATCAAATCAAAACTTGTTTCATTGTCATATTTGTTATGTCGACAGTGCACAATGCATTCAGAGGGAAAGGTGTGTCATTTTACTGCCACTGGAATGTAGTGTATCTGAGCCTCCGTGTTTTGTTTATTTCCCCCTTTCTCTTAGGTACCTTTTCTGTTAGCAATATGTTCCATCTGTAGTCTTTAAGAACTGTGGTTTGAGCCCTTATCGCCCAATTTCCCTCTGCAATTAGCATTTATTTTCCCCACAGAGCTCAGGGCGATGGCGGCCTGCCTGCGACATTTTTGGAAAGTCGGGTTCTCGACTTGTATAAAGTGGAGATTCCTCTACAGTTACAATGCATTGGGTCTGTTATGAAATGTAATTGTCAGAAAAGAAAGGGAGATGAGCTCCAGGGGCACACCTTGGTAATATAGTGCCGTGTGGAAAGCCAAAATTTGACCCCTCCAGCCCGTGAGGTGCCCCACCCCCAAAGCTGGGTAAGAGAGGCATGGGCTTTGGGAAGGAGATGTGAGGTTCTGGCAGGGTCCTTCCTCTAGAGCAGCGCTTCTCAAGCTGTGGGTCCCCCAGATGTTGTTGGACTACAACTCCCATCATCCCTGACCACTGGTCATGCTGGCTAGGAATGATGGGAGTTGTAGTCCAACAACATCTGGGGACCCACAGCTTGAGAAACACTGCTCTAGAGCATGGGTAGGCAAACTAAGGCCCAGGGGCCAGATCTGACCCAATCGGCTTCTAAATCTGGCCCGTGGACGGCCTGGGAATCAGCATGTTTTTACATGAGTATAATATGTCCTTTTATTTAAAATGCACCTCTGGGTTATTTGTGGGGCATAGGAATTCATTCTTTTTCTTTTCTTTTTTCAAAATATAGTCTGGCCCCCCACAAGGTCTGAGGGACAGTGGACCGGCCCCCTGCTGAAAACGGTTGCTGACCCCGGCCCTAGAGCTTGCATAAGAGCTGTTGCTTCAGCTGTAGGCTCCACCCCTTCCTGGCTCTCAAATAGACCCTATCTGAGCAGGTGTTCCCAGGTGCTTCTCCTTTTTCCTGAGTAGTCCCACAAGTAGCTAGCCGGGCATTTTGGCAGTTGCTCTAAAGTTCCTGCTTGGTTCATCATCTCCACTGCTCCTGTGGCCCTGAAGGAGGTGAGGGGTGTCTGAAAGCTAGCCAGGAACCCAGACAGTTTGTGGGGGGCACCCAGTCCTGGGCCAGGAGAGTCTAGGGATTCAGCTACATAAAGGTAAAGGTAAAGGGACCCCTGACTGTTAGGTCCAGTCGTGGCCGACTCTGGGGTTGCGGCGCTCATCTCACTTTACTGGCCGAGGGAGCCGGCGTACAGCTTCCGGGTCATGTGGCCAGCATGACTAAGCCGCTTCTGGCGAACCAGAGCAGCGCACGGAAATGCCGTTTACCTTCCCGCCGGAGCGGTTCCTATTTATCTACTTGCACTTTGATGTGCTTTCAAACTGCTAGGTTGGCAGGAGCAGGGACCGAGCAACGGGAGCTCACCCCATCGTGGGGATTCGAACTGCCGACCTTCTGATCAGCAAGTCCTAGGCTCTGTGGTTTAACCCACAGAACCACCCACAGTTACATATAAAGCTGCAAATCAACCGTTGTGTGTTTTAAGTGCAGTATACGATGTGACACTAGATGGCGATGGTGAGCCTTATGGAAAATTCATTGAATTTTTAAAAACACTTTAAAAAGCATTTTCATAACAGTTTTTATATGTGTATAGATTCCACCCAAGTCTGATGGCTTCTTGGGATAATTGGCAAGAGGGAGATCTGCTGGAAGTTCTTGCTTCACCAGCTCCTTGATTGAAGAAATATCAGGTTCAAGGTCTGGGAGGGTGAGCTCTGACACCATCGCTGGTAGTGATCTGGGATTCCTTCAAAGCTTTCACTGGTATAGAAGAGCTAAGTGTGGCTCAAGACTCTGTGCTGCCCCTGCAGGCCTCAAGCAGCTTTTGACAATATGTGGTGATAAGTATTTCACATTTGATCATATCTGAGAGCCGGCATGGTTAAGGGGAAATAATGCATTTAGTATATGGTTACAGTTGCTGTACATATGCCCTGATTTCATTTCAAGCTCAGGCCCTAAAATAGTCAGAAATTCAAACTAAACCACAATTAAGCTCTGGATCGAGTAATTATTGCTAGGTAAAGGTAAAGGGACCCCTGACCATTAGGGCCAGTCGTGGCCGACTCTGGGGTTGCGGTGCTCATCTCGCTTTATTGGCCGAGGGAGCTGGCGTACAGCTTCCGGGTCATGTGGCCAGCATGACTAAGCCGCTTCTGTCGAACCAGAACAGCGCACGGAAATGCCGTTTACCTTCCCGCCGGAGTGGTTCCTATTTATCTACTTGCACTTTGATGTGCTTTCAAACTGCTAGGTTGGCAGGAGCAGGGACCGAGCAACGGGAGCTCACCCCGTCGCAGGGATTCAAACCGCCCACCTTCTGATCGGCAAGTCCAAGGCTCTGTGGTTTAACCCACAGCGTCACCCTTGTCCCTAATTATTGCTAGTAAGCATCATAGAGATTATTTTGTTGTCAGGTGCACTGACTAGTGTGGGAAAGCTTGACAGCACAGTCTTAACTTCACACCATACAATCAGCATGCAAAGTGTTTTTGTTTGTGCTGCTCCGAATCTCAATATTTAACGTTTACCTTCCTTTTGCATGGAACGGGGAATGCATTAGTCAGCGTGTGACTTATTTCTGCTTAGCATTGTCATGAAGCTGATGGGAGAACAAGAGAGGGAAACAAAACCCTTCAAACTGCAGCCACAATCTGAATTTGAAATGTTGCGGACCTGACCTAAATACTCAGTCTCTGTGCATTTTAATCACACTACTTTTCTGCAACGGCAAGAAAGGGATGTGCAGACGATATCAAACCTGAAATCGCTTGGGGATTGAGTATCCCCAGGTATAATTATATCTGGATGCTACAGGTCTTGTCGCAAAATAAGGCAGCTGATGAGTATTTGGCTGGGGTGTTATATAACACTGCAGTGTTCTGTCGAGGAGTTGCTTTTGAGCAGAGGGCTAACTCTTTATTTTCTCCCTTGTTCTTCTGCAACCAACATGAGTGAACAGCCTGACCCGGTGATTTGCCCTACCAGAAAATAAAATAAGGGCTCTGGCCTGGATGTTACATACTGAATGCTGTGACAGATGAAACTCACAATGATGATTCTGCTGTGTTTTCGCAGGGATTTTATTTTTAAAGGAAAAAACCTCATTGCAGGCAGATGAACCAAGACAAGTGTTAATAATTGGGGCGTTGGGGACTGTTTTCATAGATTTCCACATGCTTTGATTAAAAATTTACAGATGAAACAGGGAATCTGTGCCTAGGAGATGAAGTTGAAGATGAAGTGGGTAAGCGACAGAGCAGAGCTATGAGCCAGCAAGCCCTCTAGCTCAAAGCCATAACTTATGCCATGATTCATTAGGGAGCCTTAGGCAAGCCATGATTCTTTCAAGCCTACCCACACCTATATTATGGGCAAGGAGGATATACTGTGGATAGCATTGCTAAGAAAATGTTCTATGTAGCAGTTATGGGGAAAGGCTGTAGCTCCATGGCTGAGCATCTGGCTTGCAGGCAGAAGGTCCCAAAGTCCAGAGAGGGACGTAAGTATGAAAAGAAATATTATTTAAAAAAAACTACCTAAACATAAAAATATAAATTTTACTATTATGAAGTGAATGCCTTCAAAATATGTATTTTACTTTCTGCATATTTTCATTCCCGGTTCCTGCCCCAGTTCTCACTCATTCATTTTACTTTGATTTTTTATTTTTTAAAGAAAAGGACCGATATACACCAGACATTTCTTACAGAGGAAATTGAAGCAGGTTATTTTTTAAACACCAAAAAGTAACTGTAAGAAATCATAATTTCTGTTGTGCAGGAAGCTGATTCATCACAATTTGATAACATTCCTTTACTTCAGAATGATATTTTAAATTATTTTCTTTCCACTCCTAAAATTGTCTACTTGCATAAAAACAATAAAGCAAGAAGAAGACAAAGATGGTAGTCTTTTTCTTGCCATGTTAGAGAAATTGTTACAAGACACTGGTGTCAAAAAAATGCAACTCAAATTTTAAAATCGATCCCCGACATATCCAGGGAGGCCTGCCTAAAACCCTGCCAGCCAGTGTAGACAATACTGGCATAGAAGGACCCAATGGTGGCCTGACTTGGGAGAAGGCAGCTTCCTATCTTTTTCTTTTTAATTTGTTTGTTTGGTTTTCAGATCAATCACATATCCAATATACAACAGAAAAACAAGATTCCAAAGAATCTCCTGGACTTCCCTCCTCCCCTTTGTGGGTCCTTTTGTTAATCATTTCCTCCTGCATCTTTTATGATAATCCAAATCTTTTACATCTCCGTTATGTCCAAAATTTATCATTAAACTACAAGTGCTATTCCAGTCCTACTAACAGTTTTAATTGTTCAAAAGTGGGCAGTAGAGGTGCAGCCAGTGCTTCTGAATTGTCCTTCCACTTGCCTTCTCATGCAAGTTCAGAGCCGGGTATTTCTCTGCTAGCTGGGCTCACTTTTGGGAAAAGAAAGTTTGTGGGTTAAGAACCATGAGTGAGCATAGCTGTCAGTACCTCCAGTTTTGTGTCCCATTGGGGCTTTAATTTGTACACACAGCCACACAGCCGCACACACTATTAAAAGCTATTGGAGCAAAGCAATGTTCCCTATGGGAGTCTGTTGATTCTCAGTTGTAACAGAATGCGTGATTTGCTCTGAGGGAGAATCTGCAAGTATTTCCTTAACTAAAGTTTGGGTTTCTTTGAAGCATTTGAAGCAGTTAAAACAAAATAAAACACAACCACTACTGGTCAATATTGTTGTTTTCGACTGATTGCTTAGTAGCCATATATATATATATATATATATATATATGCTTTCGTAGATTTTCACGGGTACAGGAATGCAGGTTTTGGTGTCCTCGGGTGTCTTCCCGTGTAAAAGTTGGGGTGTCTAGGCGACGTTTCGACGAGGTCTCACTCGTCATCTTCAGGCTGGTGCTTTCGGCTTCTTGTTACTGGAACAGAGCAGGATCTCAGTGTTTGAGTTCCTATAAATACTGTTGAGGAGGTGTGGTGTATAGCCTCCAATGTTCTGGGCAGAGAGGAAGTTCCCAGGCTAGTGTGCCTTTTCTTCTTTTGTTCCTTAATTGCTTGAGGGATATCTTGAGTGATTTCTTGAGTGATATCCTGAGTACCACTTAGGTGGGTCATTAGGTGTGGATTAGTTGCTAAAGCCTTTGTGTCTTGACCTCTTGAACTTTGTGAAGAGTTTTTCTGAGAAGATGGCTGTACTGCTTTGTTGTGCTCTGGCTTGGCTTCGTGTATAGGGGCGAGCTGTGGTTTTGTGGCCTGTGCCAGCCAGATCTGTGTAGGGATTGCAGGGGGGTGCAGCATCCGGAGGTGCCATCGTGGTTTGGCTACTGGATGGTGTCTGTAATTTATCTGTGGAGAGGGTCTGGGTTTGGGTCTGGTGTGGTTGATTGGTGATGGCGTTCTGTGTGCCTCTGGATCTGGTGTCAGTTTTTGTGGGGAGGGCTAATTTCCAGATGTCTGGCAAGCGGGATGTGTCGTCACGCTTGTTCATGTTGTGAGGGTGTTTCTCTATCTCGATGGCTTCCATGATTATTCTCTTGTGGTGATGTTCCATGTTAGAGAGCAATTTGGAATCTGCAAAATTAATTTCGTGTCCTGTTTCTTTCATGTGTTGGAAAAGAGAGGAAGTTTTTTCTTCTTTTTTGACGGCATTCTTGTGTTCTGCGATACGTGCATTTATTCGTCTGTTTGTTTGTCCAATGTACGTGGCTGGGCAGACTTTGCAGGGTATTTCATAGACCCCTTGGTTTTCCAACTGGATTTTATCCTTGGGGTTTCTGAGGATAT
Organism: Podarcis siculus; assembly: GCA_034642415.1. Classification (NCBI taxonomy): domain Eukaryota; kingdom Metazoa; phylum Chordata; class Lepidosauria; order Squamata; family Lacertidae; genus Podarcis; species Podarcis siculus. The sequence continues at coordinate 1,369,600 of JAXCMG010000072.1, read as the reverse complement.
TGGCTATTTTTTGGTTGGCGCAAAAGGCTGTTTTGATATTGTGTTTATGGAGGATTTTGCTAATTTTATCTGTAGTGCCCTTGATATAAGGAAGGAGGGCCATGCCATTGTTTTCTTCTGTGTCTTGGTTTTTGGGGGGTGTTTCTTTTTGGATTAGCTTCGTAACCCTGTTTTGCTGGTATCCATTGGCAATTAACACATTTGAGAGATTCTGTAACTCAGTTGTCAAGTGGTCTTTGTCAGCCAGGCGTTTGGTTCTGGAGATGAGAGTCTTGGCTACGGAGTTTATTTGTGCAGGGTGGTGGTGTGATTGTGCATGTAAGTAGCGGTTGGTGTGTGTTTTTTTCCGGTAGATAGTGTGTCCTAGGGAGCCATCAGGTTTTTTGTAGATTAGGACGTCAAGGAAGGGAAGTTGGTTGTTGGCTTCTATTTCCATAGTGAATTGTATTTTGGGGTGTAGGCTGTTGAGATGTGTGAGGAAGCTGTCCAGTTTTTCCTTCCCGTGTGGCCAAATTACAAAGGTGTCGTCAACATATCTGAGCCAAAGTTTGGGTTTGTGTTCTGACTTGTCTAAAGCATTGGTTTCAAAGTGTTCCATGTACAGGTTTGCGATGACCGGTGAGAGGGGTGATCCCATAGGTGCTCCTTCTATCTGTTTGTATCTTTGTCCATTGTGGATGAAGTACGTGTTGGTTAGGCAGTGGTTGGTCAGGTCCAAGATGTATTCGGGGGGATTGTATTTGTTTTGAATGGCTGTCAAGGCTTCATTAATGGGCACTTGTGTGAAGAGAGATACAACATCGAAGCTCACAAGTAGGTCATTGGGATGTAGGTTTTGCTTCTTTATTGTTTCTATGAACTGGAAGGAGTTTGGAACGTGTGAAGAGA